>NW_026844101.1:3111669-3462825 GCF_029531705.1 Pantherophis guttatus
TCGTTGTTCATAATCGGTTTGTACAATCGTCTCGCAGGAGCCGAGTGTGAGATCGACCACTTCTTCTGACTTTTTTTGCACAATCCACACTTCATTTTTTTAAAAAAATATTATTATTATTATTATTATTATTATTATTATTATTATTATTATTTAATCTTTAGTGAGATTCACAGCCTTTGAGGCTGGTTAATAGCTCAGCAGCTCGAGTCCTAACCAAGGACCTAGGAACTATTAAGGTATCGTCGGAGGATGTAAGCTGTTCCGAGTAAGGTGGTTTTTTGTAGAGTCAAAATGTTCAAGTCCGGCAAATTTAGGATTTCTAAATAGCGGGGTAGCCCTTTGGGTATTGCTCCAAGGGCTCCAATTACAATCGGGACAACACACGATTTCTTTTTCCACAGTCGCTCAACTTCAATTTGTAAGTCCCGGTACTTTGTGATTTTTTCTTGCTGCTTATCTTCAATCCGTGCATCACCAGGTATTGCAATGTCAATGAACCATACTTTTTTCTTTTCAACTATTGTTATGTCAGGTGTGTTGTGGACCAAGTGCCTGTCAGTCTGAATCCTAAAGTCCCACAAGATCTTGAGTTTCTCATTCTTGATCATTCAAGATCTTGATATTATTATTATTATTATTATTATTATTATTATTATTATTATTATTATTATTAACCTTGTTGGTTTGCCAGAGGGGAAGCGGAGAGGGGAATGAAGATTAGCTTTGTCTTCCACTGCCTCGTTTTCCTCACGGCAATCTTCCAACCTTGCCAAGCTGGCTTTTTGAAGAAGTTTAAAAGGTTGTTCACGAAACTCATTGAACAAAAAAAAAAAATCCTGCGCACAGAATTTCCCCTGAGGTAAACATTTCTGAGCGATGGAGATAAAAACTGCTGAACCATTTTAAAAGCTGCTTTATGTTTGTAATATGCCTGAATTCGTGGAACCTCAGGAAGGATTTTTTATTTTTAGTTTATTTATTTTTTTTACTTATTTCCCTTGCTGCAATTTTTTTCCCCCTCCCGGTAAGTTTAAAAAAAAGAAAGAAAGAAAGAAATGAGAAACACAACCAAATCCTGCTCCTGACTAGAAAGGCCTCACTCTGTGGCCTTGAGGTGCATAACTTTTCTGAGCTGGAGAAAAGCTGGATTTTCTTTCGGAATTTTTTATTTATTTTTATTTTAATTTAATTCGTATACTGCCCTTCTCCCAAAAGGGACTCAGGGCGGTGAACAGCCAAAATTAAAATACATACAATACAAAAGTTAAGATAATTAAAAGAGATTAAATGACTTGTCCCCCATTCAGATTTGAGTGGGAAGATTTTTAAAGATTTTTTTTTAAATTGCATATAAACTCTTGGAAAGGGGCGGGTGGTGAGACTCTCACTGGCTTAGAGCAGGGGTCCCCAACTTTTCGGACCTCAGGGACCACTAAATTAATAATTTTAAATCCCGCGGACCACTAATAGGATCTGACTAATAACCGGCTGGGTGGGCGTAGCTAGGGGGTCATGTGACTAGGTGGGCGTGGCCAACTCAATGTCACTCACGTCGAGAGGCGCCTCGCCGGCCTCTACTCGTCCCTCCCCTCCGAGCCACTCCTCGCCTGCCCACCCGGGCTCCTTAGGGCCCCAACAGGAAGCAGTTGCTGGAGCTAAGCAGCCACCATGAGAAAGAGTTGGCAAAACAGCTCAGTTCAAATTGGATCTGACCAAGAAGGAGGCTCAGCAGAAGCACCTCACTGAGGACTAGGAGCATAGGCTTTCCAAGCAGAGGGAAGACCCGCAGGAGTGCAAGGCCAGGTACCGACACCTGGAGGCTCAGTGGGCTGAGATGGTCAGCCAGTTCCAGGCCATGATGCAGTCCCACTGGAACGAGGCCCTCCGGCTCTTCGCCACCAGTGGTGCTTCCCTCCAGCCTTCGCCCAAAGCCCCACACCAGGAGGCTGAAGCAGACCCCAAGTCGGAATTTATGCCCCCCTCTGACCCACACAAAAAGACCCCGAAGGGAGAGACTCTCTGCAGCAACACAAACGTTCATTGCATGTATCCGTCCCAGGGGCCGTAGTTTGAGGACTCCTGATTTAGTGCAATATAAAAAATGCAAATAATTTTTCTGTGGACCACCAAAATTTTCTCACAGACCACCAGTGGTCCACGGACCACCAATTGGTGACCGCTGGCTTAGAGCATTGGAAAGAAATGAATTCCTCTTGTCAGACTTCTAGAAAAAAACTAGAATCAGGCCAGACAGTTAGAATATGGTTTGTTTGTTTCTTTGCTTATGTCCTGCCTTTATTTGTTTTTACAAATCACTCAAGGCGGTGAATGTATCCGACACACCTTCCTCCTTCTATTTCCCTCCCCCCACAGGGGAGGTGGGTTGGGCTGTACCAGTTCTGTGGGCGTGGCTTGGTGGGCGTGGCATGGCTTGGTGGGCGTTGATGGGCGTGGCAGGGGAAGGATACTGTAAAATCTCCATTCCCACCCCACTCCAGGGGAAGGATACTGCAAAATCCCCATTTCCTCGCAATCAGCTGGGACTTGGGAGGCAGAGAATAGATGGGGGCGGGGCCAGTCAGAGTTTTTACTACCGGTTCTCCGAACTACTCAAAATTTCCACTACCGGTTCTCCAGAACTGGTCAGAACCTGCTGAAACCCCACCTCTGGTTGGGCTGAGAGAAACTGGCCCAAAGTCACTGAGTTAATCACTCAGCTGGTTTTAACGGCTAAAGGCAGGACTAGAACTCCCAGTCTCCCGGTGATTGGCCCAAAGTCACCCACTCGGTTTTCTGTGCCTAAGGTGGGACTAGAAGTCACTGTCTCCTAGTGATTGGCCCAAAGTCACCCAGCCACTTTCATGGCTAAGGCATGACTAGAATTCCCATCTCCTAGTGGTGATTGCCCAAAGTCACCCAACTGGCTTTTTTGCTTAAGGTGGGACTAGAACTCACAATCTCCTAGTGATTGGCCCAAAGTCACCCAGCCACTTTCATGGCTAAGGCATGACTAGAATTCCCATCTCCTAGTGGTGATTGCCCAAAGTCACCCAACTGGCTTTTTTGCTTAAGGTGGGACTAGAACTCACTATCTCCTAGTGATTGGCCCAAAGTCACCCAGCCACTTTCATGGCTAAGGCATGACTAGAATTCCCATCTCCTAGTGGTGATTGCCCAAAGTCACCCAACTGGCTTTTTTGCTTAAGGTGAGACTAGAACTCACTGTTCTCCTAGTGATTGGCCCAAAGTCACCCAGCCACTTTCATGGCTAAGGTAGGACTAGAATTCACCATCTCCTAGTGGTGATTGCCCAAAGTCACCCAGCTGGCTGTTGTGCTTAAGGTGGGACTAGAACTCATTGTCTCCTAGTGATTGGCCCAAAGTCACCCAGCTCGCTTTCATTTCTAAAACGGGACTAGAACTCATGGTCTCCCGCTTTCTAGCCTGATGTCTTAACCACTAATTAAGTGATTAAGTTGTTAATTACTCCTGAGGAGATCCCGATTCAAGTCTCCTTTCGATTTTAAGATTGCTAGATCTTACCAGTTATTTTCTCTTTTATCTAATTTATCTTACAGCGAGGTGATGGGTGATAAAACGAAGGCAGAAGCCGTGTCTGTTGCCTTGAGTTTCTAGAGACGAAGATCACAGTACAAATACCATTAACAATATAGGTAGTCCTCAACGTACAACCACTTGTTTAGGGACCGTTCACAGTTACAGTGGCACTGAAGATAGTGACTTGCGACCAGTTCTCCCATTAAAACCACTGCAGCATCTCCAGTGTGATCAAAATTGGGATTCTTGGCCATCGGAATGTATTTATAACCGTTGCAGCATCCTGGGGTCACTTGATCCCCATTTATGTCCTTCCCAGCTGGCTTCCGACCAGCAAAACCAACGGGAAAGTTGGATTAAGAGCTCTGGTGGCGCAGTGGTTAGAATGCAGTACTGCAGGCTACTTCTGCTGCCTGCCGGCTGCCTGCAATTTGGCAGTTTGAATCTCACCAGGAGATTCCGAGGTGGGTACAATGAGGACCCAGATTGTTGGGGGCAACAGGCTGACTCTTTAAACCACTTAGAGAGGGATGGAAAGATCTGTGAAGCAGTATATAAGTCTAAGGGCTATTACTATTTTCCTTCCTTCCTTCCTTCCTTCCTTCCTTCCTTCCTTCCTTCCTTCCTTCCTTCCTTCCCTCCCTCCCTCCCTCCCTCCCTCCCTCCTTCTTTCCTTCCTTCCTTCCTTCCTTCCTTCCTTCCTTCCTTCCTTCCTTCCTTCCTTCCTTCCTTCCCAGTGCTTATAATGCAGTATTGCCAACTAACTCTGCCCACAGCCAGATCTTTGATCCTGACCGACTCAAGGTTGACTCAGCCTTCCCTCCTTCCGAGGTGGGTAAAATGAGGACCCAGATTGTTGGGGGCAACAGGCTGACTCTGTAAACCGCTTAGAGAGGGGTGTAAAAGCACTACGAAGCGGTATATAAATCTAAGTGCTATTGCTATTAACAACTACAGGATTCACTTAACAACTTTGGCCCCAAAAAAAAAAAAAAAGATCATCACATTTTGCATAACTCACTTAACGACAGAAATCCTGGCCCCGATTGCGGTCGTACGTTGAGGACTACCTGTATGTCAGTCAATCAGTCATACATCCCGCCACCTGTTTGTCGTTTCTGCTCATTCATGAAAACCTCATTTGCATGTCCAGTAAATATGTCCCAAGCTTACATAAGGAAAAAATATGCATGTGATGGATGATGGGGGAATCGGGGTCGATGGGTGTGGATGTGAATTTAAAGCTTTCCGTTCAGTTTGTCCCAATGTTGGGATGAAGTAGAAATGGGCTACGTTGATTCATGACCCCCCGCCCCCCAAAAAAATCATGTTGATTTGATCATTTCTTGTGTCTCCTGCTTAGGAAAGAAGAATGGCGATGTGGACCGGAACTTCGATACACTGGATTTACCTAAGCGATCTGAATCGGCCAAAGGTAATTCAAAGATCAGCAAACACTAAAGCAGCGGTCACCAACTGGTGGTCGGTGAGAAAATTTTGGTGGTCCGCAGAAAAATTATTTGCATTTTTTATATCGGGGGTATAAATCAGGGGTCCTCAAACTACGGCCCCTGGGACGGATACCTGCCATGAACGTTTGTGTTGCTGTAGAGAGTCTCCCCCTTCGGGGTCTTTTTGTGTGCATCGGATGGGGGGCAGAAATTCCGACTTGGGGTCTGCTTCGGCCTCCTGGTACGGGGCTTTGGGCGAAGGCTGGAGGGAAGCACCACTGTTGGCGAAGAGCCGGAGGGCCTCGTTCCAGTGGGACTGCATCATGGCCTGGAACTGGCTGACCATCTCAGCCTGCTGAGCCTCCAGGCGCTGGTACCTGGCCTTGCACTCCCGGAGGTCTTCCCTGTGCTTGGAAAGCCTATGCTGCTAGTCCTCAGTGACGTGCTTCTGCTGAGCCTCCTTCTCGGTCAGATCCAATTTGAACAGAGCTGTTTTGCCAACTCTTTCTCGTGGTGGCTTCTTAGCTCCAACAACTGCTTCCTGTTGGGGCACTAAGGAGCCTGGGGGGGGCAGGCGAGGAGGAGCTGGGAGGGGAGGGGCGTGTAGAGGCCGGCGAGGCGCCCCTCTAGAAGCAGATAGTTGAGTATTTAGCCTGGCAAGAGTCTGTCTGTAGGTGGGAAACAATAAAGAACTCAGCTTTTGAAGAATCACCATCTGTCATTCTTGGTTTGGGTCCTGACCCGTGGTGACTGAGGCATTCTGGGAATTGAAATCAGCACACGCACAATGTGATGGAATATCGTGTGGAGGTGGATTCCCAGGAGGGAGGGGCTGCATTCCAGAGGAATAAGAGGCAAACTCCGCCCAGATATTAAGTGTGAGAGAAAGAGGGTGAAGACAGCGCCTTCTTAATAGCTCCCAGAGTATTTATTGTAGATGCAGATAATCGAGTGTTCAGTTTGGCATGATGTTGTCAACAGGTATGAAAAAAAATGAAATAACTGGAAGAATCTCAGTGCATCATTTTTGGTTTTGAGCCTGACGGTTGGTTTCGGGATATATTTCGGAACATAGGGCTATAAAAAGGTTTCTTCTATTTCTAATTGCTTTCCCCCACCTTGTAAATGTCTGCGTGGTTTCCTTAATTTTGTAATGGGGGTTTGCGGGATTTGTCCCGTCAAACAGGCGAGAATAAAATAACGGTTACTGATCTATTAACGGCAAGGCCAGCTCAGTGGCATGGCGTTTTTAATTCTTTTCCGATGAGATTAATTGCCAGCTCAGGCCGAGCTCCATTGTCAAAACCGAAAGGATCTAAATGAGGAAATGGATTTGATTTCGAGCGATATCGTGGCCCGCTGCATATGCGTGTTTGAAGCCCAACCATTGTATATTAATCTCTTTTTTCACATTAAGGTGTACTTCTAAGGCAGGATTTTTTTCAACAAATGGAAATAATAGAGGTAAATCGTTCGAAGAATCTTTTGTGGAAGCGAACAATGAAGGATTGTGCGTTGTATCTGTTGCTTAGTTTAAGATCTGTAAAAAAAAATAATGCTTTGCTTGTGTCCTTCAAAAATGAGGAAGCTCTGGAGTACAGGGGTTCCTCGACTTAACGATCACAATTGACCCCCAACGTTTCTGTTGTTAAGCGAGACGTTTGTGAAGTGAGTTTTGCCCCATTAGATGACTATTCTTGCTACAGTCGTTCTTATCACAACCAGAAAGATACGTTAATCCCATTTTGCAGGAAAGCTTTGTTCCTGAAGCTCCGAAACTGGTCAGGATCCTTTTTTATAAAAAAAAAAAGGACGACTGAGTCAAATTGATCTTAATATCGATTATAACCTTGGGGAGTTCAAAAGCAGTACACGTACTTTTATTTCATTTCTTCTGAAAAGTCAAATTATTCTCCGCGAGGCTTTAATCGCAGTGGCATTTTTGAATAATATAGCAGCACCCTAGGTTCTTTAAACAGTTGTTGGCTTAAAGGACATTTTTGTTCCTGTTATTGAAGTTGAACCAAATCCCCACCCCCCACCCCAAAAAAAAATGAAGTTTGGAAGTTGAATAGTTGGAAAATATGAAGGCAAAGAAGAGAAAATCTTTCATTTCTCCATATGCTTGTCTCGCATGTTGTTGTGTCCTATTCATGAAAGGACGGAATACAGAAAGTGTCAGGGTTCCGATGGATGCCCAAATTAAATCATGAGCCTCGAGCCAAGCTTCAGAAGAAATCCAGTTATTTATTAGGAGCTTCATGTCGGCACATCAATCACATTCACCACGGAGCAGTTTCGCCGGATTATAAAGATCACTCCCCTCCGGTTGCTGTAGGTAACCGTGGGATACAGCCTTGAGAGAGATATGTCTGGAATGTACATCTGTCTTTGGCTGCCGTGCCATTTCATCGGTTTCCCATTCCCCCCTTTCCTATGGCAACTTGAGAGCAGGGCAGGGATGCTTTGCGAGTTGACATTCGGCTCTTGACTTCTTCTTCTTACTTGACTTACAACTACAATTGGGCTTGGAGTTTGGCCATTAAGTGAAGCGATTGTGAAGCACATCATTGCATGACCAGATCCATTTTAAACCCCACAGTCATTAAGTAAACTGCTTCACCAATTGACTTTGCTTGTCAGAAGAAAGGAAAATTAAAAATCGTGATTACTTGTCTTCAAAGCCCTGCAGCCATTGTAAATGGGTCATGGTCACCTGTAGGCTGTTGTAACTTCAAACCATGGTTAAACAGCATGGTCGTAGGTTGAAAACTATCTGTAAGTAGAATTGTTTCGTTCTGAATTCCAGTGTCTTAATTGAAGCATTTGTTACTCTTTAAAATCACCCATTCTTTCAGAATAAAAAAATATAGTCTTTCGAAGGGTTTCTGGGGAAGGACCCAAGGTTTTGGAGACACGTATGAGGAAACAATTCATGTACAAAAGAGAAGGTCCAGGACTCAGCTTCGGCCTCAATGAAGCATATCTCTGATCCCTGTAGCTGTCCGAGGTCCTGAACTCCTAACCTGCCCATCCCTACTGAGCCCCAAGTATCTCAGCGCTCAAAGGCAAGTTGGATCTGAATTTGACATAACTGGGTCACGTCATTGATCTGGTTTTTGCTTGGATCCCTCTACTGAATTGCAGAGATTTCATTTTACACCCTACCAGAAAGAAGTCCTCTCAGTATTTCTTTCCAGCATAGAGCAGTAGTCCTTCCTTCTTTCTCGTTTTCTGCCCAAGTGTTCAGTTTCTTTCTTTCAGGAAAGTACCAGTCCCTCCCTACCAGTCATTCTTTTGATTTTTGTTGTGTGATCTGTTTGTTGTTTTCCTTCCTTTCTCTATCTTTTCCTTCCTTCCTCTCTCCCTCCCACTCATTCTCTGTCTTTTCCTTCCTTCCTTCCATCTTTTCTTTCTTTCCTTCCTTCCTTCTTTCCTTCCTTCCTTCTCTTTTCTTTCCCTCTGTTCTCTGTCTTTTCCTTTCTCCCTCCCTCCCTCTCATTCTCTGTCTTTCCTTCCTTCCTTCCATCCATCTTTTCTTTCTTTCCTTCCTTCCTTCCCTCCTTCCTTCCTTTTCTTTCCTTCCTGTCTTTTCCTTGCCTCTTTTCTCTGTCTTTTCCTTTCTCCCTCCCTCCCTCTCATTCTCTGTCTTTTCATTCCTTCCTTCCTCCCTTCCCTTCACTACCCTCCCTTCCTTTTCTTTCCTTCCTCTCTTTTCCTTCCCTCTTTTCTCTGTCTTTTCCTTTCTCTCTCCCTCCCACCCTTCCTCTTATTCTCTGTCTTTTCCTTCCTTCCTCCCTCCCTTCTTCCCTCCCTCCCTTCCCTTCTCCTCCTTCTTTCTTCTGTCCTTTCTTCCTCTACCTCCCTCCCTCCCTCCCAGCAAGTGCTCCTTCCTAGTGCCAATCTTCAGTTTTTCCTCCTTTCTGCCTTCCCTCTCAATCTTCCTTTATAACCAGAGCCACTTATTTTCATCCTCTACTTCTCCCGTCCTTCTTGTCTGTCAGCACTTCCAGTGCGGAGGCTGCTTATTCCAGGCCCATGCCGCAGCAAAGTGCCTTCCTGTCTTTTAAAAACCGATCTGCCAAAATAATACAATCTCCTCTGAGAGGATCAAGGGACGCTCCTGTCGTGGCAGAGTAGGACAGCCAAGCTGGCTTTTTTTGTTTCTCCTCCAAGAGGGATGACAGGTCTTACAAAAAGAGCTGGTGATGGAGCCAGGAGGGTAGAAGTGCCAGTCAGACTTGCGGCCACAAAAACTTGTCAGAAGGACAAACACGATAATCCGAACGAGGAGCAAAGAAAGCATCCATTCCCATCCTTTTTCTGCAGAGGTAGATAGAGCAGACACTTTGAGCAGGGGTAGAATTTAGAATAACAGAGTTGGAAGGGTCCTTGGAGGTCTTCTAGTCCACCAACCTTTCGGACCTCAGGGACCACTAAATACATAATTTTAAATCCCACAGACCACTAATATGATCTGCCTAATGACTGGCTGGGTGGCCGTGGCTAGGTGGTCATATGACTGGGTGGGCATGGCCAACACGATGTCACTTGCGTCGAGGGGCACCTCAGCAGCCTCTACATGCCCTTCCCCTCCCAGCCCCTCCTCGCCTGCCCCCCCCAGGCTCTTTAGGGCCCCAACAGGAAGCAGTTGTTGGAGCTAAGTAGCCACCACGAGAAAGAGTTGGCAAAACAGCTCAGTTCAAATTGGATCTGGCCAAGAAGGAGGCTCAGCAGAAGCACCTCAGTGAGGACTAGGAGCATAGGCTTTCCATGCAGAGGGAAGACCTGCGGGAATGCAAGGCCAGATAACGGCACCTGGAGGCACAGCAGGCTGAGATGGTCAGCCAGTTCCTGGCCATGATGCAGTCCCACTGGAACAAGGTCCCCCCAGGCTCTTGCCACTCGTGATGCTTCCCTCCAGCCAGAAGGAACATCTCTAACCTTGAGCCAAGAACTGATCTTGATTCATATTTCTTGAAGGAACATCTCTAACCTTACTTTTTGTTCTATCTCTGGATTGTTTAATCTCTTCTCCAAGCTTCCAAATTTGGTCCTTCCTTCCCTCCTTAATGGTTCTCTCGTATCTTTCCCAAGATCATCTCTGCATTTCCCCCCACCCCACCCCCCATTCACTGGGGTTTAAGCCACCACTCATCGTCCAGTAGACCTGGTTGACCGTGCTCATTCTGAAGTTCTCCTTTAACCCTAACCCAGAAGATCTAACTGGCCTCCACCAGCTTGAAGAAAGTTTCTTTTTGTGTTCAAGGTTGAGAATTCCCACCAGGAGTGCTTAGGGCTTCATCGTTCTATAGTTTTCTAAGCGCATTGTTCATCATAATCCTGAATGATGCTCATAATATATACAAAGGACTCATAATCCCTTATCCATCTTGCCTTATGTCAGTAGAACTTTATTATCTTAAATAGAAAAAGCACTTTCCCTCTTCTTCTTCTCCTTCTCCTTCTCCTTCTCCTTCTCCTTCTCCTTCTCCTTCTTCTCCTTCTCCTTCTCCTTCTCCTTCTCCTTCTCCTTCTCCTTCTCCTTCTCCTTCTCCTCCTTCTTCTTCTTCTTCTTCTTCTTCTTTTGCAGATCTTTCTTTCACCTCCCCGTTCATGACACGACAAATTTCTCTTCTTCGTTTAGCTCAAAAACAATAGATGGCTTCACTTCAGCATCTGAAGTTTATACGTCCACCGAGAGATGCTTTTGGGTGGGGCAGACATGACTTGGATAGGAAATTATAATTCTTCCTGACTATCCAAGCATTCACCAAACATCGCCCCCTCCCCGATTCCCGGGATGCAAATTTCCCAGGAATGCTTGATTACCCAACCCTAGTATGACTCAAGAAGCACAAACCGAGAATATACGTGTGTGGAGTGGGGGGGGAGGCAGGAATTTTGCAGGCTTCTAGTCCATTGTGCAACCATATGGAATGGCTTGAATGTGAAACCGGAATGGCTTGAATGTGTAGGCTTTATGTGTATCTCTCTTTAGCCAGGTTCTTCCTACATAAACCAAGATTTTTATGCAACCCTAGTTCAGCCCTAGTGGATTGTGATTTCACTGAACTAGGGCTGCATAAAAATCTTGGTTTACGTAGGAAGAACCTGGCTAAAGAACCTGGCTAAAGATAGATAGATAGATAGATAGATAGATAGATAGATAGATAGATAGATAGATATGTGTGTGTGTGTGTGTGTGTGTGTGTGTGTGTATTCCTTTTTTTAAAAAAAATACATGTTGCACTTCTGACCCCTTAATTAATAGCCAGCTTAATTGGTTCCAGGCATAGGGAATGGGGAATTGTAAGCAGACGTGGGGAAAATATCAGCAGTCCTTCTTTCTGATTGAGGTGTGTTCAGTATCTCTTAGGCTTCATTAAGCTGTACAGGGTGGGCACTCCATTTAACTACCGGGGTGGGCTGCTGGGGGTTTTCAGAGGTTCGGGAGAACCTCTAGCTAAGATTCTGTACAGGTCAGAGAACCCCCTAATCCCACTCCTGGCTGGCCCCGCTCACCCCACCCCACCCTTCCCAGGAGTCCCCACGCAGGGTGTGCACGGAGGATCAGGGAGAGCGAAAAACGGGCCTACCGTAAGTTCGAGAAGGCTGGAAGGGCCTCCGGAGCCTGGGGAGGCCATTTTCGACCTCCCGGAGGCTCGAAAAAAGCCTCCTGAGTCTGGGGAGGGCAAAAAGCCCCCCCACCCTCCCACCATGGTGCAGGAGGACGACTAGGCCATGCCCACCCAGCAACGGGGCAGAGAACCCCTTACTGAAATTTTTGAAGCCCACCCCTGGTTAAGTAGAACATGAGTCTGTGCTCAGCCCACCCTTGGAAAGGACAACTGCATGATGGATTATGATGAATTATGTGTCATGAAGTCATTGTCAACTCTTAGCAACTGCATCGATAAATGTTCTCCGTGACAATCTGTCCCTAACAATATTTGATGATGATGATGATAGTGGTCTTCCCACTGCAGTTAAGTCCCTTCACTTTGTTCTGCTTGTCCTTTTCTCTTTCCTTCCGTCTCTCTCAGCGTTACGAACTTCTCGAGGGAGCTGGATCTTCATCTTGATGGATGCCTTATTGGCGTTAAATGGTTTTCCTGCTAAATCTTTACAGATGTTCCTTTTCCTGCCCTTTGGAAATTCTTTCGAGATTTAAGTGCGGCTCCGTGCAGTGCTAGGAGTCTCTCAAGAAGAGAATTGCAGAGCATTGGTGTGTGTCTGTGTGTTATTGGAACTTTTAAACAAGAAGATAAAAACTAATGCAAACTACTAGAAGAGGAAGGGACGGGAAGGGAAGGAAAAGGAGGGAGGGAGGGAGGAAGGAAGGAGGATGGGGAGGGAAGGAAGGAAGGGGAAGGGAAAGGAAAGAAATGAAAGGGAGAGGGACAAAGAAGGAAGGAAGGAAGGGGAAGAAAAGGGATGGGATGGGAAGGAAAAGGAAGGGAAGGGAGGGAAGAAATGAAAAAGGGAGAGAAGGAAGGAAGGAAGGGAAGGGAAAGGAGGAAAGAAATGAAAGGGACAGGGAAGGAAGGGGAAGGGAAGGGAAGGAAAAGGAAGGGAAGGGAGGAAAGAAATGAAAAAAGGAGGGAAGGAAGGAAGGTAAGGGAAAGGAAAGAAATGAAAGGGAAGGGAAGGAATGGGAAGGGAAGAGAAGGGAAAGGAAGGGAAGAGAGGAAAGAAATGAAAGGGAGAGGGGCAGGGAAGGAAGGAAGGGGAAGAAAAGGGATGGGAAGGGAAGGGAAAGGAAAGGAAGGGAAGGGAGGAAAGAAATGAAAAAGGGAGGGACGGGAAGGAAGGAAAGGAAGGGAAAGGAGGAAAGAGGAATGGGAAGGGAAGAGAAGGGAAGAGAAAGGAGGGGAAGGGAGGAAAGAAATGAAAAAGGGAAGGAAGGAAGGAAGGAGAGAGGGAGGGAGGGAAGAATGAAAGGAAGAAAAAATGCAAGAAAAGAAAAAAAGTTGAAGGAAAAATAGAAAAGAAAGAGAAAAACATATAAAGAAATGGCTTCTGATATTCTTTAAAGCAGTTACAAGTGCAAATACTTTTTAACCTCTCTTTCTAAAGTTACATCCTATCCTTCTTCTTCCTCTCATCTTTCCTGTCTAATCATCAAAACCATAAATCAAAAGTCCCTTTAATGTCATTTTTATGCAAAAAGCCCAGGTGTATTGCAGATCTTTGTGTGTGTGTGTGTGTGTGTGTGTTTGAGGGGGAAAAAATGGCTGCCTGAGTAGAATATCTTTATCCATAGAGAGAGAGAAAGGGGCCGACCTGGTGGTTATTAGCTTAACGCTGGGGATTTGCAAACTCCAATCACCAGAACATCTGACCTTCCTTTTCTTGCTTGATAAATAAAACTAGAATTGGATTTCTTGTTCTTTCTTTTTTTCTCTGATAATAAAAAATGATTCACGTACACACACACACACACTGTTGAGAGCGGGCTTCACATGCTTGCCAGCTCTGGTTGCGTTGCATAGTTTATTCTCACCGCAGCTATACAACAGTTGCCTTGTATCCTTTCCCTTTAAAAGCCTGGGGGAGAAACAGAAGACACCAAATGAGACTTAGACCCATTTCAAGGAGGGGTTTTTTTTTTAATACATTTTTTTCCTTTAATATACATAAGTGTTTAGTCAACAGTGTATTGTCTGAGTCCATTTACTTACGCAAAATCATAATAACCGTGCTAATAATAAGAGTAATGATAATCATGATATTGGTAATGTTTGCTTCAAAGGACGCAGTTCAACGCTGTTGATCGAAAGGTCAGCAGTTCAGCGGTTCGAATCCCTAGTGCCGCGTAACGGGGTGAGCTCCCGTGACTTGTCCCAGCTTCGGCCAACCTAGCAGTTCGAAAGCACGTAAAAATGCAAGTAGAAAAATAGGGACCACCTTTGGTGGGAAGGGAACAGCATTCCGTGCGCCTTTGGCGTTGAGTCATGCCGGCCACATGACCACGGAGACGTCTTCGGACAGCGCTGGCTCTTCGGCTTTGAAACAGAGATGAGCACCGCCGCCTAGAGTCGGGAACGACTAGCACAGATGTGCGAGGGGAACTTTTACCTTTAAACTGCCAAGATAGTGAGGTGGAAGATGTGCACAATTTGATAAAGAAATAAATAAAGAAACCCTTAACCGTGTGTGGCTCACCAGGACTGAATGACCAGGTTTTAAGGATTTGTTTATCGATAAAGAGCTGAGCTATGGAATGTAGACAATGATGGGATTCAGCCGGTTCGCACCACTTCGGGAGAACCGGTTGTTAAATTTCTGAGCAGTTTGGTAAACTGGTTGTTGGAAGAAATCATTAGGGCAGAGAACCGGTTGTTAAATTACTTGAATCCCACCACTGGATTTAGAGATTGTTGGTTGTATTTTAAGAGAAGGCAATAAGTTGTTCAAATTGTCTAGGCTTGTTGTGACAATGGAGAAAGTTCATTCTTTACGTTTTCCTTTGCTAGCTTCTTTTTTCCCTTTTCAGTTTTTCTCTTTTTTTTTTCCCCTGCCCTTCCTGTTCCTTCTTTTTGTTCTTTTTACTTTTTGCAGATTTTAATTAATTTTTATCTGGTAACGCTTCATAAAATTACAATAGGAAAAAAGTAAAATATACCACTGTGAAAGAAAAACCAGTCACTCCAATGTACATTTTAACGTTGCAAACACAGGTTCCCTCCCCAAAAGGAGCATAGAGGTCATCTGTAAGCAGGAGGGGAGTGCCTGGGCAATATTGGCACAAAAGAGGAGGCCCCATTTCACAAAAATAGGCTTGGTTTTGGCTGGCACAGCGTATTTTTTTTTTGCTGACGTAAAGGGCCTGGTCCTTCTAAAACAGCTGAGGCAGGAGAATTCCCTTCCCCTGGCACCTGGCCAGAGGACTGGACTACCTAGGCAGAAGAAACAGCTGAAAACTTCAGAGGAGGTTTAAACTCAGTTCCCTGGGGAAAATCTTGTTGGAGTTCTATTCCTTTCCTGTTCAAGTGTTCCCAGGCCGGCAACATCTCTAACCTTGAGCCAAGAAGCTGATCTTGATTCATAGTTCTGAAGGAACATCTTTAACCCTGAGCCAAGAAGCTGATCTGGTTCATAGTTCTTGAAGGAACATCTCTAATCTTAAACCAAGAACTGATCCTGGTTCATATTTCTTGAAGGAACATCTCTAACCTTGAGCCAAGAAGCTGATGTTGATTCATAGTACTTGAAGAAACATCTCTAACCTTGAACCAAGAAGCTGATCTTGATTCATAGTTCTTGAAGGAACATCTCTAACCTTGAGCCAAGAACTGATCCTGGTTCATATTTCTTGAAGGAACATCTCTAACCTTTGAACCAAGAACCTGATGTTGATTCATAGTTCTTGAAGGAACATCTCTAACCTTGAACCAAGAAGCTGATCCCTTGGGAGTTGGATGGCATAGAAATGCGATAAATTAAATTAAATTAAATTAAATTAAATTAAATTAAATTAGAAAAAATGCTTTTAAAAATTAAAAAAAAAAGCCTCTGATGAGGTGGGCGGGGTAAGTGAACGGCGACCGGGCCGGAGACCAGTTCGGGGGCGTGGCCAGCCAATGTTATTACCGGTTCCCTGAACTACTACAAATTTTTACTACCGGTTCTTGCGAACCGGTGCGAACCGGGAGCAACCCACCACTGGTTCACACCGCAGTAGACACAATTTGTGAATCTACTAATTACACCTTACTAAAGGACAAATTTTTAACCAGTTAAATCAGAAGGAAATGAAATTTGAAAAACACTAAGCATTCCTGTTTTTTCTGATTGGACGGTAGGCTGTTATAATCCCGTCATATTTAAAACTTTTCAAACAGTCATATATTTCTGACCCTTTTTTAAAACCATTCTACAAGGAGCCCCTAGTCTTAGCGAGCAAGAAAATAACCACAGAGACTAAGGGCCTAGCGAGTCCCATTTGTCATGAGAAACGAGTGCTCGCTAGGCATTTAGTCTCTGTGGTTATTTCTTTGCTCACTAAGACCTTTGTCGCTAAGGCTATGTTTTAATTATAGATGTCAGAAGATAGAGAGGAAGCTCGTTTGACCCTGTGCATGACTGCGTTTGTTTGGGGGTAAATTTAACTCCCTCTTAATTGGTTGGATCAATTGGGTGGATTTTGCAGATCACAAGGCATGCTCCTTTCCTTCCCATATGACTTCATAATAGATTTTTTTTGTGGGGGGGGGAGGTCCTTTACCGTGTTTAAATTCTTATTGCTAAAATGCGCACAGCCTGGTTTAATGCGTTTAGGCAGCGGCTCTTTAAACGTCAGAAGATCTTTCCATGCCTTCTACCATCCAGAATTGTTGGGCAGCATACAGATCTGAGTGATTGATTGATAAATAAACAAATAAGACAACGGAACTACCAAAAAAGATGGTATTGGGAGCAGGGTGGATAAAAATCAATGATTTTTTAAAAAAAAAATCAAAAAAATCAGATTTTTTTTATTTAAATCGGATTTTTTTAATTTAAATCAGATTTTTTTGATTTTTATCGAATTTATTTTAATAAAAAACTTTTGGGGTAAAAATCTATCGTAAGATAGTTTTCTATTTAAGATACATAAATAATTTAGTTGATTCAGCATGAAATGGAGCTTAGTTATGTAGCATGAGGCTGTATGTTCTGCAACACTGGGACTATCGGTGAGTCAACAGCGGGTCAAAGGAGTAGCAGAGATGACAGTTGCTCTTTAAAAATTATGATTTAAATCGAGTTGATTTAAATTAAGTCTTTTTACTAGTGATTTAAATCATGATTTAAATCATGATTTAAATCGACTCGATTTAAATCAAATCCACCCTGATTGGGAGTTTGAAGCGGCAATAGCAATAGCAATAGTAATAGCACTTAGATTTATATACTACTTCATAGTGCTTTTACAGCCCTCTCTAAGCGGTTTGTAGAGTCAGCACATCAACCCCAACAATCTGGGTCCTCATTTTACCCACCTCGGAAGGATGGAAGGCTGAGCCAACATTGAGCTAGTCAGGATCAAACTGCTGGCAGTGGGAAGAGTCAGCCTGCAATACTGCATTTTAATCACTGTGCCACCATGGCTCTTAGATAGATATGGATGGATGGATGGATGGATGGATGGATGGATGGATGGATGGATGATAGATAGATAGATAGATAGATAGATAGATAGATAGAGATAATAGACAGACATAGAGACAAATAGCAATAGGACTTAAACTTATATACCGCTTCACAGTGCTTGCCAGCCCTCTCTAAGCAGTTTACAGAGTCAGCCTATTGCCCCCAACAATCTGGGTCCTCATTTTACCGACCTTGGAAGGATGGAAGGCTGAGTCAACCTTGAGCCTGGTGAGATTCTCAGGTTGCTAGGTGGCTCAGTGGCTAAGACACTGAGTTTGTCGATCAGAAAGGTCGGCAGTTCTGCGGTTCGAATCCCTAGTACAGGTCTCCTGCGTGAGCAGGGGGTTGGACTAGATGACCTCCACGGTCCCTTCCAACTCTGTTACTGTTAGGAGATTCGATCTACCAAACTGCTGGCAGCCGGTGATCAGCAGAAGTAGCCTGCAGTACTGCACTCTAACCACTGTGCCACTGTGGCTCATTAATAATGGTATGTGAATGGTAATGGTATGTGAGAAAGACCTTGGGAGACTGCCAAGGGAATGGTTAGATAAGGGGCAACCTAGCCCACAGCAGTATACTAGGCAGAGCAAGAAGGTCAAAATTTCTCAAGCTATAAAAGAGACCGCAGGAGATTTATCTTTTCCGCTACCGGTTCTCCAGAAACTGCTGGATTTCACCCTTGCCTGTGGTGCCCCAAGAGCTCTCCCAGTGATAACGGTCTCCCGAGCTCCATTTTCAACTGTGACTGCTTCCTGCAACCCTCTGCCAGCGAAAACGGAGCTCGGGAGGGTCACACACGGCCCTCCCGAGCTCCATTTTCACTGGCAGAGGCACCGCAGCAGTGGTGGGTTGCCCCTGGTTCGGACCGGTTCGAAAGAACCGGTAGTGAAACCAGCAGGAGGCTCCGCCCACTGCCCCGGATGTCATCATAGGCCATCTGTACATGCACAGAAGTAGAACCCACCCCTGCACTGCAAGGCAGTCCTTTGCTGTTTCCAGGGCAGCCCTGCGGGCCAGAACTAAACAGCCCATGGGTCGGATCTGGATCCCGGGCCTTGAGTTTGACACCCCCCCGGTATAGAGCCTCTTGCTTGAGCAGAGGGTTGGACTAGAAGACCTCTAAGATCCCTGCCAACTCTTGTTATTCTGTTATGGAGCTTTACAATTAAGTTGAACTTGTTCGACTGGTCACGTTTCCTGTCTGCTAAGGAATAAGCCCTCAAAGCACATATGCCTGTATCTTGAGTTAGTGTTCTGTCCCAGCTACGGACCCAAAGAACGCAGCACACACAAAGTCTGTACAAACCTTAGTTTACTAAATAAACCAGTTTTTTTACAAGAACGGCTGTTAATTAACTGCATTCACAGCCGCCAAGAATTCAAAGAATAATAACGGAAAGCTTACTGTGGTTGGCAGAATGCCCAGAAGGAATTTGCAGGAAGCTGATAATATAAGCAAGACAAGACACGAAGGAGAGTGAACGAAGTTGTTCCCTGCAAATTGCTTCAGTCGGCATTCCTCCTTAAATAGGATAAGGGAGTGGCCAATTAGCCCCAAGCCTTACTCTCAAGGAGACCTCCTCCTGAGGAGCCACTCCTGCCTTTTGGCAGCTCTGCGCGCCCGTGCATCGAGAAGAGGCTCCTCCTCTTCTTCCTCTTCACTTATGGGAGCTTCTGGAGGTTCTGAAGGCCCTGGCTGAATCCCCGCCTCTGGCACCACATCTTCTCCAGCCTCCTCATTGTCTGACTCGAGTGCCAGCTGCACAGGCTGCTGGCACAGCACCACACCAGCCTCCTCGCTGTCAGAATCAGCTACAATCCGCACAGGCCGCGTACGGGTCACAACAGCTGGTCTACAGGACCAATTTAGTAGAATTGTGTCCTGTACGCAGCCAGATGGCCTTTTGTTACATGCAAGGCCTTCAAATAGCTTCTAAAGCAGTGTTTCTCAACCTTGGTAGCTTGAAGATGGGTGGACTTCAACTCCCAGAATCCCCCAGCCAGCGCTGCTACCAAGGTTGAGAAACACTGTTCTAAAGCTTTTCTTCCTGGTGTCTGGATGGAAGGCCGGAGCCCAATGCCACTGTTAATGCAGTCGCAGCATCCATATTTATCATTTGGGTAAAGTTGGGAGGGGGGAAAGAGAAAGACCTTGAGAGGGTCTTTCAGAGATGGAAGAGGGCACATTTTAGCTTGCAAACTAGGCGCTCTGAGCTGCTTGTTAAGATTTAAAACATAAAGAACAACCTTTTTTTCTTTTTTTCAAAAATCCACCACGCTCTTTTGGAATTCTCTGAAGCAGGAACATATTTTGATGTCCTGATCATGTGGTGGTGAGTTTTTTTTTTTTTTAAGTGGTACCAAAAAACCCCACAACCTCCGTGCAGCAAGCGGGAAAACGAGAGAGAGAAAAAAGAGGACGAGAAGATCATTCTTTTATTACCTCTCTGTTGTTGTTGTTGTTTTTTGAAATCTCCGTGTGACTGCAAATTTACGCAGCGTGAAAGAGAAAGGAGGGAGCGGCAAAGGTGAAGAGGAGAGAAGGTGGAAAGGGGAGGAGAGGATATTTGAAGCGGCAGATGTTGTAGCTCATGGTGTTGTGGCCCACCAGCGGCCTGCGCGGATCATGGCTGATCCCGACAAAGAGGAGGCTGGTGTGGGATCGCGCCGGCAGCCTGCTCAGCCGGCGCTTGCGTTGGACAGCGAGGAGGCTGAAGAGGATGTGGTGCCAGAGGCAGAGACTCAGCCAGGGCCTTCAGAGGCTCCTTCAAGTGGAGAGAGCGAAGCGGAGGAGCCTCTCCTCAATGCTCGAGCATGTAGGGCTGCCAAAAGGCAAAAGTGGCTACTCAGGAGGAGGAGGTCTCCTCGAGACTAAGGCTTGAGGATAATTGGCCACTCCCTTAGCCTATTTAAGTCGCACGCCGTTAGTAAGTTTCTTGCTAGAAACAACTCGTCTTTATTATCAAAGTATTTTGGTTTATCATATCTTGTTTTCTGGGCTGTTTGCCAACCTTTGCTGGTCTTGTTTATTCTTGCTACTTAATAAATTTGATAAGGACTGTTGGTGTGTGTCAATATCCTCGGAAATCCAGAGCTGGGGCAGAACACATGGGTGCCTTTTGTCGGAATTCACCGTGGAGTCCTTGGGGCTCTCTGAGCTTGGTGGTTTTCTTGCAGACGTTTGATTACCCAATGAGGTAACATCATCAGTGCTAGGAGGGAGTGGGACATGGAGGAGGAGGAGAAGGAGGAAGGATGAAGAGGTGGAGGAGGACTGTGGGGTCTTTGGTGTTCTCTGAGCTTGGTTGTTTTCTTGAAGACATTTGATTACCCAACTAGGTAACATCATCAGTGTTCGAAGGGACTAGGGTCTGAGAAGGAGGATTGTGGGGTCCTTGGTCTTCTCTGAGGTTGGTTGTTTTCTTGCAGAAATTTCATGACCCAACTAGGTAAAATCAGTGCATTGGTGATGCATTAAAGCGCTGTTAAATAGCACTTAACTGCCAGCTGCCTGCAATTACTGTGAGTTCAAATCTCACCAGGCTCAAGGTTGACTCAGCCTTCCATCCTTCCGAGGTAGGTAAAATGAGGACCCGGATTGTGGGGGCAATAAGCTGACTTTGTATAAAAAAGAACACCGCTGGGGGGGGGCAAAAGCCCTACTAAGCAGGTATATACAAAAGTATGAAGGCTATTGCTTAACGCATTGTAAGCCGCCCTGAGTCTCCGGAGAAGGGCGGCGTATAAATCGAACCAATAAATAAAATAGATAAATGTCATCGAGTCGGGTCATGAAACGTCTGCAAGAAAACCACCAAGCTGGGAGACCACCAAGAAACTCACAGCTACAAATATTCTCTTCTAATCGCGATCAGAATAACCTGCCGGGCTCCCCAAAAAAATGAGCCACGCCACATCCGTCTCTTTTTCACTTGTCACCTTGTAGAACCTTCCCAACAAGCCTGCGCCAAGGATCCGGCCAGGTTGCCAAAAGAACTTGGAAATTTTGCAGCTGGAAAAGCCGCCCAGGGTTCCCACCCTAACAAAGAGATCTCTCCGATCCTCGGTTCCTGCTGTCCTCTAGTCGGCAACCCGTGGCTCTGGAGCCGCATGTGGCTCTTTCATCCCACTGCTGCGGCTCCTTGTCGCCGATCGGCTCCACAGTTGATAGGGCTTTCGGTTAGGACAGGTAGAGGAAAAAGGACGCCGCGCTAGGAGGAGACTCTATGGTGGGGGGACCGGACTTCCAGTCAGCAGAGGAAAAAGGACACCGTGCTAGGAGGACACTCTATGGTGAGGGAACCGGACATCCGGTCAACTCCAGTAGGCTTCCGGTTAGGACCTTTGTGGCTCTTTGAGTGTTTAAGGTTGCCAACTCCTGTTCTAGTCCATGGTGGTATCTGACCCAGGTTCCTTGACTTTCCTACCTCCAAATCGTGTTGCATTGCATTGTGGGAGTGGGGGGGAGGCGAGAAGTAAGGTGGGCCTTCATAGGTTCCCTTGCTTCTAAGACTCGTAAGCCAGCAGCCCTACGGTTGACTCTATGGGGCCTTTCCCCCCATGTAATGAATTCCATTTGGAGACCTCTGTTAGCGCAGACATCAAAGCCGCAACCTCTACGGAGGGACTCATTATCACCAGGAACTGCTGGGAGCTTTTGAAGAGAGACAGGAGGAGCGGGAGGAAAGAAATCTGTTTTCACAGCCGCTGGGGTGTCCCTATGCGGAATTGGACACGACGCACTGAAAAAGAAGATGGGGGAAAAAGAAGGGGCCAAGTCGAACAAGGGTTAGATTCGTCTTCTCCAATCCACCAAATTCCTGAGTGGGGCTCGGTGTGGCTCTGGTATCCCCCTCCCACCCAGAAACCAGAAGACCATGGAGGTCTTCTAGCCCATCAGTGGTGAAATCCAATTTTTTTTACTACCGGTTCCGTGGGCGTGGCATGGTGGGCGTGGTGTGGCTTGGTGGGTGTGGCAGGGGAAGGATACTGCAAAATCCCCATTCCTTCCCCAGTCCAGGGGAAGGATACTGCAAAATCCCCATTCCCACCCCAGTCCAGGGGAAGGATACTACAAAATCCCCATTCCCTCTCCACTTCAGGGGAAGGATATTGGAAAATCTCCATTCCCACCCCAGTCCAGGGGAAGGATACTGCAAAATCCTCATTTCCACCCCACTTCAGGGGAAGGATATTGGAAAATCTCCATTCCCACCCCACTCTGGGGCCAGCCAGAGGTGGTATTTGCTGGTTCTCTGAACTACTCAAAATTTGCACTACCGGTTCTCCAGAACCTGTCAGAACCATTGATCTGAAAAGAATGGAATGGAATGGAAATAAGAAATAATAAGAAATAAGAAATAGAATAGAATAGAATAGAATAGAATAGAATAATAGAATAGAATAGAATAGAATAGAATAGAATAGAATAGAATAGAATAGAATAGAATAGAATAGAAATAAGGAATGGAATAGAAAATATGGAATTGAATAGAATGCAGAATAGAATACCCCTATCTTGTCGGAGCTTTTCATCTCAGATACTAAATTTAACAGATTAACAGAGTTGGGAGGGATCTTGCAGGTCATCTAGTCCAACCCCCTGCCCAAGCAGGAGACCTTACATCTGCCTCTACCTAGGATTGAACTCACAACCTCCTGATGGTTGCTTAACGCATTGTAAGCCGCCCTGAGTCTCCGGAGAAGGGCAGCATATATATATATATTTTAAAAAAATGGTGAGGCAAGCGCTCCACCTCTAGGCCACTTTTAATGACTCCATAATCCCTTGCGGGGTGGAGTCTGGGCAACCGAATGGAGCTGAGTGTTTTTTACTGGCCTGGATGCCTTTCCTGTCGCCAGTGCGGAGTTATATTCAGCAGATAATTATTCTCATTGTGCCCAGAGAGAGAGAAATATCTGCCTCTACTTAGGATCGAACTCACAGCCTCTGATGGTGAGGGCAAAGCTCCACCTCTAGGCCACTTTTAATGACTCCATAATCCCTTGCGGGGTGGAGTCTGGGCAAACCGAATGGAGCTGAATGTTTACTGGCCGGATGCCCTACCTGTCGCCAGTGCAGAGTTATATTCAGCAGATAAAATTCTCATCATGCCCCAGAGAGAGAGAAATATCTGCCTCTACCTTAGGATCGAACTCACAGCCTCCTGATGGTGAGGCGAGAGCTCCCCCTCAAGGCCACCACACCACCACTCATCTTTCCGGAGCTTTTCCTCCCAATTAATTGCAACTGCCCTTCCTCGTCTTTGATTGGAGTGGTCAGCGCCGGTTATCTGCCCGCGTGGCTACAAAGCCCGAAGAGTTAGCAAAAAAGTGCGTGCCGCGAAGCCAACTTGAGAGGGTCGTGCAAAAACCCTGGGAACAGGGCCGGCTTCTCCCCCCCGTGCATCGTATAATTGGGAAGCTGCCTGAGCACCGAGCCAATTGTGCGCTCGTGATTGTATTGTCTCCGTCAAAAAATGTGTCGGGAGACAGTGATTAGGCCACAGGAGGGTCTCCCATTTCTGCCAATTTGCTGCTATTCGACCATGGAGAGCTGCTAGAAAATTCAAACAAAAGGGTCTGTGTTCCAGAACTGCATGCCGGGTGGAGTGGGAGAAAACCCTGATCCTGTTTTAATATTTTATCTGATGATTGCCTTCCAAGGAAAAAAAGAATATTGAGGCAGCCGGCAGCTGCTTCCTGCTCCTTTTCATCTTCCCAAACGGCGGCCTTCGTTCCTTAACCTCAGAAATAAGGAGGAAGGTTCCTTTCAGCTCTTTTGGTGCGCTCCCCGAAAAACTGCCGCGTGTCCCTTAAAAAGCCCATCCACGGTGTAGCTAGGCAGACTATCCGGATGGCTTCCTTGGGAGGGAGGGAAGGAAGGAAGGAAGGAAGGAAGGAAGGGAGGGAGGGAGGGAGGGAGGGAGGGAGGGAGGGAGGAAGAGCATGATTGGCATTGGGAGAAAGGGGAAAAGAAAAGGAACATTTGGCACTTTGGAGGGAGAGAGGAAGGAAGGAAGGAAGGAAGGAAGGGGGGAGAGGGAGAGGGAGAGGGAGAAAGAGGAGAGAGGGGAGAAAGCAAGGAGAGAAAAAGATTGTGTGTGAAAGAGGAGGGAGGGAGGGAGGAAAGGAAAGGGAGGAAAGGAAAGGGAAAAAAAGAAAGGGAGGAAGGAAATGAAGGAATGAAAAGGAGGGAGGGAAAGAGTAAAGGGAAGGGAGGGAAGGAATGAAAGGGAGGGAGCGGAAGAGTAAGGGGAAGGGAGGAAAAATGGGAGGGAGGGATGGAATGAAAGAGGGAGGGGGAGGGAGGAAAGAAAGGAGAGAGGGAAAAATAAAAGGGAGAAAGGAAGGGAAGGAATAGGAAGGGAGGGAAAGGAAGAGAAAGAGAAAGAGAGAGAGAAAGAAAAAGAAAGAAAGAAAGAAAAAAAATGGAGAGGGAGGGAAGGGAATGGGAAGGGAAGAAAAGAATGAAAGGGAAGGAAGGAAGGGTGACCTACACAGTTTGTTTGGCTTCCCAAGGACAATGATCTCTGTGCAAGAGGAATTTTGTCACTTAACATCTTTGCAAAGGACCTTATTCTGCCTGGAATCCATGACAAAGTGAGATTTACGAATTCAGCTTGCCAGGCTGCGAAACTACATGAGGGCTTCATTTGGAAGGGGCAGGTTTCCAGCCCATGGCATTTCCGTGTCTCTCTGTGTCGAGAATTGTGTTGTTTATTTGGGGAAGTGTTTCAATGTTGGTTTCCATCACTTAGTCCTTCATTTTGCATTTTGGCTCCCGTTTCCCAAGTTCCTTCTTTCTCGTCTGACCTTCCAGGGATGGTTCTGTATTTTTTCGGGTTCCTTGATGGCCATCTGGTGGCCACGCAAGGAAAGATTTCAGATCTATGCAGAATCAAAAGACAACTGCCTGGACTAGAGCTGCAATTATTATTATTATTATTATTATAAACTTTTATTCATTAAACATGAAACTCAGTCAACTGAACATTTAAAAACGTATTGTAAATATCATTGACTGACGTTGATGGTTGATACGGATTGCTGCCAGCATCCTAGATATTGACCAGGCATCTTCTTAAAATATTATTATTATCAGTATCATTATTAGTATTATTAGTAGTAGTATATCTCTTTTATTTATTAAATATGAAACTCCATCAACTGAACATTTAAAATTGTACCACAAATATTATTGACTGGGACTGATGGTTGATATGGGTTGCTGCCAGCATACTAGATATCGACCAAGTATCTTCTTAAAATATTATTATTATCATTATTAGTATTATTATTAGTAGTATATCTTTTATTTATTAAACATGAAACTCAGTCAACTGAACATTTAAAAACGTATTGCAAATATCATTGACAGACGCTGATGGTTGATACGGATTGCTGCCAGCATCCTAAGTTTCAACCAAGTATCTTCTTAAAATATTATTATCATTATCATTATTAGTATTATTGTAGTATATCTCTTTTATTTATTAAACATGAAACTCAGTCAACTGAACTTTTAAAATTGTATCGCAAATATCATTGACTGGCGCTGATGGTTGATACGGATTGCTGCCAGCATCCTAGGTATCAATCAAGTATTTTCTTAAAATATTATTATTATCATTATTAGTATTATTAGTATTAGCATATCTCTTTTATTTATTAAACATGAAACTCAGTCAACTGAACATTTAAAAATGTATTGCAAATATTATTGACTGGCACTGATAGTTGATATGGGTTGCTGCCAGCTTCCTAGGTATCAACCAAGTATCTTCTTAAAATATACGATGCTCTGAGTAGTACAGTTTTTTGCAGTTCCGCTGGTGTTATTGCAGGAAGCTGCAATTTCTCAATGTACTTTATAAAATTCTTGGACATGGTGCCAAGTGCCCCGATGACAATGGGTTATCCCTGTTACATGTTTCATCCATAATCGCGTAATTTCGATGGCCAGGTCGCGATATTTCGTGATCTTTTCCAGTTCTTTTTCTTCGACTCTGAAGTCTCCTGGTACAACGATATCAATAAACTGAACAATAAAAATGGGTGTGGAGCCCTCTTGGAACTGCTGAAAGGACTGTGTGTAAACAGGAGAGAGGTGGTATCGTATCCCCCTTCCCTCTGTTGAGAGAGGGATATTCAGTCAATTTACAACACAGTCCTTTTGGCAGTTCCAAGAAGGATCTACACCAAGGGTGAAATCCTCTGAAGTCTGTTACCGAGAGAGCGCTTTGCGCGCACGTGCTCGCTTTGCGCACGTGCGCGCCTGAGGCGCACCCCTGCAGCGCTAAAAAAGGAACATTTTAAAGCCTTCCGAATCTGCAAAGGTATGTAGAACAGCGAGGGGGGGGGAAATCTGCTGTGCCACGTGATTTAGATTAGCTAGAAAGCAGGAAATCCGACAGTTCTAGCTAATTTAAATCACGCGTCACAGCTGATCGTCACCCGGCTGATTGTCGGAAATACCGGTTCGCCCAAATCGGTAGCATTTTTTACTACCAGTTCCGCCCAAACTGGTCCGAACTGGTAGGATTTCATCCCTGATCCACACCCATTTGCACGCTTCAGGTGACTCTGAGGGTATGGATAAACCTCCAAGTGGTCTCAATAATTCTCAGGAAGAGTACTAACAACCAGATGGCTACAAAGAATATAAACCAGTGATGGCGAACCTTTTTGCCGTCACATGCCAAAAGCGGGAGGAGCCGGGGGGGTCATGCATGCACGTGCCCACACCCATAATTCAATGTGCCCCATCCCCCATGCTTTTGGCACGTGATGGCATGATAGGCCCATTTTTTGCCC
This sequence comes from Pantherophis guttatus, assembly GCF_029531705.1. The sequence continues at coordinate 3,138,639 of NW_026844101.1, forward strand.
TTCCCAGGCTCCAGAGGCTTTCTAGGAGCCTGGGGAGGGCGAAAATGGCCTTCCCCACCCCCTTGGAGGCCGGAAATGGCCCATTTGCTGATTTCTGGTGGGACCTAGAAAGGCTCTGGAGCCTGGGGAGAGTGAAAAACGGGCCTTCCCCCCCCCGGAGGCCAGAAACAGCCTGTTTCCCGACTTCCAGTGGGCCCGGAAGGCCCGAAAGTCAGCTGGCCGGCATGCACATGCGTGCCGGAGCTGAACTAGGGCAATGCTCACGTGCCCACCAATACAGCTCTGCGTGCCACCTGTGGCATGCATGCCATAGGTTCGCCATCACGAATATAAACCATTCCATTCTCCGCCATTCAGTCAGAACTGAAGAAGCTTCTTGGAAGGGAAGCGAAACTTCTTCAAGGAAAAAAAAGGCTAGTTGCCTTTTGGGGAAAAAAAAACCCCACTTTTGGGACAGTATAGTAAATGGTGGTTTCACTCAAATAAGCTAACGCCATTCCTCTCGCAGAAGGCGGAGTCGGAACTTAAACGTTACACCCTCTTTTATCATTTTAGGCTTTGAATTGCTCTACCAACCGGAAGTCGTGCGGCTTTACCTCTCAATTCTCACCGAAAGTCAGAATTTCAATACTTTGGAGGCGGCAGCCGGCGCGCTGCAGAATCTCAGCGCAGGAAACTGGACAGTGAGTGAAATCCCAGTGTGTCTTGGCTATTTTTCACGGTAAACAGTTCCTCCATTTTCAGGAACGCAGCGTTTCTCAAACTTGAAAACACGTGGACTTCAAATCCCCAGAATTCCCCAGCCTGCCATGGTTGGGGAATTCTGGGCGTCGAAGTCCACATGGTTTTAAAGTTTCCGAGTTTGAGAAATGGCAAAAAAAAAAAAAATCGATGTTCCAGCCCAACAAATCCAGGCTAAAATTACTTGTATTGATATCGGTGAAAATTAACAAGAACCTTGCAAGTCTGAATGTCCTTCCCTCCCCTTCCCTCCCACCCAACCCCACTCGTGTGAATTAGGGAGGGGTCTGCCCAAATGGCTTGCGCCTAACCTCTTCGTGTTCTGGCTATAAACCATGTTCTCGCCTTGTCACTTGGGTAATGCATCTGGATAATTATCTCTGTCAGGATCGTCTTCACGCCAAGACATCTAGACAACAAGATCTGGGAGAAGTCTATTAGCATTCTCCGGCAACCCTTGGGAAATTACTCATTTCAGACAGAACTGAATCACTCTTCCCCAACCATTGATCAATTTTGCTAGGAAAGACTATAACTTTGCATTTAGAAGTAAGGCACTAAGCCATAGTCTGTCCCAGGAGATACATTTTCCCAAGGTTTCGGTCTTTAGAAGTTGCACACCGCTATCGTGGCCTTCATTTCTTCCAGAATACAGATTTTTTATTTTTTTTTATTTTTTTTTATTTGATTTATATGCCGTCCTTCTCCGGAGACTCAGGGCAGCTTACAATGCGTTAAGCAATAGCCTTCATCCTTTTGTATATTTATACAAAGTCAGCTTATTGCCCCCCACAAACTGGGTCCTCATTTCACCTACCTTAGAAAGGATGGAAGGCTGAGTCAACCTTGAGCCTGGCGAGATTCGAACCTGCAGTAATTGCAGGCAGCTGGTCTTAATAATAGGGTGCTTTAGACCTCTGTACCACCAAGGCTCTGTACTACCAAGATTAATCTAGTTACTTAAGTTTCTGCATTGAGTCTGGTAACCTGTTCTGACCAGATCCACAAACACGATCAATCCTCAAAGATTCCTTTATTAGGAGCGCCGACAGCCCCGGCAAAAAGTTTCTCTCTAACCGCAGGCTAACAAGTCTGTCCGGCAGGGAGATGAATAGTTGTCTGCCACACCTATTCATCTCCGCCCCCTGCCTTTTATCCCCACAGTTAGGGTGGGGCTTCGGCAGCAGCGGTGGCTCTTCCGTCCCAAGGACCGGCCCATAGATTTCCACTGCTCTCCTCTCCTCTGCCTTCTCCACATCTGCATATCAGGCACTGGACCCAGCTGTTCCTCCTCTTCCTCATCAGTCACCTCCAGACCTGGGGGCTGTTGACTCTCCATCTGAGGGCTGACGGATGGCCCAGGCTTCTCCCCCCCTCTCTCTGCCAGCTCCATTCCCTCTTCCCACTCGGAGTTCCCAGGTTGCCTTGATGCTGATCCTGACTCAGGGGTGAAATGCTCCCAGTTTGGACCGGATTGCCCGATCCAGTAGCGATGGCGGCAGGTGGTTCAGAGAACTGGTAGCAAAAATCCCTGGGGACCCCCCCTCCCCATGCCCAGCTGAGCTGCACGATCATCAGAGGCTTTTTTTTTTAACTTTTAAAAGCATTTTTTCTACCACCTCTTCCGACGAAAAAATGCTTTTAAAAGTAAAAAAAAAAAAAGCCTCTGATGATCGCGCGACTCAGCTGGGATCGTCAGAGGCTTTTCAAAGCATTTTTTTCTGCAACCTCTTGGCCGAAGAGGTGGTAAAAAAAATGCTTTGAAAAGTCTCTGACGATCCCAGCTGAGTTGCCTGATCGGCAGAGGCTTTTCAAAGCATTAGAAAAAATGCTTTGAAAAGTGTTTTTTTTTTAAAAAAAAGTTGGCCACGCCCACCCAGTCACATTACCCCCCCACCAAGCCACGCCCACAGAACGGGTAGTAACAAATTTTACATTTCACCCCTGTCCTGACTAATCCTTCAAAGTGGCTGGTTTTTATCTTTTTCCTTCCTCCTTGGAATAGTGGTCTACATACATCCGGGCAACGGTACGAAAGGAACGAGGACTTCCCGTCCTGGTGGAGCTCCTCCAATCGGATTCGGATAAGGTGGTGAGAGCGGTATCCATAGCCCTGCGAAATCTCTCCATGGATCGCCGGAACAAGGATCTCATAGGTGAGTTTTGGAAGGGGATGGCCAGGTGCGAAAGAGAGAAGGCCGCGTTCCAATTAAGCTGATTTATTGCTCGTGCTTAGATGACGAAGATCCATTTTACAACCTTCCTTGCCCCGGCTGTAAAGTGAGTCACTGTAATTGTTAAGTGAGGGACATGGTCGTTAAGTGAATCTGGCTTCCCCCACCTACTTTGCTTATCAGAAGGTCGCAAAAGGGGATCATGTGACCCCAGGACACGTCATAAATATGAATCAGTTGCCGTATTGTGTCCATATTTTGATCACGTGACTTCAGGGAGACCACAATGGTTGTGAGTGTGAAAAGCGGTCCTAAGTCATTTTTTTCGTTGCCGGTGTAAATTTGGACAGTCACTAAACGAGCTGTTGTAAGTCAAGGACTGCCTGTACAGCTAGTCCTCGCTTAGTGGACACAATTGGGACTGGCAACTCCATCACTGCCCTTTCTTGGGTGCTAGATTCTCTCTAGAGTGAGTGGGAACGAAAAATAGAATAACAGAGTTGGAAGGGACCTTGGAGGTCTTCTAGTCCAACCCCCTGCTTAGGCAGGAAACCCTACACCACTTCAGACAAATGGCTATCCAACATCTTCTTAAAAACTATGAGGATCCATTTTTCAATTGGGGGGGTTTAAGGCAGCCATTTGAACCAAATTTTTTTACTACCGGTTTTGTGGGTGTGGCTTGGTGGGGGTGTGGCTTGGTGGGTGTGGCAGGGGAAGGATACTGCAAAATCCCCATTCCCTCCCCACTCCTGGGGGAAGGATATTGCAAAATTCCCATTCCCTCCCCACTCCTGGGGGAAGGATACTGCAAAATCCCCATTCCCTCCCCACTACTATAAATCAAATTAATAATAATAATAACTCCTGGGGGAAGGATATTGCAAAATTTCCATTCCCACCCCACTCCTGAGGAAAGATACTGCAAAATCCCCATTCCCTCCCCACTCCTGAGGAAAGATGCTGCAAAATCCCTATTCCTACCCCATTCCAGGGAAAGGATATTGCAAAATCCCCATTCCCTCTCCACCCCTGGGGGAAGGATATTGCAAAATCTCCATTCCCTCTCCACCCCTGGGGCCAGTGAGAGGTGGTATTTGCCGGTTCTCCGAACTACTCAAAATTTCCGCTACCGGTTCTCCAGAACCTGTCAGAACCTGCTGGATTTCACCCCTGTTTTGAACCCTACAACTTTTGAGTCTGGTCCTTGTTGTGTCCTGGTCTTGCCCACGTTGTGTTTGCCATTTGGAGCCTCTCTAACAATTGCCCGTCTTCCTTTTAAATCAAAAGAGGGAGGGGGAGGAAAATCCCAGTGTTTGATAACGTTGAAAGCAACCAGCCGCCGTTACTTCTGAAATAAATGCTTTATAATGGCTAGTATTCCACAAGGACTCGTGCAGTTTAATTGGGCTAATTGCAGTGAAATTTAGAGGAGAATTAAAATTCCCCAAACCAAACAACAAAGGTTAATAGTACGATATTTTATATGATGGGCAAAAAAAAAATAAAAATAAAAATGAATGAGATGCCAAACGCAAATTCGCTGATGGATCTCAGAAACGTGAAACCGGATTGGTGGCCTTGCGGGATTCCTGGAATCGGTTTTAATCTTCTGTGTCATAAAAGGGTTTTAAGCAGGGGTAGGTTCTACTTACCTTTACTACCGGTTCGCAATGGGGCCGCGCGCGCATGCGCAGATACTTCCTGATGACGTCGGGGTCGGTGGGCGGAGCCTTCCGCCGGTTTTACTACCAGTTCTATCGAACCGGTCCGAACCAGGGGCAACTTACACTGGTTTTAAGCCTCACTGATATTTTTCGGAGATGTACCAGAAAATGAACGGGTGGTCTTTCCATGTTGCAAGGACAGATAGTCCTCGACTTACGACAGTTTATTTAGTCACCAAAGTTACAACGGCACTGAAAAAAGTGAACCGGGAGGAACCCACCACTGGCCAGTTGCCAAACACCCAAATTTCTCCGAGTATAAGAGGCACTCTTTTCCCACCCATCCCAAAAAAGGGTGAAAATTTGGATGCGTCTTATACACTGAATGTAGCCACGCCCACCTACTGGCCCCCACCCTTTGGGTTCTGCCTCCCAGCAATTTGACTCCTTGCAGCAAACAGCCCAGCTTCAGCACAGCCTGATTAGCACAAGCAGCTGATTGTCAGTTGGATCGGCCTCCCAACCATCAGCTGTGTCAGGCTGCAGGGATTGCCATTGCCTATTGCCACCTCCATGCACCCCATTTTTGGCCTTTGCTGTTTGCTGCAAGGAGGCAAATTTGCTGGGAGGCAGAGGCAGATTTTTTTTCTTGTGCTAATCAGGATGTGCTGAAACTGAAACAGGCTGTTTGCTGTTTGCTGCAAGGAGGCAAATTGCTGGGAGTTAGAGGCAGAGGCAGATTTTTTTTTCTTGCTTTCCTCCCCAAAAAAGGTAGGTGCGTCTTATACTCCAAAGAATACGGTAATTCCTGGAACACGGCTACCATCATAAGTGCAATGGTAACTCCCTTGTTACAGCACCATCGTAACTTCATGCAGCTGCTCAATGAATGGTCACAAGTCAAGGACTATGCATACAGGTTATATCTTTAACCATAGCTGCCTTATTTTTCAGGAATCAAACCAGTTTGCAATGACAGATGCGCCTTCTGATTTCAGGTAGCTATGCCATGGGGGAACTGGTACGAAATCTGCCTAGCCGGCAACAGCGATCTTCAAAAAACCTTGAAGAGGACACAATAGTTGCCGTCCTGAACACCATCCACGAAATCATTACCGACAGTTCTGAAAATGCCAGGTCCCTGATCCAGACGCAAGGCATTCAGAAGCTGGTTGCCATCAGCAAATCCAGGTTAGCATCTGCAAAAAAATATTTCCAATAACGTACAAAAATATCAAGGCATAAGAAGATGGCTTTAATTACATCATATACTCTGGAACTTCCTAGTCTCAGGCGCTTGATGTTGTGTTGACTTCAGCTCCTAGCAAGGGCTATCTGGCTGGGGGATTCTGGGAGTTGAAGTCCATACCTAAGGAAGTGACTTCCGATATTCTTCCCAATAGTGATAAGTACAATGATAGTTTAACGTCTCTCTTTATAGTGACGTAGTGGCTCCGTGGCTTAATGATGACTGAGATGGTCTCAGCTCTGGCGGTTCGAGCCCAGGCACTATGTGGCAAGGTGGGCTCCTGTCCCTTTTCCCAGCCGCTGTCCACCTAGCAGTTAGAAAGCAAGTTCTATGCAAGTAGATAGATAGGTACCACTTCGCTGGGGAAACATGTTTGGTGCTCTGTGCAGGCAGTCAGATTCCTGACAGCTCTGAACCTTCCTGGTTGTGGTGCCCATTTGCAAGGCAGCGCCAAGAAGGGAGGGACCTTGGTGATGCCGCAGGAAGAGCCGCTGGTCTTTCTGTCTGGTGCTGTGCCAGCTTGCGCTCTTGTGGGGCACCTTGGGAAGCATGCAAGCATGTCCCACAACAGGGCTGGACTCTTGGCAAGCCAAACTACTACTCTACAATAACATTGTGGTCTCCTGGCTACTGTAACGATGCCATATGATGATAATGATGAACATAATAATAACAACAACAACAACAACAACAACAACAACAACAACAACACCTAGGCAAGCACTTAAAAACAATTGGCGCTGGATACGAAATCCAGCATGGTCATCTCGTTTGCTGTGTATACTGTCATAATAATAATCATCTCTCTCTCTGAAGTGACATTGTGATTCTCTTTCTCTCTATAATCTTTCCCGTCTGGCATCACACCTACCCTACATTTCCCAAAAAAACACCCCACAGCATCTCCTGAAGACACATTTGTTATTGCCAATCTGGAAAATGTGAAAGTCTCTTGATTTGCGATTGACAAATGTTTATTAGTTTATCAATAAGTATAAAATGCAAAGAAAATGAAAATAATGGGAAAGTAAGGGAGGGAAAAGAGAAGAGGAAAAAGTGTAGGGGAAATGGAAAAAGATTGACTTCCGACTCTTTTTAGTGTAATACGATCTATTTATCTATCTTATCTATATATATATATATATATATATCCATCCATCTATCTATCTATCTATCGTATCTGTCTATCTATCTATCTATCATCTATATCTATCAACAATCAATCAATCAATCATCCCATATCTGTCTGTCTGTCTGTCTGTCTGTCTCTATCTATCTATCTATCTATCTATCTATCTATCTATCTATCTATCTATCTATCTATCATCTATATCATCTATCTATCTATCATATCTATCTATCAACTATCAATCAATCTATCATCCTATATGTCTATCTATATCATCTACCTATCAACTATCTTTCAATCTATCATCTATCTATCTATCTATCTATCTATCTATCTATCTATCTATCTATCTCTATCTATCTATCTATCATCTATCTATCTAGAATAAGATTCTATATTCTGTAAAATAGCATAATAGAATAAGGTTCTATGTATCTACATACAGCCTCAACCTTTTACTTTTGCACAATAGTATATACATATATATAAGCCATTTCTATAACAACAAACCTACCTGATCAACAAAACCCAAAATCAAAGTTTCAATTTTTCCCCCCACCTCGAGCACAAAGCCCAGCACCGGTTTCCAAGTAGAAATGGAGTTGGTTCCGTTCTTTTCTTGAGTTAAAGGAGTCAATTTAACCATCTTTGCTAACTCAGCTTTCGAAGCCGAAAGTTTCTGATTGAATTGTAAGATGGATGGTCCTGAAACAAGAAACCCCAAATCTCACCCGTCTTTCACATCTCCAGAAGCGAGGCCCCCTCCCCTCGTTTTTCAAGACGAGCATTTAAAACAGATGCCATCACCACGCATCTTTAAATCTGCCATAAGCCGGAGTGGACACTGAGGCAAAATCAATCCGATGAAACTCATCAGTCAATGCCGGGACAAAAATCCCCTGGCTGTCCGTTTCAGCGTTGAGCATGCAAGCATAAAAGCTTCATCATTTAAGCAAATCCAGACATTTATTGGCAAAAAGAGAAGATGCTTGTCCTTTGCGAATATTCAGAGATACGGAAAAGCAGGGAGGAAGATTGTTAATAAAATAAAGGGGGCTGTTGGGAAGATGTTGGCAGGAAGCGGAGGAGAATCTGGGGAAAAAAATCTTTACTTGGATCCCAACAGCTCTATTGTATTATTTACTAATTTGAAAGATTAATGGGGCGGCCCAATTCATAGCAATGACTCAAGGAAACCATTAGAGAAAGAGAAAAGTATGTATGTGTGTCTTTGTGTTTTAGCCTGACGCAAAGACTGTCTTTCTATGGCAGTGAAGACGAAGCTATGACACGCGTGTCACAGGCGGCACAACACAATGTTCAGGGTGACACACCACTAATCGTCAATGTCAAACAACAACTGTTGTCAAAAGCACACTGCTCTCACATGGAGGCTGGGGCGGGGACCACACAAGAATGGGGTGTGCTCCTGCACAGCCTGCGGATACCCCCCCCCCCAGAAGTCGCTCAAGGGGGCCATGCCCTTGTGCTTTTCAGAGGGACCTTTGGACGCTCTGAAAATCAGAAGTCGAGAAGGGATGCGGTGGCTCAGTGGCTAAGACGCTGATCTTGTCGATCGAAAGGTCGGCAGTTCAGCGGTTCAAACCCCTAGCGCCGCGTAACGGGGTGAGCTCCCGTGACTTGTCCCAGCTTCTGCCAACCTAGCAGTTCGAAAGCACGTAAAAAATGCAAGTAGAAAAATAGGGACCGCCTTTGGTGGGAAGGTAACAACGTTCCATGCGCCTTTGGCATTGAGTCATGCTGGCCACATGACCACGGAGACGTCTTCAGACAGCGCTGGCTCTTCGGCTTTGAAACGGAGATGAGCACCGCCCCTTAGAGTCAGGAACGACTAGGACATATGTGTGAAGGGAAACTTTACCTTAATTGTGCCATCGAGTGCCACTGTTCGGGGTGACCTAGATAGGGGAGGGAGACAGAGAATTGTTTCTCTTTGGTTTGGGGGTCAGAGTGACACATCAGCAAAGTCAAGTTAGACATTTTCTGAATTGTTGACACGCTGAGACCAAAAGCTCTCCATCGGTGTTCTAGGACATAATCCATAATCCTGTAATTGGCCCAGATAAATCACACATTCATACAGACTCTGGATGCTCCTTATCTGATCAATTTTTCAGCATCTTAATTCCTACGTTGACCAAGTAGCTGCTTCTCAGAAGCGTGCCAACCATGTTGTGAGGACAGTCCTTCCCTGATCTTTTCACACCATCAGAGCATAGTAAGAATGATAAAGGAGCATATTTATAGCTCAGGGTTGAAATGAAGGGTCCTTGGTACTTCCTGAGCTTGGTGATTTTCTGGCAGACGTTTCAAACTAGATAGCATTATCAAAATGGCACTCATGTTACCTAGTTTGGCTAATGAAACATTTGCAAGGAAACAACCCAGCTCAGAGAGAACCAAGGACCCCCTAATCCTAACTACATTCATTATGGGATAAATAAGACCATCGGGAAACTCCTCAATTTTGTGGCTGGTTTGATGTTTGTAGAAGACAAACTCAGCATTCAGTTGAAGGTAAAGGTAAAGGTTCCCCTCACACATATGTGCTAGTCGTTCCCGACCTCTAGGGGGCAGTGCTCATCTCCATTTCAAAGCTGAAGAGCCAGCGCTGTCCGAAGATGTCTCCGTGGTCGGCATGACTCAGCGCCAAAGGTGCGCGGAGCACTCTTACCTTCCCACCAAAGGTGGTCCCTATTTTTCTACTTGCATTTTTTACGTGCTTTCGAACTGCTAGGTTGGCAGAAGCTGGGACAAGTTACGGGAGCTCACCCCGTTACGCGGCACTAGGGATTCGAACCACCGAACTGCCGACCTCAGTCTTAGCCACTGAGCCACTGTGTCCCTTTTATTCTTTTATTCTTTATTCTTTTATTATTCAGTTGAAAGCGCCATGGGAATCAGGACCTGACAGCTCCAAGAGAACGGGTTCCTGGTGGTTTCTGTTGTCCTAAGTGAGGACAATAGAAAGGAGTTGTCTTCTAAGATCTGTGGTCAGCTTTAGTTCATCTGATAGTTATCTAGCCTTGCTTTGTCAGTCTCAGATTTGTTGGGTCTACTCTAAGCTTAACCAGGGTTTATAGAGTAAATCAGGACAGACTTCCCTTGGAGCAGCGACCCCCAATCTTTTGGAATCAAGGACCGGTTCTGTCCGGTCCCTGATCCAACATTCACAAGATATATTTTTCTGTGGACGAGAGGGGTATGTGGTTTTGCATGCCGCCTGTCAGGGTTCCAAGTAACACCCCCAACGAAAGAAGACTCCGAGGCTTGAGTTTCCTCAAAGTTCCATTTTATTAGAGATGTCATATTGGCACATCTGGGAAAACCCGAATCTGAAAGCTTCCAGGTTTTCCCCACCCAAAGGAAAGTTCAAGTCCCTGCCCCAACACCCACATGTCCATCACATGGTCCAATCAGGCACCATCCAACACTGGAGATACCTCCCTATCCCCTCATTGCAGCTGCAGGGCACCTCGGCCTTGACTCTCTGAGAAAAGAATGTTATTTTGACTACAGATCGCCCATACTCCATACAATCCCCCCCTCCCATTTTCCCACGGTAGAAAATGTGGCAGGGCTGAAGGCCTAACTGTAAAAGATGGCTTCCAGGTCTGACACCGCCTGCATCCTGGGGCAGATGGGGCTTCATTTGTTTGCATGGCTCGGTTTCTGGCATGCTGTGGCCCGGTGCCAATCCATGGACTTGGGGAGGGAATTGGGGATCCCTGCCTTGGAGGCTCCCCTATAAGGCTCCCACCATCTCCTGCAATATCCAAGAGCAACTTCTTTGCAATAATTTTACAGATAACGTTAAGAGACCGGGTGACCGTTTCTTCTGCATTTGATGTTTGTTGGCTTTCTTTCTGTGTGTCTTGTGTATTTCCCTCTCCCGCCTCTTCAAAATCAGCCAGTCCTCCAGAGAAATGAAAGCGGCTTCTCACGTTCTTCAAATGACCTGGAGCTACAAAGAGTTAAGGAACGTTTTGCAGAAGGAAGGCTGGAATAAATCTCATTTTCAGGTAAGGAACCCCAGGCAGTTTGTAACTGAGAACTGCTAATAAGAGCTGAGAACCAGTTTGGTCTGGTCTGGTGGTTAAGGCACTAAGCTAGAAAGCAGGAGACTGTGAGTTCAACTCCCGCCTTAGGCATAAAAGCTGGCTTGGTTGACTTTGGGCCAATCACCAGGTGATAGTGAGTTCTAGTTCCACGTTAGACATGAAACCCAGTTGGTTGACTTTGGGCCAAACACCAGGTGATAGTGAGTTCTAGTTCCACGTTAGCCCTGAAACCCAGCTGGTTGACTTTGGGTCAATCACCAGGTGATAGTGAGTTCTAGTTCCACCTTAGCCCTGAAACCTAGCTGGTTGACTTTGGGCCAATCACCAGGAGATAGTGAATTCTAGTTCCACCTTAGCCATGAAACCCAGCTGGTTGACTTTGGGCCAATCACCAGGAGATAGTGAGTTCTAGTTCCAACTTAGCCATGAAACCCAGCTGGTTGACTTTGGGCCAGTCACCAGGTGATAGTGAGTTCTAGTTCCAACTTAGCCATGAAACCCAGCTGGTTGACTTTGGGCCAATCACCAGGAGATAGTGAGTTCTAGTTCCACCTTAGTTAAGCATGAAAGCTGGCTGGGTGACTGTTGGGCCAATCACTCTCTCTCTCAACCCAACCCACCTCACAGGGTGGTGGTTATGGGGGAAAATAGAAGGAGGAAGGTGTGTTGGATATATTCACCCCCTTGAGTTATTTGTAAAAACAATAAAGGCAGGATATAATAAAAAAAACAAATACATAAAAAAGAATAGATAGGAATTTAGCTCACGTTGGCCCCTGAAACATAGTCATTCCTTCGCATAGGCAAATAAAGACAGAATGCTATTGTCAACTGGCAAAGCACTCCTGGCCTGCTCTCGAGTTGCCATAAGCAAGGAGGATGGGAAACCAATGAAACGGAACGGCAGCCAAAGACAGATGCACATTCCAGACTTATCTCTCTCAAGGCTGTATCCCAGGGTTACTCACAGCGGCCGGAGGGGAGTGATCTCTACAACCCGCGAAATTGCTCTGTTGGTGAATGCAACTGATGACACACCCTGTGGGGAAGGGGGGAAACAGGGTCATGATTGGGGCTGTAAATTAGTGGGGGTCAGAGTTGGCTTCACTTGGGAACGTGCCGACAGGAAGCTCCTAATCAGTAACTGGATTTCTTTGGAAGCTTGGCTCGAGGCTCATGATTTAATTAGGGCATCCGTTGGAACCCTGACAGCTCTACTGCAAAATAATTTTACAAAAATGAATTCCCCGCATGAAGGAGATCCAGATCCATCAAGAATAAATCAAGACTAGATTAAAAAGTATATCTGCATTTATATTCTGTATTCTCAGGTGTAGGGAAAATATGATCATGTCATAGGGACACCAGCTATAAGTAGTCAGGCAGGGAAGAGAGTTGTGGGGGAGGGGGGGTTGGAAATGGCGTATTTCACAATCGTTTTTCAACATGGACTTTTGCTTTCTGCTTGCTCTTCGCACACAAACCGCTGATAATCGCCCCCTTTTTTTTTTTACATTCTAGACTGCCTCAGCAACTACGAAGGGATCCAAAAGTACCTCCTGTAAATCCGGATATGATGATAGCACGTTGCCCCTGGTGGATAAAAGCCAAGGTCTGTCTGTGCTTCTTTCTGACAGCTTAATTATGACTGGCTCCAAGTGGGATGAGATTTTACTTACCGTATTTTTTGGAGTACAAGACACACTTTTTTCCCTCCTAAAAGAGGCTGAAAATTTGGGTGCATCTTATACTCCGAATGTAACCCTGCATGTGCGGTGCCCAAAATGGCTACACGGAACAGCTGCTGCCTTCTCTTACCCCTTCTGCGCTTCACCCGCTTTAGTCACTGGAGCTCCCTCCGAGGATCAGCTGTGCTTTTGAAGCTGTTTTTCAGCCCCCAACGCGAGTGAAGCGATCTTCCATGCTTTGCCTGCTTTTCTAATTGCTGCTCCCTCCGACAATCAGCTGTCTTTAGAAGCTGTTTTTTAGCCCCAAGCGCGAGTGAAGCGATCTTCCGTGCTTTGCCTGCTTTTCTAATTGCTGCTCCCTCCGACAATCAGCTGTGCTTTAGAAGCTGTTTTTTAGCCCCAACGCGAGTGAAGCGATCTTCCGTGCTTTGCCTGCTTTTCTAATTGCTGCTCCCTCCGACAATCAGCTGTGCTTTAGAACTGTGTTTTTTAGCCCCAACCTGAGTGAAGCTATCTTCCGTGCTTTGCCTGCTTTTCTAATTGCTGCTCCCTCCGACAATCAGCTGTGCTTTAGAAGCACATCCCCAACCATCCCCAACCTCAAAACCAGCAAGCGAACTAATGTGCTGGGGCTGGCCAGATGAATACCTAGTAGGTAGAATTCCCCCCCCCCCGCCATTTTCCTCCCCAAAAACTAAGGTGCGTCTTATACTCTGAAAAATATGGTATTTAACTGCGTTTTGATATCATCTTAGGGGCAATTGCGTTCTATGTCCTGGACTTGGATCCCACACAAACCGAGTTCCATTTCTTCCTTTTTATAGATAACGAGAAGACCGGAAGCCGGGATATGATTCCAATGGATGAGCTTGGACCAGGTAATGGTGGATAAAACCTACCCCAGTCGCTGTTGGTTGTCAGGGTTCCAAGTAACATACCCAGAGCAAACAAAACTCTGAGGCAGGCAGATTCCTCAATTGGATATGTCATATTGGCACAGACTTGGTGAAAACCGACTCTGAACATTCCCACAGTTTTCACCTAATTAAAAGTAGAAGTTTTTCACTTTCTTAAAATGATCAGTCACCTGGTCCAATCAGGATACAGTCCAGTTGCTAGGTGACTCCAGTCCCCTCCTTCGAAGCACCTGCAGGAATGTCCTTGGTTCCCAAGAGAAAGTATTTTGCTTTGACTACAATACCCCAACTATCTCTATTCTCCCCCTCCCTATCCTTCAGCTCCAGTGTGTCAGCACTGAAGTCTCAAAATGACCTCAGTCAGGCCAGCTTCAGGGTTGACATTGGTACTGTAATCAAGCCTGTCACTCATTCTGGACTTTCACGTATTCTCCAGAAGTTTACTCAGCAGAATAGCTGTCATCCATCCCCAATGTAAGTCTTTTCAATGGTAGTGACAGTAGCAGAACCTTGCCAATCTGACTATGCTTAACTATGCCTTCACCCCCTTATACTCATGTGAACTAAGGAGGGTGTCTATCTGAGTTTCTTGTACATGCCTTTTTGTTTGGAGCATTAGATAGATAGATGATAGATAGATAGATAGATAGATAGATAGATAGATAGATAGATAGATGATGATAGAGTGAGCTAGATAGCTAGGGCAGGTAGGTAGGTAGGTAGAGATAGGTAGGTAGGTAGGTAGAGGTAGGTAGGTAGGTAGGTAGGTAGGTAGGTAGGTAGATAGATAGATAGATAGATAGATAGATAGATAGATAGATAGATAGATAGATAGACAGACAGACAGACAGACAGACAGACAGAGATAGATAGATAGATAGATAGATAGATAGATAGATAGATAGATAGATAGACAGACAGACAGACAGACAGACAGACAGACAGACAGACAGACAGGTTAGGTAGATAGATATAGATGATAGACAGACAGACAGACAGACAGGGTAGGTGGGTAAGATAGATAGATAAGACAGACAGACAGACAGACAGACAGGATAGATAGATAGATAGATAGATAGATAGATAGATAGATAGATAGATAGGTAGGTAGATAGGTAGATAGGTAGATGTACATTGTACATGTTACATGTACATGTACATGTAGATGTAGACCGTGTTTCCCTGAAAATAAGACCCTGTCTTATATTTTTTTTTGAACCCCAAAGTAAGCACTTGGGCTTATTTTCGGGGAGGTCTTATTATTTTGGGGCGCGTGGAGCAAGATGGGGCTCCTCTTGCCATCCTACCTGATTTCCAGCTCTGCATTTAAATATTTTCGGGCAGGGCTTATTTTCGGGGGGAGGCTTATTTTAGTGCATAAAGCCTGATTGGGCTTATTATCAGGGGGTGTCTTATTTTCGGGGTCGTGCCGAGGGCAAAGCCTTGATACTTGAAGAGGTTTTGTGATGGTGGTGAAATTGGAGGAGAAGGTGATCAGCCAACATTTAGATTGTTGTGGTTAGTTGCGAAGTCATGTCCGACCCATCACAACCCCATGGACAATGTTCCTCCAGGTTCTTCTCCAGGGAGTCCTTCCTTCTCATTAGGTGGCCAAAGTATTTGAGTTTCATCTTCAGGATCTGGCCTTCTAAAGAGCAGTCAGTCAGAGTTGATCTCCTCTAGAACTGACTGGTTTGATTGCCTTGCAGTCCAAGGGGACTCAACAGGAGTCTTCTTCAGCACCAGAGTTCAAAGGCCTCCATTCTTTGGAGCTCAGCCTTCCTTATGGTCCAACTTTCACAACATTTAGAAAAGAGGCAGCTTAGCCCACAGGAGACATGGGGCATGGCAAAAATCTCAAAAGGGACCTTCCTTGTAAAAGTGAGGGTGGAGATATATATTTTCAGACTTGCAAGATTCTGCTACTGTAAACTTACAGTAAATGTATATAGTACATCTAGTCCTCAACTTACAACAGTTCACTTAGAAACCATTCAAAGTTAAAACGGCACTGAAAAAAAGTGATTTATGACCGTTTTACTCACTTATGACCGTTGCGGCATTCCCGTGGTTTGATGTGATCAAAATTTGGACACTTGGCAAACTGGTTCGTATTTATGACAGTCACAATGTCCCATGGTCCTTGAGTTGGCTTCTGACAAGCCAAGTCAACGGGGAAGCCAGTTGATGGTTAACGACCATGCTACTAATTTAACAACTACTGCGATTCACTTAGCAACTCTTGGCAAGAAAGTTTTGGCCCACCAACAGCCAGTGGAGCTGGCAGCAGATTCAGACAGTGAGGAGGTTGGGGAGGAACATGGGCCAGTTCTGGAGTCTGGGGAAGGCTCTGATGAGGTCTCTGCATCGGAGGCAGAGATGGGGCCAGGGCTATCTGACAGTTATCAGCTGCCTTCGGAGTCAGATATCAGTGGGGCAGAAGAACAGCTGGAGCCTGTTCCCAGTATGTGCATGCGCAGAGTTGCCAAATGAAGGGAACAGCTAAGGAACAAGGGTCAACTTGGGAGTAAGGCCACAGGTGGACGATGAAGGGCCCTTCCCAGAGGGAATAAAAGAGGAGCGACAGGGGAGTGGAGTTTGCAGGAGGCAATTTAGTTTATTCCTGCATTTTTGCCAAGTATTGCGGCGTCTGAAAGATATCGCCCTGGCCCCTCTCAAGGTCAGTAATTGTGAACTATCTTGGAAGACTGTGGGAGAGGAAAGACTTTGCTGGAGAGGAATTCACTGTAAATTAAATAAAAGGGGTTTTTCGGGATGAGGACTCGGCTTCGTGCTGCTGAGGGAAGCCTAGGTCAGAACAAGTAAAATGGGGCAAACTCACTCAACAAACAAAACTGACTTCACAAGCAACAGAAAATTTTGGGCTCAATTGTGGTTGTAACTGGAGCGTAACTCGTGATTGATGCTTCATGTCTGGGCTACCTCTTAAAGTCTGACAGGTATTGGCCAAGTTGTATATGGGAACTCATTTCTGGCCTGGCAACTGCTCTCTTTCCAACCAGCTTCTGTTCTTCACAGATGGCTACTCCACCATCGATCACCGGGACAAGGAGCGGAAATACAAAACCAACGACAACATGGGAGACGCATCGGAGAAAGAACCCCTAAAGGTAAGCAGCTCCCCTGTTCTGATCCAGCTCCCCAAACACAACAAACCCTCTGAAGTTAAATCAATGATTCCTTCATTAGGAGCGCCAGAAGTCCTGGCAAATAGTTTCTCTCTCAAAGCAGGCTAACAAGTCTGCCCGGCAGGGAGATGAATAGTTGTCTGTCACCTCTATTCATCTCCGCCCCCTGCCTTTTATCCCCAGAGCTAGGGTGGGGCTTCGCTAGCAGCGGTGGTTCTCCAGTCCCAAGGACCGTCCCATAGATTTCCACTGCTCTCCTCTCCTCTGCCTTCTGCTCATCTGCATGTCAGGCACTGGACCCAGCTGTTCCTCCTCTTCCTCATCAGCCACCTCCAGACCTGGGGGCTGTTGACTCTCCATCTGAGGGCTGATGCACAGCCTGTCTCTCTCTCTCAGAGAGCTCCATTCCCTCTTCGCCCTCAGAGCTCTCAGGTTGCCTTGATGCTGATCCTGACTCCCACCCCTCCTCCTCATCTGATTCGACTGCTGGAGGGGCCGGCGGCCAACAGGCCACAACCAGCTCCCTTTGGAGCCCGTTTCCTTGCAAAGCTGCCTTTGGTCTGCCCTGCATTTGCAGGAGGGAGCAAGGCAGAGCGTGTGTCCGCTTCCAAGCGACTGTCACTATGAGTGGCAATGACATTGGAGCGGAAGGCGTTTCCTAGTGCTCCTCACGGCCCACTTCTGACAATCGTAGGGTTGCAAGGAAGGCGTTGTCCCTTGTAAGGCAGGCGCAATCTCTTTTTTAAAAAATACATATTCTTAGTTTGTTCAAAACGAAGTTAAAATACAAAGGACAAAACTCAAAAAAAGAATCCAAGAAGACAAAAAAGAAAAAACGCACAAAACAATCAAAGCATAAAAAAGGTACATCAAAAAAAAACCACACACACACACACACACACACACACACATTAAAGGTAAAGGTAAAGGTTCCCCTCGCACATATGTGCTAGTCGTTCCTGACTAGAGGGCGGTGCTCATCTCCGTTTCAAAGCCGAAGAGCCAGCGCTGTCCGAAGACGTCTCCGTGGTCATGTGGCCGGCATGACTCAACGCCAAAGGCGCACAGAACTCCATTCCCTTCCCACCAAAGGTGGTCCCTATTTTTCTACTTGCATTTTTAACCTGCTTTCAAACTGCTAGACTGGCAGAAGCTGGGACAAGTCACGGGAGCTCACCCCATTACGTGGCACTAGGGACTCGAACCACTGAAGTGCCGACCTTTCTGATCAACAAGCTCAGCATCTTAGTCACTGAGCCACCACATCCCTTGACACATTATATACATTATACACATATTATTCCCTCTAGCACAGGGGTGTCAAACTCAAGGCATGTGGGGGGGGCGAATACGGCCTGTAGGTGGTTAAATCTGGCCCTGGAAACAGTGAAGGACCGGTCTGCGGTGCCTCTGCAAAGCAAAAACGGAGCTCGGGAGGCCTGCAGGCAGCCCACTGCCCACTTCGCTGGCAGAGGGTTGCAGGAGGCTGTTGCAGCCAAAAACGGAGCTCAGGAGCCTGTTTTCGCTGGCAGAGTGCTGTGGCCACCACAGGTGCCCCCGAAACAAGTGACATTGAGCTGGCCACACCCACCCTGGCCACACACACGCCGCCCCCAGGTCAAACACAACCCTGATGCGGCCCTCAATGAAATCGCGTTTGACACCCCTGCTCTAGCAGAATACTAATTAATATACTACTACAATATTAGTTCCCGCCCATTGCAAAGCAAGCAATTATCTCTAATTTTCTAAATGACTACATCTGTTTGCAACTTGCTAGCCTGTCTTCCACATGTTGTATTAAGGACCAAGTAGTGAACTGGACGAACAATAACAGGGGGAGCAGAACAAAATTAAAAGTTTCGAAACTCCCTCTTCACAAGCTGTTTGTTCTGACCTAGGCTTTCCCCGGCAGCACGAAGCCGAGTCTTCGTCCCGATAAACCCCTTTTATTTAATTGACAGTGAATTCCTCTCCAGCAAAGTCTTTCCTCTCCCACAGTCTTTCAAGATAGTTCACAATTATCAACCTTGATCAGGCTTGGAGAGTGGCCAGGCCGATATCTTTCAGACGCCGCAATACTTGGCAAGGATGCAGGAATGAACTAATTGTCTCTTGCAAACTCCACTCCCCTTTCGCTCCTCTTTTATTCCCTCTGGGAGGGGCCCTTCATTGTCCACCTGTGGCCTTACTCCCAAGTCGACCCTTGTTCTTTAGCTGTTCCTTTTGTCTGGCAACTCTGCGCATGTGCACACTGGGAACAGGCTCCAGCTGTTCGTTTGCCTCACTCCGAAGGCAGCTGATAACTGTCAGACGGCCCTGGTCCCCTCTCTGCCTCTGACGCAGAGCCCTCATCAGAGCCCTCCCCAGACTCTAGGACTGGCCCATGTTCCTCCTCAACCTCCTCACTGTCTCAATCTGCTGCCAGATCCTCTGGCTGCTGGCAGGCCACAATACTGTTATTATAATCGACTCCTAGAAAAGTTGACCATCTATCCCCGAATCTACCCAAAAGTTATAAACAGATCCTCCTGGGACAAATATCGGGTGTAAACTCTTTGTGTTGGACTTGGTGTGTGCAGCCTTCCTCAGGGCTGACAACCACATTTGTCCTTGAACTAGGGGTCCAAACCTTTGTAAACATTCCTTTGGTCCGGTGTCCACCAGGCAGGAAATATTGGTGAGGTTTCGGTGCCATATTTCACTCTCTGGTCAAGCTTGCTACAGCTGCTGTCGTAACACAAACAAAAAACACACACACTACCCACTTCTTCTGATGCATGCATACACCGGAGTTTAACGTTGTTAATTGTCCAGCAGTTGTTCATGAGTACAGATAGACCTCGACTTATGACACAGTCAACCTTCAGATGCTCAGCAACCGACTTGTATTCCTGGCGGTCACAGCGTCCCCGGGGGGGGGGGGCGTGTCCCGCGATCCCTTTTCTGCAACCATTCCGACAAGCCAGATTCGCTTAACAGCCTGTGTGACTAACTTAACTCCCTGCAGGGATCCACTTAACAACCGCGAGAGCAAGAGAAGGTCGTAAAGTGAGGTGAAGCTCACTTAGCTCACTCGCTTAGCGAGAAGAGAAAATTGGGGCTCCCTTGCGGTCGTCAGTCAAGGACTACCTACATCCCGCGGCTCACGGAGCCATAGTTTTGAGTGTCAACCCCACGCCTGCTTACTCCGGTCTTGCTCGGCCTTCCCAATCACGGTGGACGTTTGCCGTGGGCTGTCCTGAGATCCTCTGTTTCTCTTTCTCCGTGATTCCCTGTCTCGGCACTAATGCTTCCTTGCAGACCTTTGGAATGGATGGGTTTGTTTTTCTCCGCCGGTCCGTTTGATCGTTTTAATCCTGTTGTGTTTTGCCTTTTGTTTCTTTTAACGCCTCGCCCCGTGCTTGCTGCAGAATGACACAAATAGGAAAACGCTTACCAGGAGCAACAGGCCTTCCGTGACTCTGGTGGACACACGAGATACTAAGCCCCAACCTGTTGACTCCTGGGTCTAACATTGTGCATGCATGGTAGGTTCGGTTTTTTTTTTCACAATCGTTGGCAATGGTGATTAACTTGTCTCCGTTTCTGCATGACACCCCACCCCCTCCCCGCTGCATCGTGGCTTGTTCTCTCTCTCTCTCTCTCTCTCTCTCCGTTGATCTGGCACCCTTCTGAGATAGAGGCAGGTGTAAAGAAGGCAGCTGAGAGACCTTGGTGGCCCAGGGGTTAGAATGCAGTATTGCAAACTAACTCTGCCCACTGTCAGCAGTTCGATCCTGACCGGCTCAAGGTTGACTCAGCCTTCCATCCTTCCGACGTTGGTAAAATGAGGACCCTGATTGTTGGGGGCAAGAGGCTGACTCTGTAAACCGCTTAGAGAGGGCTGTAAAACACTGTGAAGCAATATATAAGTCTAAGTGCTATTGCTATTGTTCTTCCGTTTCCCCTTCCTTCCTTCCTTCCTTCCTTCCTTCCTTCCTTCCTTTCTTCCTTCCTTCCTTCCTTCCTTCCACCCATCCATCCATCCATCCATCCATCCATCCATCCATCCATCCATGGTGCACAATGGTTAGAATGCAGTATTGCAAACTAACTCTGCCCACTGTCAGCAGTTCGATCCTGACCAGCTCAAGGTTGACTCAGTCTTCCATCCTTCCGAGGTTGGTAAAATGAGGACCCTGATTGTTGGGGGCAACAGGCTGACTCTGTAAACCGCTTAGGGCTGTAAAACACTTTGAAGCGGTATATAAGTCTAAGTGCTATTGCCCTTCCTTCCTTCCTTCCTTCCTTCCTTCCTTCCTTCCTTCCTTCCTTCCTTCCTTCAACCCACCCATCCATCCACCCATCCACCCATCCATCCATCGTGCACAATGGTTAGAATGCAGTATTGCAGGCTGACTCTGCCCACAGCCAGGAGTTCGATCCTGACCGGCTAAACCGGAAGATGATCTTCCTGCCGCATGCTTGTGCACCGGCGGCTGCTCTTCCAGTTTCTGGCACTCCCACATGTGTGAAGACCAGCTGGCTCGTGTGCCGGAACCGGGAAGAGTAATGAGCGATAGCTCGCGTGCCCGGAGAGATGCCTCTGTGTGCCACTTCCGGCACGCGTGCCATAGGTTTGCCATCATGGCCCTATATGTTGGTTTTGCATGGAGAGGGCCTAGTATTCTTCTCTCTTCTGTTGGCTGCGAAACCTACCATATTTTTCGGAGTATAAGACGCACCTTTTTCCCCCCAAAAAAGAGACTGAAAATATGGGTGCGTCTTATACTCCGAATGTAGCCCTCCCAGCTTCTCAAACGGAGGTTTCAGAGGCTGAAAAAAAGCATCAGAAACAGAGCTTCAGAAAAAGCCTCCAAACAGAGCTTCAGAAAAAAAAGCTCCCAAACAGAGCTTCAGAAAAGAGCCCCCCAAACAGAGTTTCAGAGGCTTTTTTTCTGAAGCTCTGTTTTGGAGGCTTTCAGAAGCAGGAAAAAAAAAAGCAAGAAAAAGCAAGGCACAGAGCTCACAATCAAGGAACCTATTGCTAAAATTCAGCTGATTGGGGGTATTCCGGGAGGCCGATCCACCCGCCAATCAGCTCTTTTCTTATTTTCCTCCCCAAAAACTAAGGTGCGTCTTATACTCTGGTGCGTCTTATACTCGGAAAAATACGGTTACCTCACCATCTCTGTTCTTGAAATTAACCTTCCTTGATTCTTCTTTCTGCAGGGCTAAAAATCCAGCCGCTTGTTTTACGATTCTTGTTGTCCTTGTTTCCCCTCGACTCAAAGAAGACTCGACAAACAAACACACACACACAGAGACACAACACACACAGAGACAAAAACACACGGACACAAAAGGTTTGCATTTTACCCATCACTGCCATTCTGACTGCAGAATCGGTGAAAGCAGCCAAAGCTGAAAACTTTTGAAGGTTGAGGAGAACATCCATCCGCTAGCCTCTGGAGGGCTCGCTCGACCAAACCTCACCCTTTCCCATCCAGGAAAAGAAAAAAGAAAGAAAGAAAAAAGAAGAAGAAGAAGGCAAAACGGAAAATGCATCTCTGTCTCTCTCTCTCTCCACCATCCGGCAGGAGGAATCACAATTCCCGAAAGAGAAATGGCAAGTTCAGGCCAGCCGGATTTCGTTCTTCGTGGAACTCTTCAGCGTAGAAGGTGTCAAGTTGGGAGGTGAAGGTCTAGAGAAGAGGAAAGGGGAGGTGGGGACAAAAAAGAAAAGAAAAGAACCAAAAAAGTGTTCTGAATGAAAAACCCCAGGATATTTGATATGATAAGTATAGTTATTTTTTAAAAAGGCACTTTTTTCTCTCTCCCTCCCTCCCTCCCTCCTTTCTTTCTTTCTTTCTTTCCCACCTCTTCTTTCCTTTCTTCATTTATTCCTTCCTTCTCTTCCTCCCCTTCCTTCACTCTCCTCTTCTTTCCTTCCTTCTCTCTGTCCCTCCCCTCCGTTCCTTTCTTCATTGCTTCCTTCCTTCTCTCCTTCACCTCCCTTTCTTTCTTTCCTTCCTTCCTTAACTCCTTTCCTTCCTTTCCTTTCTTTTTGCTTCCTTCCTTCTCTCCCTCACCTCCCACTTCCTTTCTTTCCTTCCTTCTCTCCCTTCCCTCCTTTCCTTTCTTTATTCCTTCCTTCCTTCTCTCTCTCACCTCCCACTTTCTTTCCTTCCTTCCTTCCTTCTCTCCCCTCCTTTCCTTTCTTTATTGCTTCCTTCCTTCTCTCCCTCACCTCCCTCTTTCTTTCTTTCTTTCCTTCCTTCCTTCTCTTCCTTCCCTTCCCTCCTTTTCTTTCTTTATTGCTTCCTTCCTTCTCTCCCTTCCTTCCTTTCCTTCCATTCTTCCTTCCTTCCTTCCTTCCTTTTTCTTTCCTTCCTGTGAATTTTTAAAAGAGAAAACCGAGATCGAGGGCGATGGGTTTTTTTTTCTTTTCTTTTCAAACCTTCTCCCTTTTTTGGGGGTGTGTGTGCCATTGTTAAATTTTTCCTTTTGATCCTCAGTTGTGGGGGTGGGGGGGGAAACACAGAAGTTGTGCTGAGTTGGAGAGGTTTGGATGCAAAGAGAGAAAGGAAAACCGAAGACCAAACGAACATGGGTCTGTCAGGCTTGAGGGGAGGGGGCTAAAAGGACGCAAGCCAACATTGACGTGAGCTCCAATCTGCTATTCACGTTAAGACCATCCCACGGTGCTTCTCTGTTATTATTCTTGGTGTACCATCCTTCTCCCTTTCTGACTTTTCTGCCCTGATTTTGGACACGGGAACCGATGTGCAAATGGCGAAAAAGAAACTAAGAGAAATCTCAAACTCGGCGTCGCTGATTTCTCCCGGTGGACGATGGCTTTCTTAATTCCCAATCGGTTCTAATGTCCAATGAGATCTCCGCTGATCTAATTTTCCCCCCATCCTGAACCACAACATCCGTTAACCTTATACCATCTACCACGGACAGCGCTTTTGATTTCAAAAAAAAGAACTTTTTTTTAGCGTCAGGTCGAAGCTAACACCATCCATTCTTTCTGTCGTTTTCATCCGAAACCGCTCCCTTCCGTCTCCCATGTTTTATTTTCACTAAGCTTTTAACAAAGATATATATATATATATATATATATATATATACATACACATATATATATTGACTTGCTGTTGATTGGGTTTTTTTAAAAAAAAACAAAAGAAAATAAAAACAAAAAGGCAAAAATATCCACCTATGGATATAATAAAAGTTTAGGTCTTAAGTCATCCCAGAGACCTGATAGTAACTTCCATCGAACTAAAAGAGTAGGAGCACTAATAGTCTGTAATTAGGGTTGTATACTCAAGAAAACCAACATTCGTGGGTGAACGCTGGCCTGCGGTTTCATTGCCATCCGGGATTCAATCGAGGCATACAATCATCATCTATTCCCGTACGCGCGGTGTATAGAGGTAGTCCTTGACTTACGACCCCTCAACCGAGCCCCAAAATTGCTAAGCCAAGTGAAGTTTGCCCCATTTTACAAAACCTTTCTGCCACCGTCGTTAAGCGAATCACCGCAGGTCTGGAGCGAATCTGGCTTCCCCATTGATTTCGCTTGTCAGGAGCTCCCTGTGACCGGGATATGACTGAGTTATGACTGAGACTGTCATAACTATGAGCCAGTCGCCAACAATCCAAATTTTGATCACATGACCATGGAGATTCTGGCAACGGTCGTAAGTGTGAAAAACAAGTCAAGAGTCATTGTCACTTCAAACGGTCACAAAACGAATACTTGTAAATCAAGGACTACTTGTAGTCGTCTTTTGAGTTTTAACCATGTTAATTTCTCGGGGGGGGAGGGGGGGTGTTTAAGTCTGTGATTAGAAAAGAAAAGCTGGATTTTCATTTTTATTATTTTTGGGGATTCCGTTGGCTTGTCTCTTTTCATGGTTGCTGAAAAAATGATTGGGTTGCCCTATTTACCGAAACGGTGTGGTTTTTGGAAAGCACATTTCTCGTTCATTTCTGTTCTTCTTGTTGTTGGTTTTCAATCCAGCCAATTTTCATTTGAGAGATTTTTTTTTTTCGGTGCCTGCTGTGTCCTTTGTAATTTAAACATGAAAAAAAAAAAGGGGGGGGGCGGGGTGGGGGGGTGGGTTGGGACAGCGGGAGGGAGAATAAAACACAACAGAAATTTCCTGTATTCATTAAGCATCTCAAATTTTTGTAAAAAAATAAATTAAAAAAAATTAAAATCCATTTTTAAAAAAGCGAGGGGAGGGAAAGACAATATTAACAAAAAAGGGGGTAGGCGAGCAGGTGGGCGGGCAGAAAGCCTCAAAAGCTTTGTATCTTCTGGAATATAAAAGAAAAAATAAAATAAAATTTGACATGAATGACATATATAAATAAATATCTATATCTCTATATATTGTTGTGCAGAAAAAAAAACTAGGTTGCCAAACTTAAAAATAACCTTTGTAGCAAAGAAAAGCATTTTTTTTTTTGGTTTTTGTCCTTCGATTCAGGGAAATCGGCCGGTGCTGTTTTAGCAATCTGAATGATAACAGAGACAATATTTTACCGCTGGGACTTCTTCCCCTTCGACGTCTCGATTCCAAGTTGCTTTTTCAATAATTGTAAAAAAAAAAAAAAAAAGTTACGATCCTTCGCAGCATCGTCCAGCCTTTTCCGTACGGATCGATTTTGATTCGAAACTCCTTCGAACGGTGCTTTTATTTCCCTTTCATATTTCTACTCTTGATAGCCGGAAAACACCTTTCTTAACGGAAGCTGTACATTTTTATACCATCTTTAAAACTCAGATATACGTCTTTTCTTTCTTTCTTTCTTCTTTCTTTTTCGTATACGAACATCGGGAGGGGTTCAGTTTTTCTTTGCTTGGTTTCTTATAAAATATTAAAAAAAGGGGGAGGGAATGTCATCTGCATGCTTTTTTTTTTTTTTTAGCAAAATTGAGTGCGCTCACTTTTAGACTGAATGGAAGGAAGGGGGCAGGAGTCAGCAATCTGTAGCTCTGGAGCCGCACGTGGCTCTTTCTTCCCTCTGCTGCGGCTCCCTGTCGCTGGTTGGCTCCACAATTGATAGGGCTTTCGGTTAGGGCAGGTAGAGGAAAAAGGATGCCGCGCTAGGAGGAGACTCCATGGTGGGGGAACTGGGCTTCCGGTCAGCAGAGGAAAAATGGCGCCACACTAGGAGGAGTCTCTATGGTGGGGGAACTGGACTTCCAGTCAGCTCCATAATTGAATGCGGAGCTTTTGGTTAGGACCTTTGGGGCTCTTTGAGTGTTTAAGGTTGCAGACCCCTGCTCTAGGGTTAGGGCTTAAAAATCAATACAGGTAGTCCTCGACTTAACGACTGCAATTGAGCCCCAGATTTCCATTGCTGGAGCAAGTGAATCTGCTTGCTTCATTAAGTGAATCTGGCTTCCCCGCAGTGACCCAGGACACTGCATCCGTCGTAAATATGAGTCATTTGTCAAGTCTCGATCTCATGAACATGGGGAAGGGGGTGGAAGTAGTCATCGGTCACTTTTTCCCAATGCCGTTATAACTTTGAACGGTCACTAAATGAAGTTAAGTCAAGGACAATCTGTCTGACCCTGATTTGGTTGCTAGAGTTATTTTTTATTTTTTTAAATTTTATTTTAAAGCTTGCATGAGCCCAGTGACATTTTGGAGAACTATCTGGGTAGCATTTTTTGTA
Organism: Pantherophis guttatus; assembly: GCF_029531705.1. The sequence continues at coordinate 3,165,122 of NW_026844101.1, forward strand.
AAAAAATAATAAATAAAAATAAACCAGCCATCACTCAGCTGTTCTGATCACTTGTGGCAGGAAGGAAGTTGAAGGCCGGCGGAGATAAAACAAGAGAAATATAGAAGGAACCATTTTATTCCCTTCTACGACTGGGTAAAAACTCTCCATGGAATGCAATTATCTTCTCCCTGCCCCCCCAGTAGTTTTTATTTTATGTTCTGTAGATTTCTCTTTTTCTCCAGATGTTCGCGTTCCTAGGAGACATTCCTGGTAGCATCTAATTGTGTGACGGGTGTAAAAAAAATTGCAGAAAGTTAACAGATTGCGAAGAAAAGGGACAGAGAGGAGAAAATCGGAAATATAGGCTGCATGGAGGCCAGAACACATCTGGCATGGGGGGGGGGAATACATACCTCACTTTGTCCACCACCCCATCCAAAAAATTTAAGAGCCATCCAGCATGCAGATGTTCCAAAAGATAGAAAAGGAATTATTTATTTTGGATGCAGGTAAGTGCAGGGCGCACACGGAGGCTCGGGAAGGGCAAAAAATGGGCCTACCGAAAGTTCGGAAAAGCCGGAAACGGGCTGTTTCCAGCCTGGGGAGGCCGTTTTCACCCTCCCGGGGACTCAAGAAAAGCCTCCGGAACCCGGGGAGGGCAAAAACGCCCCACCCACCATTGTGGGGCAGGAGGCCGATTAGGCCACACCCACCATGGCCACGCCCACCCAGCAACCAGGCAGAGATCCCCTTGCTAAAATTTCTGAAGCCCACCCGTGGTGAAAGGCCATTGCACACCACTGCTAAGACGTAATTTTTGTTTCCGCATTGTTGAACTGTGAGCATCTCTGAGATGAGAGTATCCGTTCTCTTCTTTGTCTCATTTGGAGGTTAGGGAACCAGAGTGGGCTGCGGGCACCCTGTCTAGATTTCATTTGTCCACAACGAAACGCAGAGACATTACCCTGCCAACAAAAGTGCGTATAGTCAAGGCTACGGTTTTCCCAGTTGCAATGGATGGCTGTGAAAGTTGGACCATAAGGAAGGCTGAGCGCCAAAGAATGGAGGCTTTTGAACTGGAGAAGACTCCTGCGAGTCCCTTGGGCTGCAAGGCCATCCAATCGGTCAGTCCTAGAGGAGATCAACCCTGACTGCTCTTTAGAAGGCCAGATCCTGAAGAGGAAACTCAAATCCTTTGGCCACCTAATGAGAAGGAAGGACTCACTGGAGAAGAGCCTAATGCTGGGAAAGACTGGGGGCAAAAGAAGAAGGGGACGGCAGAGAAGGAGGTGGCTGGATGGAGTCACTGAAGCAGTAGGCGTGAGCTTAAATGGACTCCAGAGGATGGTAGAGGACAGAAAGGCCTGGAGGAACATTGTCCATGGGGTCGCGATGGGTTGGACACGACTTCGCAACTAACAACAACAACCCCAAATCATCTTTGTTGCTCTTCTCTGCACTCTTTCTAGAGTCTCAACATCTTTTTTATATCATGGCGACCAAACTGGATGCAGGATTCCAAGTGTGGCCTTACCAAGGCATTATAAAGCTATTCCACTGATTGATTGCTCTCACCGTTAAGAAATTTCTCCTTAGTTCTAGGTTGCTTCTCTTCTTGGTTATCCCAAAGGTTTCTTTCTTTCTTTCTTTCTTTCTTTCTTTCTTTCTTTCTTTCTTTCTTTCTTAACTGGACTTTCTGTTTTTTCTTTCAAGACGTTTTGCTTTCGAGAGCTGAAGAAGCTTCTTGGATGAGAAGCAAAACTTCTTCAAAAAAAAGCAGAAAGTACAGTGAATTTTTTTTAAAAAGCACTTTTGGGAAAACCATGACCTGTTTGACTGAGTCTTTCCATAGTCACTTTCCTTGGTTAGTTTCCAACCATTGTTTCTTGTCTTGCCTTTTGGTGCTTTGGGAAATAGATTGACTCCCCCCCACCTTCATCTTTGTAGGAGCCCCTCTGATATTGGAATTGTGCTATCAAATATTGAAATGTTTTCAACTCCCAGAATTCCCCAGGCTGCATGCTGGTCCACATACCTTATAAAGCCATGAAGGTTGAGAAAGATTGTTCTGCTTCACAAGACTCCAGAATAAAAAAAAAACAAGGAACATTACTTTTTTTTCTCTGATTTGCTTTGAACATATAATCAAGGGATGCTAAGGACTCCCCTTCCCGATTCCCACAATAGAACACTGTAGGAACGTGAGCGGGTACCACTCTGTCCCCCCCCCAGGAGCCCAAATTTGTAATGCTGGTTGTGAGCTCCACCTTTTGTAGTCCATAAACCAGGGGTGTGAAACTCGATTTCATTGAAGGCTGCATCAGGGTTGTGTTTGACCTCGTGGGGGCCAGGGTGTGTGTGGCCAGCTCGACGTCACTTGTGTTGGGGGTGCCTGTGGTGGCCCAAGCGCTCTGCCAGCAAAAACGGGCTCCCAAGCTCTGTTTTTGGCTGTGACAGCCACCTGCAGCCCTCTGCCAGTGAAAACGGAGCTCAGGAGGGCTTCCCGTGGCCCTCTCAAGCTCCGTTTACAGCTGCAACAGCCTCCTGCAGCCCTCTGCCAGCGAAAACGGAGCAGAGGAGGGCCTCCCGCAGCCCTCTCAAGCTCCGTTTTCAGCTGCGATGGCCTCCTGCAGCCCTCTGCCAGCAAAAACGAGAGCAGAGGAGGGCCTCCCACAGTCCTCTCAAGCTCCGTTTTCAGCTGCGATGGCCTCCTGCAGCCTCTGCCAGCAAAAACGGAGCAGAGGAAGGCCTCCCGCAGCCCTCTCAAGCTCCGTTTACAGCTGCAACAGCCTCCTGCAGCCCTCTGCCAGCGAAAACGGAGCAGAGGAGGGCCTCCCGCAGCCCTCTCAAGCTCCCGTTTTCAGCTGCGATGGCCTCCTGCAGCCCTCTGCCAGCAAAAACAGAGGTCAGGAGTGCCAACTGTGGCCCTTTCAAGCTCCATTTTCGGCTGCGACGGCCTCCTGCAGCCCTCTGCCAGCAGAAACGGAGCTCAGGAGAGCCTCCCATGGTCCTCCCGAACTCTGTTTTCACTGGCAGAGGCACCGTGGGCCGGTCCTTTGCTGTTTCCAGGGTGGCCCCGTGGACCAGATCTAAGCACCTTGTGGGCCGGCTGATACCCCTGCCATAGACCCTCAAAAAGGCTGAAGTGGTCTCGGCAGTTTGTTTTTGTTTTTTTTTAAGCTGTGATCAAGAAAGCAAATGTCTGTAAGCAAAGTGTACGATTGGACAGAGAAGGGAATTCAGTTCAGCCCTCCAAAGGATGGACAGATCAGACTCGATCCCCGTTTGAAGACCTGTTCAAGTTTAGAGCATTCCGTTGATGGATTCCCATTGTTGATGCAGTTCAGGTCGCTCAATAAATCCACTTTTTTTAAAAAAAAAAATTCGGTCCTCGCGTGGATCTAATCTGAAAAGTTGTTACGGGCGAAAAGAAAATAGCCCTGTCGTAATTCAGTGATGACTTCGGTTTGAAAGCTTCCAAGATGATCGAACGGTTCGATCCGAATCAGCCACCCGATCCGGAAACGGCGTTTTGCTTCAGAAGTTCCACATGAGACGGGATCCCTAAAGCTTAAATTTTGCACTTTTTTGCACCTCTGTGCTTCTTCACACTTTGGGTTTTCCTTGATACGATTCTGAAAGAATCCATATCTCATACAGCTTTATATAGAAAACACCCGTCTGGCTTCGCACTTCGAAAAGACCGACCGGAAAAAAACAACCATGCAGGCCACTGATGTGATCTCTTCTTCTGGGCCTTTTGCAGACAGAAATCCACACGTGTCTTAGAATAGAATAACAGAGTTGGAAGGGTCCTTGGAGGTCTTCTAGTCCAACCCCCTGCCCAGGCAGGAAACCCTACACCACTTCAGACAAATGGTTATCCAACCTCTTCTTAAAAACTTCCAGTGTTGGAGCATCCACAACTTCTGGAGGCAAGTCGTTCCATCGATTAATTGTTCTAACTGTCAGGAAATTTCTCCTTAGTTCTAAGTTGCTTCTCTCCTTGATTAGTTTCCATTTGTTGCTTCTTGTTCTACCCTCAGGTGCTTTGAAGAATAGCTGGACTCCCTCTTCTTTGGGGCAGCCCCTGAGATATTAGAACACTGCTATCATGTCTCCCTTAGTCCTTCTCTTCATCAAACTAGACATACCCAGTTCCTGCAACCGTTCTTCATATGTTTTAGCCTCCAGTCCCCTAATCCTCTTGGTTGCTCTTCCCTGCACTCTTTCTAGAGTGTCTTCTGTAGCCGACATTGGTTCAACTACCTTTAGATAGGTGCCGAGAATGGATCTCTTCTCCTTGTGGAGATCCACAACCAAATCCTTGGATCCAGTGGTGGGTTTCACATTATGCTACTGCCGGTTCGGCACACGCATGCTCGCTTTGGGCGCACACGCACCTGGTTCACACGGGCGCCTTCCACGCATACGCCAGACCTCAAAAACGTACCTAAATAGGACGGCATAGCGCCTGGGCGGATGGCCGGGCCCACCCGCGATTTCCGCTAACGGTTCGGGCGAAGCGATCCGAACCGGCTGAATCCCACTTCGGCTTGGATCAGATCTGCCAAAATGTGTTGTGTTTTTGGCTATATCAAAGACTTCTCTCTCCATGGGATTCACGGTGGCGTCGCCAGCCGAAATAGCCAAGCCTTCCCTTAGAGCTCAGACTTGAACGTGGGAGAACAGATTGAGGTGTTAGACGAAAGATCAAAAGTTATGGGGTGGATGGTGTTATTTAACACAGCCAGATGGCATCGGAAAGGAATTAACAGAGGAAAAGAACGTACTGTATGTCCCTGTCAAATTCTGGCCTGGCTAATTTTCCTCATTTCCGCTTTCTTCTTTGCAACTCCCAACCTGGGAAATAAAAAAATTTTAAAAAATAAAAAATAAATAAAAACGGCCTGCATGAAAAACGTGCATGCATTTTTCTCGTGCATTTCTTTGTGGGTTTTGTTTTTTTTTTTCCCCGATAGGCAAACATTTGTGTGGCCAACATTCCTCGTCCCGCTGCAATGCACCTTCTGTGTCTGGTTTTTTTCCCCCCCCTCGTGTGTAGTGTTTGCGTCGCAAATCACGAGTTGAAAAGTTCTGGAAAAAGTTGGGGTTTTGGGTAGGCCACTGTGGCAGCAGAGGTGAGATTCAGGCCATGTAGATTAGAAGAATCTTTCTCAACTTTTAAGGTGCGTGGACTTCAACTCCCAGAATTCCCCAGCCGGCATACCGGCTGGGGAATTCTGGGAATTGAAGTCCACGGATCATAAAACTTGCTAATGTCAAAATGCACTGGATTAGAAAACACACACAGACATATTTATATACCTCCCAATGGGAAATTCAGATGTGCCTCTTCTTTTTTACAAACTGACATTTAGGAGAAAACCAATCTTAATTCAAAGTTGCTTTTGTTTTTAAAGACTAGGATTTGGTCTCTTGTCTCTTTAATTGGATTAGTCGCGCAGTTTAGCTTGGTTTTTTTTGTGGGGGGGAATTGTTTTCGTTTTTAAAAAAAAAATGTGGAAAAAATTAAAATATCTAGGTTGGTCCGTCCATGCTCTCGAGAAAAAACTTAGAAGGTAAGGCACAAATGCTGTATCCTGTTGCATAGGCAAGTAAAATTAAAAATAACAGGCAGTCCTCGGTTTATGACCACAATTGGGCCCAAAATTTCCGTTTGCTAAGTGAGGCTTTCGTTAAGTGAGTTTTGCCCCATTTTATGACCTTGCGTGCCACAGTTGTTAAGTGAATCACTGCAGTTGTGAAGCTAGTAACCCAGTTGTTATGTGAATCCGGCTTGTCAGAAGTTCACAAAAGTGGACCCCGGGACATGGCAACAGTCATTAATATGAATCAGTGGCCAGGCGTCTGGATTTTGCTCACGGGGATTCTGCAACGGTCGTTAAGTGTGGAAAAACGGTCATCAGTCCCTTTTTTTCAGTACCGCCGTAACTTTAAACAGTCACTAAATGAACTGTTTTAAGTCAAGGACTACCTGTATAAGATAGTCCTCGACTTAACGGCCATAATTGAAACCTGAATTTGGGTCATAAATCAAGTCAGTTTTTAAGCGGGTCCCGTTTTACAATGACTTTTGCCACAGTCATCCAATGAAACCTATTTTGGCCAAGGGGCACGTTTTGTCCGAAATCAGAAGTACCACCATGCCGAAAGTCGGCAGTCAAAGGACTGTGGCTTGCTGCAAATGGACGCAAATGTGGGATTCCCACAATCGAGCACAGGGAGGAAGGCCATTTTAAACCTCGAAACTCGCCCGAGTTTTCTCTTCCGACGAAAAAATGCTTTTAAAAGTTAAAAAAAAAAAGCCTCTGAGGATCGCGCGGCTCAGCTGGGATCGTCAGAGGCTTTTCAAAGCATTTTTTTCTGCAACCTCTTGGCCAAAAAGGTGGTTAAAAAAATGCTTTGAAAAGTCTCTGACGATCCCAGCTGAGTTTCCAGATCGGCAGAAAGGCATTTTTTAAAAAGCCTCTCTGACGATGCCAGCTGAGTTGCCTGATTGCCAGAGGCTTTTCAAAGCATTAGAAAAAATGCCTTGAAAAGTTTTTTTTTAAAAAAAAAGTTGGCCACACTCACCCAGTCACATTACCTCCCCACCCCCACCAAGCCATGCCCACAGAACCGGTAGTAACAAATTTTACATTTCACCCCTGATTTATCAGCAGTTTTTGGGCAGTTGCTAAAGGGCCAGTCGTAAGCCGAGGACCGCCTATAATGACGAGACTAATTTCAACAACAGGTGTAGTCCATCCTGTGCCTTACCATGCTAGCTTGCCAGGTGCTGAACATTTTTATTATTTTTGGGGTTCGTTTGTTGCGTTATTTGTTTACATACGGTGCAAACTTCAGTCTAAAAGCGGTACAGGACAGTGGATGGTCAGGACTCTACCAGCCTTTCTGCTACACGTTAAGCACACGTGTACACATGTCACCAAGTCAGTGGCGTGCGAACGGCGTCTAATGGTGTTGTTCCACAATACAGATGTGCCAACCAACTTTGCATTTCATTGGGAACAATCTCCGGGAGGGGAGAGAAATGGTCTCGGACAGGGATAATAAGCCCGTAAAATGTTTTTTTATGTTTTATTTTTAAAACCGCCAGATGAATCTTTAGTAGGGAGTGGGGGGTAAGATCACAGCTTGGGCAAGAAAAAAAAAGAAATGGTTTCAGTGCAAGCAAGATTTTTCTTTAAAAGCAAAAAAAAAAAAAACCCACTTTGAGGGTAGAATCATGATACGAGTGTGTTCACCCTTCGTGCCCAACGTAAAGGTCAGGTATTGTGGGAAACCGAACATCTAACCCCTAATCAACGTGTTTGTAACAATCATGTGCCTTAAATTTTTTTCTTGTTGGGGGGGATTAGGGATGAGGTGAAGGGTAGGGGAAGACCCCCTTAACCCTCAAGTGAAACCGACACTTGTCTTTCTGTAACCTTCCCAAGACCAATGCGGTAGTTTTAGGCTGGGGGTGTTAATGTCCCTTTTCTGCGTTGTTATTTGTACTGTTACAACAAACAGATTCGGTTTGGTTTGAAGACGAGAGGGAGCGGGGGATGGAGTTTGCTTTCACACAACCGATGTTTTAACGTAACCCGAATGTATTAATATTATTCTAGGAAATTTCCGTAACCCAGACGAGTAGAATGCTTGATGAAAACCAGGTGTGTAGGTTTAACAGTTTGGTGTGTTTTCAATAAATGATGCCTGGAACGAATGTGTCTCGTCTCCGTTCTTTTTGGCTTTCTCTGCAAAATCAAGAACTTGGCAGATAGAAATAGAGAGAGAGAGAGAGAGAGATGATTGATAGAGAGATGATAGATAGATAGATGATAGATGATTGATAGATAGATGATAGATAGATCGATAGATGGATAGAAGAATAGTTAGATATAAGTAAATAGGTAAATAGTATAGGAATTTAGATAGATGAGAGAGAGAGAGAGATGAGATGATAGATAGACGATAGATGATGGATAGATGATGGATAGATGGATAGAAGAATAGTTAGATATAAGTAAATGGGTAAATAGATATAGGAATTTAGATAGATGAGAGAGAGAGAGAGTTGATAGAGATGATAGAGAGACGATAGATGATAGATGATGGATAGATGGATAGAAGAATAGTTAGATTATAAGTAAATAGGTAAATAGATATAGGAATTTAGATAGATGAGAGATGATAGAGAGAGAGATGATATACAGATAGATAGATACATAGATTGATTGATAGATGAATACATAGATATAGGTAAATAGGTAAATAGATATAGGAATTTAGATGATAGATGGATAGACAGACAGACAGACAGACAGACAGATAGATAGGATCGGACAGATAATACGAATGAATGATAGGTAGATAGGTGGATGGATGGATGGATGGATGGTAAAAAGGTAGAATGACTGATGGGGCAACAAATGGATGGGTAAATAGATATAAGAAAAAAGATACAAATGACTTCACCCTTCATCAAGACAAATGCAAACAATTTCAATAACTTATTACCTTCCTTGATACAATAACAAAGTCTCTCTTCTTTACATATTGTCAGGGTTCTTGTCAAAAAAAACAAATTCTTAAAATCTCCCATCATTCAATCCTATTCAGGAAAAGTCCATTAAGAGTTACCAGAAACAGCAACATATATATTTTAGCCTTAATCAAATAAATCTCTTTTATATTCCTTTACTTTTAACATAATCATTTATAACTTCCTCTAAAATATACATCAAAAAATACCTTCTCCTTTCTTTCCGAGTGTGCTAATACAGCCATGATGTTGCTACCATATACAAGGGGTGGAATTTAAGCATTCTCTTTTTTTCATTTTAATTTTCCCTTTTATGGCTCTCATCATCTTTTGGTTCGGAGCCTATCACTGTCTCAGCAGCTGGGAGGATGGAGGCGTATTGTACGGTCCATCGGATATTAGGTTGTGGTTGGTTCCGATATCCAGCTGAATCCAGTTTACTGCTTGTTTTTAAGTATAATTTATGGGAATCCCTCTATCAGCTTTACTGAGACAGGATACCAGGCCAGATAAATTAAATCTGATTTATTGTAAAGCTACATTAGCAGAATCTTGCAAGACTGAAATTACAGTTCTTTTCCCACCCCACCCCCCTATACAACCCAAGAAACTAGAGAGGATTCTTTCTGGACTTCTTGTTCCTTCCATTATACAGCTGTGGGCTATGCAATCCCTTATCTGACAGTTCCTTAGGTGGTGTCTCTTGATCCATTCTCCCAAGGCCTTCTCGGCATATCATTTACACCCTCTGGTGTCTCTTAATACAAGCAAGCAGCTTCTGGTCTCCAGTTCCTCCTCTGTATTGGATGATATTTTATTGCAGGAGTGGTCTGTGGTTCAGTACAAAAAGGACTGAGATGATATAAATTTTAAAACCAAGAAGGAAATGTGTCAGACCTGGAAGCCATCTCTTTTGTATTGGACCTTCAGGCCTGCCACATTTACTGCTGTGGGAAACTGGGAGGGGGGAATTGTATGGAGCCAGGGTGATATATAGTCATAATAACACTCCTTTCTCAGAGAGTCAAGGCCATCTTGCCCTGCACCTGGACGACTGGAACTGGGAGGTATCTCCAGTTGGGATGGTTGCTTGGATTAGACCATGTGATGGATATGTGGGTGCTGGGCAGGGACTTGAACTTTCCTTTGAGTGAGGAAAACCTGGAAACTTTCAGATTTTGGGTTTTCCTAGATGTGCCAATATGGCTAATAAAATGGAACTTTGAGGAAACTTGAGCCTCTGAGTTTTCTTTCGTTGGGGGTGTTACTTGGAAGCCTGACAAAATGATTTGGAAATGTGATTTGTTCTGACTTGGTCTAAAACTGGTTTTTAAACTCTTGGGGTTAGAGCTCTGGCGAAAGCTGCTATTTTGTCCTGTTACTTTTTACCACTCTGATGCTTTCTCCCCGCCCCCCTCTTTCCATCCCTTATCATCTCTGAGGATAATTCAAATATAGTGTGGCTGTCCCTTTTGACTGATAGGTAAAGGTAAAGGTTCCCCTCGCACATATGTGCTAGTCGTTCCCGACTCTAGGGGGCAGTGCTCATCTCCGTTTCAAAGCCGAAGAGCCAGCACTGTCCGAAGACGTCTCCATGGTCATGTGGCCGGCATGACTCAACGCCAAAGGCGCATGGAATGCTGTTCCCTTCCCACCAAAGGTGGTCCCTATTTTTTCTACTTGCATTTTTTAACGTGCTTTCGAACTGCTAGGTTGGCAGAAGCTGGGACAAGTAACAGGAGCTCACCCCGTCACGCGGCACTCGGGATTCGAACCACTGAACTGCCGACCTTTCGATCGACAAGCTCAGCGTCTCAGCCACTGAGCCGCCGCATCTATTTGACTGATATTTCCTCTAAAATTGCTTTTCTTCCTTCGAACCATCTAAGGCAACTGGTAATCAGAAATGGGGACCCTGAATTCTTGGGTTTGAAGAAGGTGGCTCTAATTGTATAACGTGAGTTTGCAAAAAAGAAAAAGAAAAAATTGAAAAAGTGTTTTCCTTCTCCCAAGAGGTTGTTTTTAAAGAGAGAAAATCTGGGACTTGAAATTAAGATCTAATCCTTGTGGATTTTAAAAGCATGCTGTAGGAGTCCTGCCATGCAATCAAATTACTGTTTGCAAACGCATTTGGATATTTGACAATTTGGGGATTATCTTGTGGAATGCAAATTCCCTGCAATATTGTTTTAAAAAATACACTTGGAGGGTAGAATGATGACAGGAGTGTGTTCACCGTGTCCAAATAAGATCACTTTATTGTAGGAAATCAATCTTAACATCTCGCCCCCTAATCAATGTATTTGTAACAAGCAAGCTACAAGGTTTGCTGTGACTCAAGTTTTATTTCATATGGAATGTGCCATTTCTATTCTGACTATCAAAAATGGAGTCCCGAGTTTGGCCTTTTTACTCCTTATGTTTCTGAGCCACTGTGAATAAATTCCTACTTTTCTCTTAGAAGGTTCTGCTGGACTTTATTCAACCAAATTAAATTTCTCCTAAATAAACGGTGGTGGAGGGAAAAAAAACATCTGTGAGTAAATCCTAATCTCTTTTTTTCCCCCATGTTAGCTTAGTTGGTTAGACCAACTTAATTGCTCGGATCTGTCAATATTTCTCATTTAGCTAATTGGTCTTCATTAGGATTGTCAGGGTTATTTAAGGTCTGAATAAATGCATGTTCCCAATGAGGTTGGGAGAAGATTTAAACATTATGTGGTGGCAACTTTCTTCAAGGAAAGCGTTTCGGGATCGATAAAATTTGTCTCTGAAAATATCTGAGGCTTAAATTGGAGTTGTGGTCTATTCTGTACCACTTAAGCCTCTCTCTCTCTCTTTTTTTTTTTTTTTTTGCTATTTTCTTTTACTGTTTGTTAAATTTTGCCTCTCTAATTTATTTTGGGGAGGGAAAGTTGGATGCAAGGAAATTGGAAGAGAGCAGAAGCAGGCAAAGAGTAAAGATTTCCAATAATTTAGAGAAGCTACGGATAAAATGGAAATGCATTCATTTAAAAAGCGATGCTTTCTCAGTGTTTACAAGCAGTTCCTGGCAATGGTGGAGGAGGAAACTACCTTATTTTATGTATAAATCTGAAAAATTAGTTACAAAAAGATCCTTCTGTCATTTTTGGAGAATATATGTCGCTTTGAGGTGGATATAATAATTCTATTACTGAGCAATCATAGCTGAATCTCTCAAAAGGAAACCATAACTGAAGTGATTCAGTTTTCCGATAAAAATGGCCCTCCAGAACAGGTAGGATTACAATACCTAGAATGCACAGACTGAGTTGCAGTATGGAGTTCTTGGTGCTCTCTGAGCTTGGCTGTTTGCTTGCAGGACATTTCATTACCTGACTAGATAACATCATCAGTGTGAGGGAATGTTTATACCGTGTTTTCCCGAAAATAAGACATCCCCTGATAATAAGCCCAATCGGGTTTTTGAATGCATGCACTAAAATAAACCTCCCCCCCGAAAATAAGCCCTCCCCAAAAATATTTAAACACATGTTCAGCCAGTCCCCGCCATTTCCTCTGGTTAGGGTTAGGGAGACAGAGCTGGAAATCAGGTAAGATAGGAGCCCCGTCTTGCTCCACGTGCCCCAAAATAATAAGACCTCCCTGAAAATAAGGCCAACCGCTTATTTTGGGGTTCAGAAAATATAAGACAGGGTCTTATTTCTGGGAAATATGGTATATAGTACTTTGCCCTGTGATTTTTAGTCAGGGTATACTTTTCTCCTTGGTAACTCCCTTGAATAGGGTATTGCTTTCTGCTTGATTGTTTGTCTGGTGTTAATCCCTGCTTATCTAGGTATATGCTTTTTCTCATCCCTTTGCCAAGGGGAAAAATGAAGTTCCACCATACAAAAGAAGCACATTTATTACAAGACCAAAGAGACAGGATGTGGATTTTAGCCCCACATCTGCAAATGTTGGACTTATTATAGCACAGCATCACTGCTGCCATGGGTTCTTTTCTTTGAAGACATCACTTTAGCCTTTCCACAGATTGTCCTAGCAGCATTTGAAGAACACAGCAAAGGTGAAGGTGACTTTTTCCTGTGTCCCACATTTTACCAAAAAAAAAATCCCCAATTCTTGGCAAGGAAATAATTTGTCTGTCCCCTAGCCGCCAAACTCAGTATTTCTGGAAAAAAAAATTTTTTTTTTTAATCCTTCACCCTTAAGATATCAAGCCAGCTGACTTCTCCTTTTGGGGTACCAGTGGGGTCCCAAACTTGGTGCCTTTTTAAAATCATGTCAAGCAGAGAAGAAGAAATAAAAGACAGCTCAAAACAGCATGAAAGCATAACGAAAGGGATTGTCGAAAGCAGTTTTCTGCAACTTTTAAGATGGGTGATCTTCAAAACTCCCAGAATTCCCCAGCCAGCTTTCATTGACTTCGACCCCCGATATGCTAGGTGTGGAAGTCCACCCATCTTTAAAGTTGATGAAATCGAGCAACTCTGGTAGAAGAAGTGGTTCTTGAGTTGACTTGGCTCTGGATACCTAAACCCTGGTCTACAACCAGCTCTGAAAGATTGCAGAAAGCTCCCATTGGCAAAAATCAAAACTAAAGCACTAAATCGCGTAGGATCGCATGTACATAGGTTGAATCCTAGTAAGTTCTCCCTCCCTGCCTCTCTCCCCACCCCTTATCCCATATATACAGCCTTTTCCATGGCATCTTCCACCTTCATATATTCCAGGAAGGTAGGGTAGCTGGTACATTCGTAGCGGCTGTTACTCCGAATGTATTTAATGAACTCTGGCGCTCCCGGATAGACGATGTTGTCAGCTAAAAGGATGGAGCCTTTGCGCAGGAGACCACATTCCTGGGAAGAGGAGGAAAAAAAAGGGGGGGATTAGACTTCTCTAATTTCTAGGCTTCTAGACTTACCTTGAAGACGTTTTGCTTCTCATCCAAGAAACTTCTTCAGTTCAGGACTGGAGAAGTTTCTTCGATGAGAAGCAAAACGTCTTCAAGGAAAAATCAAGGAAGTCTGATTGCCTTTGGAAAAAGCTCCTTTGGGACCACCATGGATGACTGAGAATCTGTTGTGGCCCGCCAGCTGCCAGCAGAGCTGGCGGTAGACTCGGACGATGAGGAGGTTGGGGGGAGGAACTTGGGCCAGTGCTGGAGTCTGGGGAAGGCTCTGATGGATGCTCTGTGTCGGACGCAGAGATAGAGCCAGGGCCGTCCGACATTTCCCAGCCACCGGAGAGGCAGCTGCCTTTGGAGGCCGAGATGAGTGAGGAGGAAGAACAGCTGGGGCCTGTTCCAGACGCATGTATGCGCAGAGCAGTTAGGAGAGGTGAACAACGGTGGACAAGGAGTCAACTCGGGAAGCAAAGCACACGTGGACGCTGAATGTCCTCTCCCTGGCTGGGGAATAAATAGAAGGAAAGGGGAGTGGTGGTCGTAGGAGACAACTGTTCGTATTTCTGGGAGATTTTGCTCATTGTCTTTCGTGCCACAAAGACTGCTTGCTGGAACTTAATTTGCAGCCTTTCAGCTGGGAGCTCACGACCTGGCAATTATCGCAAGGAACTGATAAGGCCTGTTACTGCAGTTAACTCCTTGAAGGACTCTTGCTTGGACTTTTCGGTGGGTGAATGCCATTAATTCACAAGAGATAAATAAAGGGGGTGACAAGGAGTCTGTTTCTTGCTTCTGCTAAGGCTGGGCCAGAACAGAATCTATCCATAAACACTCTGAGCATGCTATTAGGGATTTTTTGATAACCATCTGAAAACTGAAGTCTAACAACTTTCTCAGCTGGGTAGCCTCCAAATGTTTGGATTTCAATTCAAATAGATTTCTCAGCGATGGTTATGCAGGCTAAGGGATTCTGGAAGATGAAGTCACCAAGGTTGAGAAACACTAACCGAGAATTTTGGATTATCAAATCATCAAGGAGATTATCTCCTTATCAAGGAGAAACCCAACCTAGAACTAAGGAGAAATTTCTTGTCAGTGAGAACAATTAAATCAGTGGAACGGGGTTGCCTCCAGAAGTTCTGCCTGTTCCATCACTGGGGGTTTTCAAGTAGAGAGAGGGCAGCTATTTGTCTGCAATGGTACAGGTTTCCTGCTTGAATAGAGGGTCAGATTAGAAGACCTCCAAAGTCCCTTCCAACTCTGTCCTTCCTTCCTTCCTTCCTTCCTTCCTTCCTTCCTTCCTTCCTTCCTTCCAAAAAAGAAGGCTTTTAAGGAGAGATTGGACAACCATTTGTCTCATATGGTATAGAGTCTCCTGCTCAAGTAGGGGGTCGGACTAGAAGACCTCCAAGGTCCCTTCCAACTCTGTTCTCCCTCCCTCCCTCCCTCCCTCCCTCCCTTCCTTCCTTCCTTTCCTCCCTTCCCTTCCCTTCCCTTCCCTTCCTTCCTTCCAAAAAAGAAGGCTTTTAAGGAGAGATTGGACAACCATTTGTCTCATATGGTATAGAGTCTCCTGCTCAAGCAGGGGGTCGGACTAGAAGACCTCCAAGGTCCCTTCCAACTCTGTTCTCCCTCCCTCCCTCCCTCCCTCCCTCCCTCCCTCCTTCCTTCCTTCCTGGGGTCAGACTAGAAGACTTCCAAGGTCCCTTCCAGCTCTCTTATTGTGTTATTAAAATGGATGAGGAAAAGGGAGAGTTTAGAAGCAAAACTCGAACCATCTCCAAAAAAAAAATCCTCGGGCCTCAGTATAAGACTTATGCCCGAGAAGGAGAAAACAGCAAGTTCTCAAAATCTCTAATATGGTTGGAAAAATGCAAAATGTGTTCATGGGGGTGCAGGGAAAGAAACAGATGTCCAAACGCTCAAGATTTCCAAACAGAAAATTTAACTTACTTCAAGGAGAATAGTGTCTGGGGCGTATCTTTCTTTCCAATGGTCGAGAAAGACGAAATCCAGTGTTTCCACCTCATATTTCTTCTTCAGCTGAGGGATAATGTCCTGTGAATGGCCTTCAATGATGGTCACCTACAAGAAGGAGCAATGAACTGATTGGAACACAGACTGACCCTACAAAGCTCCCCACCCCTCACCCCCAAGGATCCTTTGAATGGGATCTGTCTCAGTTTTCCTCCTTAATCTTTTGCTTCTTGATATGGTGGGAAATTAAATCTGGGTGCTATTCCCACAATTATTCCCAATGCCCAGACAGCGTTCTGGGAAATTAAAGTAGCTAATGATGAGGACTAGTGTTCTAGAGGCAAATACAAAAAAAAAATAAAATACAAAAAATACAAAAAAATACAAAAAAAAGGCAAATACAAAATGAGGAGTCCTTGGTGCTTTCTGAGCTTGCAAATGTTTCACGACCCAACTAGGTAACATCATCAGTGCTAGAAGGGAGCGGAGAGGAGGAGGAAGAGGAGGACAGTAGGGCCATTGGTGTTCTCTGAGCTTGGTGGCTTTCTTGCAGATATTTCATGACCCAACTACCGTATTTTTCAGAGTATAAGACGCACCTTTTCCCCCCAAAAAAGAGGGTGAAAATCTGGGTGCGTCTTATACTCCGAATGTAGCCCCGCCTGGCTTCTCAAACGGAGGTTTCAGAGGTTGAAAAAAGCATCAGAAACAAGCTTCAGAAAAAAAGCCTCAGAAACAGAGCTTCAGAAAAAAAAGCCTCCAAACAGAGCTTCAGAAAAAAAAGCCTCAGAAACAGAGCTTCAGAAAAAAAAGCCTCCAAACAGAGCTTCAGAAAAAAAAGCCTCAGAAACAGAGCTTCAGAAAAAAAGCCTCAGAAATAGAGCTTCAGAAAAAAGGCCTCCAAACAGAGCTTCAGAAAAAAAGCCTCAGAAAGAGAATTTAAGAGGCTTTTTTTCTGAAGCTCTGTTTCGGAGGTTTTCAGAGGCAGAAAAAAAAGCAAGGCACAGAGCTCACAACCAACGAATCAGTTGCTAAAATTCATGTCTGGGAACAGCTGGCTGGAGGTATTCGGGGAGGCCGATCCACCCGCCAATCAGCTTTTTTCTTATTTTCCTCCCCAAAAACTAAGGTGCGTCTTATACTCCGAAAAATACGGTAGGTAGCATCATCAGAGAGCACCAAGGAGCCCTCATTTCAACCCTCAGCTACAAATATTCTCCTTTACAAATACAAAATGGTTTCCAAAAGGCTTCAGCGGTGTTGCTTTGCAGCAGAACTGAAGAAGAGAATATAATAAGAACTTGGTGCTTTTTATATTATTATTATTATGGAGTGTTTGTCTTGCGGCTTGTGATTTATAAGTATTGGGCTCCTGCAGCTGTCTCAGAATGACTGTTGTTTTTGTCCAGTCCCTGGATTTGAATCAGTACTAAATAAACTTGAGAAGCAAGGAGGAAGAAAATTAATTGGGCACGTCTACGGAGATTCTCAGTCTTCCAGGTCATGGTTGTCCCAAAGATGCTTTTTCAAGAGGCAATTCGACTTTGTTTTTCTTTGAAGACATTTCGCTTGTCATCCAAGAAGCTTCTTCGGCTCTGACTGGATGGTGGGGAACGGAAGGATTTATACTCCTTGCAGACAGTTGGTCATTTGCATCCTTTTAGAGGGTCGTTGAGGCCATCTGGAGGTTTTATCTGTGTCATCAAATAAATGCATGGCACAACATAGGAGAACAAGCCCAACAGGACATGATTTAGCAATCCATCTGCATTTAGAAGACTACTCTTTTGAAGACAGCAAAGTCCACATTTTGGACAGAGAGGATTGCTGGTTTGAAAGAAGGGTCAAAGAGGCCATCGATGTCAAAATTGAACAGCCCTCTCTCAACGGAGGGGGAAGGGATACGACATCATCTATCTCCAGTCTACAACACAGTCCTTTCAGCAGTTCCAAGAAGGCTCCACACCAGGGGTGAAATCCAGCAGGTTCTGACAGGTTCTGGAGAACCGGTAGTGGAAATTTGGAGTAGTTCGGAGAACGGGCAATTACTACCTCTGACTGGCCCCAGAGTGCGGAGGGAATAGGGATTTTGCAGTATCCTTCCCCCAGGAGTAGGGAGGGAATGGGGATTTTGCAGTATCCTTCCCCTGGAGTGGGGGTGGGAATGGAGATTTTGCAGTATCCTTCCCCCAGGAGTGGGGAGGGAATGGGGATTTTGCAATATCCTTCTCCCCAGGATTGGGGTGGGAATGGAGATTTTGCAATATCCTTCCCCCAGGAGTGGGGAGGGAATGGGGATTTTGCAGTATCCTTCCCGTGAGGTGGGCATGGAGATTTTGCAGTATCCTTCCCCTGGAGTGGGGTAGGAATGGGGATTTTGCAGTATCCTTTCCCTGGAGTGGGGTGGGCATGGAGATTTTGCAGTACCCTTTCCCTGGAGTGGGGTGGGAATGGGGATTTCGCAGTATCCTTCCCCTGGAGTGGGATGGGAATGGACATTTTGTATATCCTTCCCCTGCCACGCCCACCAAGCCACGCCCACAGAACCGGTAGTAAAAAAATTTGGATTTCACCACTGCTCCACACCCATTTGCACCACTCAGGTGCACCACCACTAAGGACACAGACAAACCTCCCAAGTGGCCTCAACAGACTCTCTAAAAAGGATGCAAATGACCACCTCTCTGCAAGGAGTATCAATCCTTCCATTCCCCCACCATCCAGTCAGAGCTGAAGAACCTTCTTGGATGAGAAGCGAAACGTCTTCAAAGAAAAAAACCCCAAGAAAGTCCAGTTGCCTCTTGAAAAAAAGCCCCTTTGGGATGAATAGGACATATTAACGAACGACTTCTCTTCCATCTTGCTGGGAAGAATACGACACAGGTATGTCAGAAATGGTGTAGGTAGGGTCTCCTGCTTGGGTGGGGTGGTGGGGTTGGACTAGATGACCTACAAGCTCCCTTCCCACTCTGTTCATCCGATCGGATAACTCTTTATCATCCAGACCTTCTCGCTGAGTCCCGCAATTTCAATGATCTCTTTTGCGATGGGTATAAACTCCGGGTTGAATTCGATGGAGAGGAGGCGAGCGTTGGGTTTCAACAGGCGAGCGATCCTGATGGCCGAATAACCACAGTAGGTCCCCATCTCCAGGGCTACCGTCGGATCGGCTTCCTCGACAGTTTTGTCTAGAATTATCCCTAGGGAGAAACAAAAACGAAAGGGGGGAAAAATTGTACTTCGATTAAGACATTAGGTGTCGACGGAATCCTCGGGAGCCTCTTCATATCCTAAACGGTAGGGAAAATCACAGGTTTCCCCATCGACTTTGCTGATCCAAATATTTTATTTTATTTTATTTTATTTTATTTTATTTTATTTTATTTTATTTTATTTTATTTTATTTTATTTTATTTTATTTTTAAATTTGTATACCGCCCTTCTCCCTGAGGACTCAGGGCGGTGAACATCCAAGTAAAAGCATAAACTACAAACATTAAAATACAGCTAAAAAGATATATATACATTTGGCCCCATGATTAAAAACAATAACAAACAATTAAAAACATTTTAAAAAGTGTTAGGCCAGCCCGGCTTGCTGGAAAAAGAAGGTTTTAAGGGCACGGCAGAAGGCACCGAGGTCTTGGATTCTCCTTATCTCTGGGGGCAGCAGTAGGCAGTCTTGAAGATAACTAGGTCCTATGCCATGGAGCGCTTTAAAGGTGATAAACAACACCTTGAAGCGCACCCGGAAGACCACCGGGAGCCAGTGCAGCTCACGCAGGAGATATAATACAACTGTTGTAAATGTGAGTCAGCATCCGAATCGGCTGCTGGGCTGCTGGGGGTTCGCAGGGGTTCGGGAGAACCTCTAGCTAAGATTCTCTGCAGTTTGGAGAACCCCCAAATTCCACTTCTGGCTGTCCCCGCATACCCCTCCCCTCCCCGCAGCCCATTTTGGATGCAGGTAAGTGCAGGGCACACACCGAGGCTCGGGGAGGGCTAAAAACAGGCCTACCGGAAGTTCGGGAAGGCTGGAAACGGGCCCATTTCTGGCCTCCAGAGGGCCTCCGGAGCAGGGGTGAAATCTACTTACCTTCCTTACCGGTTCAGTTATGCATGCGCAAAAGGTTAAAACCAGGAAGTAATGACACCTGGGTGGGTGGGCGGAGCTTTGCTCCACCATCGCTACCGGATCGCCGAACCACCCACCACGATCGCTACCGGATCACCCGATCTGGTCCGAACCCGAAGCATTTCACCCCTGCTCCGGAGCTTGGGGAGGCTGTTTTCACCCTCCTGGAGGCTCGAGAAAAGCCTCCGGAGCCCGGGGAGGGCAAAAACATTCCCCCCCTCCCCCACAGTGGTGCAGGAGGCCGACTAGGCCACGCCCACCCAACAACCAGGCAGAGAACCCCTTGCTAAAATTTTTGAAGCCCACCCCTGATCCAAATGCTGCCACAGTCATACATATGAAAAATGGTCATAAATCACTTTTTTTTCAGTGCCATTCTAACTTTGAATGGTCACTAAGTGAACTGTTGTAAATCGAGAACTTCCTGTATATAACTATACCCATACATATGTGTGTGTGTATCTCTATCTATCTAGCTATCTATCTCATCTATCTATAATCTATCTATTTATCTATCATCTATCTATTTATCTATCATCTATCTATCTATCATCTATCTATCTATCTATCATCTATCTATTTATCATCTATCTATCTATAATCTATAATCTATCATCTATCTATAATCTAACTATCATCTATCTACCTATCTATCAATCATCTATTTATCTATGTATCATCTATTTATCTTTATCTATCTATAATCTATCTATCATCTATTTATCTACCTATCTATATCTATCATCTATCATTTATCTATCTATCATCTATCTATCATTTATCTATTTCTATCTATCATCTATCTATCATCTATCTATATCATCTATCTATCATCTATCTATCTATCTATCTATCTATCTATCTATCTATCTATCTTATCATCAGACTACAGATCTACGTATTTCTGCTTCTCCTTTTAACTACTTCAAAAGAAGAGAAGGCAGCTTGTTAAATAAAAGGCTAATCTAAAACAGTCTCTCGGGTCCTGCTCTTAAACTAGCAATATATTCCCATCTGTTCTGACGCCTTTTTTTTTTTTTATCTCTTAAAAAGAAGGCGAAACGTCATTTACCTTTCTCGTCTCCCACGTTCATGGCCCACTCGTACTGGCCACAGTACTTATCGATGCAATTCAACACGCTCTCCGGATCCCCCTTGACGGCGTTGTACGAGACCGAATTTAAAATCCTCTGCTCCTTGCTTTGATCCATGACGAAGTTGGTGATCTTCTCTAAAACCAGCTCGTTCCAGAAGATTTTGGCGTGGACGTTATGCTTCACGAGCATAACCGTGGCCACGAGGACCAGAACTGAGCCAACGCCTAACGAAACGAGGATGGTCAAAATCCAATTTTCTAACATCTGGAACGAGAGGGAGAGATAAAAGCAGAGAATCCTTTAAGGTGGCGTAGAGATGGAAAGCTTTCGCTTGTTAGGGCTTTAAGGAAGAACATTTGCAAAGTAGGACTAGATTAAGGGAGACTTTAAACCCTCAAGGAGGGACGCGGTGGCTCAGTGGCTAAGACGCTGAACTTGTCGATCGAAAGGTCGGCAGTTCAGCGGTTCGAATCCCTAGCGCCGCATAACGGGGTGAGTGTTCTCCCCCAGCTCCGGATTCCCAAGGATATTGACACACACCAACGGTCCTTATCAAATTTATTAAGTAGCAAGAATAAACAAGACCGGCAAAGGTTGGCAACCAGCCCAGAAAACAAGATACGATAAACCAAAATACTCTGATAATAAATACTAGTTGTTTCCAGCAAGAAAGCACTAGCTGCGTGCGATTTAAATAGGCTAAGGGAGTGGCCAATTATCCTCAAGCCCTACTCTCGAGTAGACCTCCTCCTCCTGAGTAGCCACTCCTGCCTTTTGGCAGCTCTGCATGCTCGAGCATTGAGGAGAGGCTCCTCCACTTCGCTCTCTCCACTTGAAGGAGCCTCTGGAGGTTCTGAAGGCCCTGGCTGAGTCTCTGCCTCTGGCACCACATCCTCTTCAGCCTCCTCGCTGTCCGATGCGATCGCCGGCTGCTCAGGCTGCTGGCGCGACCCCACACCAGCCTCTTCATCATCGGGATCAACCACGATCCGCGCAGGCCGCTGGCCGCCCACAACAGTGAGCTCCCGTGACTTGTCCCAGCTTCTGCCAACCTAGCAGTTCGAAAGCACGTTTAAAAAATGCAAGTAGAAAAACAGGGACCACCTTTAATGGGAAGGAAACAGCGTTCCGTGCGCCTTTGGCATTGAGTCATGCCGGCCACATGACCACGGAGACATCTTAGGACAGCGCTGGCTCTTCGGCTTTGAAACGGAGATGAGCACCGCCCCCTAGAGTCAGGAACGACTAGCACGTATATGCGAGGGGAACCTATAAACCCTCACTTGAAAGGTTTCTCTTGCCTACGGTTTGCCAGCACCTGTTTGTGTGCAAACAACGTACAGGTTTTGCATCCCCAGGTTGCCTTGGAAAAGATTCTTCCAAAAACGTAACGACATCAGTGATCTGACGTCATGTAAAGCCGCTATACTGAAGCTGGATAATTCTACCTGATTGAGGTTAATTAGAATCAGAATCAGAATAGAGCTGGAAGGGACCTTGGAGGTCTTCTAGTCCAGGCCCCTTGCTCAAGCAGGAGATCCTATACCAGTGACGGCTAACCTTTTTGCCGTCGTGTGCCAAAAGCGTGGGGAAGCATGGGGGGGTCACACCCACACGTGCCCACACCCATAATTCAGTGCGCCCCGCTCCCCCCGCACAGGCACACATGACACCCCTGCGCTCCTCCCGCTTTTGGCATGTGATGGCACGGTGGGCCCAGTAGGCCCGTTTTTCACCCTCCCCATGCTCCAGAGGCTTACTTGGAGCCTGGGGAGGGCAAAAACAGCCTTCCCCATTCCCCCGGAGTCCGTAAATGGCCCGTTTGCCGACTTCCATTGGGACTGGAAGGCCCATTCTTCATTCTCCCCAGCCTGCAGAGCCTTTCTAGGAGCCTGGGGAGGGCAAAAAACGCCCTTCCCCACCCCCCTTGAGGCCCTCCGGAGGCCGAAAATAGCCTTCCGGTGGGCCCGGAATGCCTGAAAATCAGCTGACTGGCACGTGCCAGAGCTGAGCTAGGGCAATGCTCGTGTGCCCACCAATATGGCTCTGCGTGCCACCTGTGGTACGTGTGCCATAGATTCGCCATCACGGTCCTATATCATTTCAGACAGGTGACTGTCCAGTCTCCTAAAAACCTCCAGTGATGGAGCACTTACAACTTCTGGAGGCAAACTGTTCCACTGATCAATTGTCCTCACTGTTAGGAAGTTTCTCCTTAATTCCAGGTTGCTTCTCCCCTTGGTTAGTTTCCATCCATTGTTTCTTGTCCTGCCTTCTGGTGCTTTGGAAAATAAATTGACCCCCTCTTCTTTGTGGCAGCCCCTCAAATACCGGAAGACTGCTATCGTGTCACCCCTGGTCCTTCTTTAGCCTAGCCAAACCCAAATCCTGCAACCGTTCTTCATATGTTTTAGTCTCCAGGCCCTTAATCGTCTTAGTTGCTCTTATCGGCACTTCTTCCAAAGTCTCAACATCTTTTTTGTAATGCGGTGATCAAAACTGGATGCAGTATTCCAGGTGTGGCCTTCCTAAGGCTTCGTAATTATAATTATGAGAAGATTGTAAATAATACTGTCATGAATATGTGTTTTCTGTTCATTAAAGTCCAAATTTCTCCAAGTCTCAGAAAGTGGGAGCACCTGAAAACAAAGTAATATGAAGTCCTTGGTTCTCAAAATGAAGCCCTGCCCAGCTTCTCAAACGGAGGTTTCAGAGGCTGAAAAAGGCATCAGAAACGAAACGAAGCTTCAGAAAAGAAGCCCCCAAACAGAGCTTCAAAGCCTCCAAACAGAGCTTCAGAAAAGAAGCCTCCAAACAGAGCTCTAGAAAAAAAAGCCTCCAAACAGAGCTTCAGAAGCTTTTTTCCTGAAGCTCTGTTTCGGAGGCTTTCAGAGGCAGGAAAGAAATTTTTTTCTGAAAGGGAGTTTCAGAAGTTTCAGAGGCAGGAAAAAAAAGCAAAAATAAAAGCAAGGCACAGAGCTCACAACCAAGGAACCTGTTGCTAAAATTCACCTCTGGGAACAGCTGATTGGGGGTATTCCAGGAGGCCGATCCATCCACCGATCAGCTTTTCTCTTATTTTCCTCCCTAAAATATAAGGTGCGTCTTATACTCCGAAAAATACAATATTCGTTTGTAAACAAAGGAAAAGTTGACCCCACTCCCAAGTCACTCAATAGCAGGCTTTTGCTATTGAAATAAAAACTTGTCAAAAAGAATCTCGACAACTTTTTGTTGCGGCTGCAAGCATGTGAACTAAACCCCAAAGGAGGGGGGAAAAACCCAGAAAAAAAGCTAACATAACCACAGAACACACTTTTTAGTCTTTGTGAAAACTGCATCTTTGCAAATCTCTGAGGGCCCAAATTTCTACCCCCCACAAATTCTTAAAAATCCAAATTTAACCACATTTTAAAACCAAGGTTGCAGAGATTAGGAAATCCAGCAGGGGGGACATTTAGTGTATTTTTGCTCCTTCTTGGTTGCTCGGCATCAGATAATGCTTGGCTAGATGCAGGGTGGAAAAAAGAATCAGCCAGCACATTTCTACCCCTTCTCATTAAAATTCATCCTGTTATGCAGAGCACATTTTTAATCCAGAACATAATTAAAGTTGCTATGGAGACGTGGCCTTGCAACACAGCGGGCATTTTGTTCACCCATCTCTTTATTCGGGTCCTTCCGTGGAGGCTGAGTTTCCCGTACCACGTTGGCAGAAGCGGCAAGGACCACGTCATCCGAGTTTGTCTCCCATTTCTGGAGGCTAATCCCATTTCTCCACCAGTTTAGACTGCAACGACGGCCCTCGGTTGAAGACATTTCATTGCCAAACTAGGTAACATTATCAGTGCCAGAAGAAGGGAGTGGGGTTTTTTTTTTGATGCTCTATTTATATTGCCCTGTCAGGGTTGATGGGATGCTCTTGGTGGTTACTTGATTTAAACTGTTGTTTACTTGAGTGGGTGGTTCCTTGATTGGAGTATTGTATTTTGGTATAAGCAGAGAGCAAGCCCCACTCCTTCTATCACTGATGATGTTACCTAGTTAGGTCATGAAACGTCTCCAAGAACCCCACAGTCCTCCACTCTGTCTACTTCTCCTTCAACTCTGCAAACACGACTCCTTCTAGCACTGATGATGTTACCTAGTTAGGTCATGAAACATTTGCAAGAAAACAGCCAAGCTCAGAAAGCACCAAGAACCCCACAATCCTCCTCCTTCTCCACTTCTCCTTCACTGCAAACATGACTCCTTCTAGCATTGATGACGTTACCTAGTTAGGTCATGAAACGTCTGCCAAGAAAGCAGTCAAGCTTAAAGAGCACCAAAAACCCTTAACATCCTCCTGCTTCTCTCCTTTTCTCCTTCACTCGGCAATGGCGTTACCTGCAAGGGCAATGAAACGTCTACAAGGAAACAACCAAGATCAGAGAGCACCAAGGACTCTACAGTTCAACCCTGGTCTACATAGATTCTCTATTATTTATTTATTTATTATTTATTTATTATTCAAATTTCTATACCGCACTTCTCCTTTCGGACTCAAACAGCCAAAATAAAAACATCTATACACAACATTGCAATTAAAAATAAGAGTTAAAATAATTTATAAATTTGGCCCATAATTTAAAACTTGTCAATTTAAAATCAATATCAAAATTTTAAAACTAACCCTAAAATCAAGACAGACCCGGCTAACTGAAAAAAGTAAGTTTTTAGAGCCGGCGAAAAGTCCGGAGGTCGGAGATCACTCGTATCTCTGGGGGTAGATTGTTCCATAGGGTAGGTGCCACCACAGAGAAGGCTCTCCTCCTGGGGGTCGCCAGCCGGCACTGTCTGGCCGACGGCACCCTGAGGAGGCCCTCTCTGTGGGAGCGAACCGGCCGGTGGGAGGCTATTGGTGGCAGAAGGCGGTCCCGTAAGTACCCTGGCCCTAAGCGATGGAGCGCTTTAAAGGTGATCACCAACACCTTGAAGCGCACCTGGAAGTCCACCGGAAGCCAATGCAGTTCGCGCAGGAGAGGAGTCACATCGGACTGACCTGGATCTCCCCAGTCTTCCTCCAACACCTTCACCACTACCCCACACTGTCTCTGGGGCTGAGAGAGAACCCAGGAGCTTCTGCAGATGGTCGGGAGGGGACTAAAATTCAACAGGAGGAGGGAGAGGACTAGAACTCAGAACTCTGTGCTCCCAGTCCTTTACCTTCCCCACCACACACCAGTGTCTAGAACAGCATTAGAATCTTCTCTAGTTAATAAGACGAAGCAAGCCACTGAGAAAAAAATACTAGAAAAGGTGTTTTTTTTAAAAAAAATTATAGAGTTGCAGTGGTGGCCAAAATTGTGGAAACCTTTTGGGAAAAGTCTATTTTTTTGAGGTTTGATTTATTTTTATTTTTTATTTTATTAGTCATATTTCTATGCCGCCCACTCTCCGAGGACTCTGGGTGGCTTACACCAAAGACAGTATACTAAATAGCATATTGCCCCCCTAACAATCTGGGTCCTCATTTTACCCACCTCGGAAGGATGGAAGGCTGAGTCAACCTTGGTAGTACAGTGGTCTAAGGCACCCTGTTATTAAGCTGGTTATTAAGACCAGCTGCCTGCAATTACTGCAGGTTCGAATCTCGCCAAGGCTCAAGGTTGACTCAGCCTTCCATCCTTTCTAAGGTAGGTAAATTGAGGATCCAGTTGTGGGGGCGATAAGCTGACTTTGTATAAATATACAAAAGGATGAAGGCTATTGCTGAGCACATTGTAAGCCGCCCTGAGTCTCCGGAGAAGGGCGGCATATAAATCAAATTAAAAAATAAAAATAAAAAAAATAAAAAACCTTGAGCCGGTGAGATTTGATCCGCTGATCTGCTGAACTAGCAGTCAGCTGAAGTAGCTGCAGTACTGCACTCTAACCACTGCGGCTCTTTTGATGGCTAATAACACCACTTTTTTGGGGTCAAGAGAATCCTATTCCACTGCTGGAATGGCCTGGGAATAGCCCAGACCTTCACCCAATTGAAAATCTATGGAGCCGACTAAAGAAACTTGCTAGTCAGAAGTGACTCAGCAATAAAACCCAGTTAATAGAAGCCATCCTTCAATCTTGGTTTCGCATGATAACAGTTGCAGAACTCAAAGACTTGCTTCACTCCATGGGAAGATGTTGTAAGCCCGTCATTCATGCTAAAGGTTACCCAGCTAAGTATTAACTGACACGGTGATCATTTTCGTATATCTCGTTTTTTCTCTGGTGATACTTTTTGTATATCTCGTATTTCGCTTTTCTTCTTTCTACTGTAACGGCTATTCTAATTGCAAATCCCTCATAAAAGTGATTGCGTTACATTCTTGATTCGATTATCTTTCCATGGATATGTAATTTTATGGTACTACTCCCCCTAAAAAAAGTGGTGTTATTAGCTAAGGTTTAGAAAATAACACTTTTCCCAAAACTTTTCCACAATTTCGGCCACTACTGTACACCATGCTTTGAGAAATCTGCAAGAGCTAGACTGCCGAGTCAGGTCATTTAAAGATTAAAATATTGACTGCGCAAGGTTGCTCCAGGTACGTACAATTCCTTTACTTATCAAAAAGACCGCTATCTGACTTTTATACCGAACTGGCCTTGCAAGATTTTCCTAGGCATTTGACAGAGTTGCCATTTTTTTTATTTATTTTGATTTATATGCCGCCCTTCTCCGGAGACTCAGGGCGGCTTACAATGCGCTAAGCAATAGCCTTCATCCTTTTGTATATTTATACAAAGTCAGCTTATTGCCCCCACAACTGGGTCCTCAATTTACCCACCTTAGAAAGGATGGAAGGCTGAGTCAACCTTGAGCCTGGCGAGATTCAAACCTGCAGTAATTGCAGGTAGCTGGTCTTAATAACAGGGTGCTTTAGACCACTGTACTACCAAGGCTCTTTTTTTTTTTTAATGTTTATTTAACGTTCAGCCTTATCAATATCCTCCCTTTTTTTTTTTTGTAAGAAATCTATACCAGGTAGTCCTCTGCTTACAACCACAATGGAGGCCCAACATTTGCGTTGTTAAGCGAGGCAGGGGTTAAACAAGTGTGCCCCGTTTTTACAACCTGTCTTTGCCACGGTGGTTAAGTGAATCCGTCTTCCTCGTCGACTTTGCTCGTCAGAAGGCCGCCAAAAGGGATCGCGGCGGGATTCAAATAATTTTAACAACCGGTTCGCTGCCCTAATCACCCGTTGGATGGGCGTGGCCATGGTGGGCGTGGCCAGGGGTGTGTGACAGGCAGCACTTAGCCTCCTGCACCCCCCCAGGGAGCAAAAACCGGGGTGCGGCGGCGCCCCTCCCACACCCCGTTTTGGGCCAAGTAGGCCTCCGTGCAGCCTCCTGGGAGCAAAAACGGGCCGTTGGGGGTGGGGGCTGCACCGTAATCCCCCCGCACCCCGTTTTGGGCCTAGTAGGCTTCCCTGTACTTACCTGGGAGCCAAAACGGGGTGCGTGGGGACTTCTGGAGGGGAGGGGAGGGGAGGGGAGGGGCCAGCCAGCAAGTTAACAACCGGTTCAGCTAAAGTGGTACGAACCGGTTGAATCCCACCACTGCGTCACACACACACACACACACACACACACTCCAAGACACTGCGACTGTCATAAAAGCGAGTCGGTTGCCAAGCATTTTGATTCCCATGAGCATGGAAAGGCTGCAACGTAGGTCGTAGGTGTGAAAAAACGGTCGTAAGTCACTTTTTTTTCATTGGCGCGACTTCGGTCACTAAACGAACGATTGTAAGGAGAGGACGACCTGCATTGGTGTGCTCCTGCGACTTAGCTCTGTCTGGTATTGGAGTTCCCCACTCGGAGTTGCTACGGTTTTCTCCTCTCTAGCTTAATCTCCTTCCCTCGTGTACCAGCCCTGCTGTTTTCCCCTAACCGAGAGATTACTCTGTTGTTGTTTTTGGCCGAAGCTCTAGCTAGGAGCAGCTGCTGCTGCTGCTGGCATCGTGGCTGGAAGGAGGATCCGCCTTCTCCCTTTTCCCCTGGGGACGCAGAGCTGGGTGCCCAATTCTGCACCGGGGAAACTGTGCTACTCTGCCAAGAGTGGGCTTCGCCACGCAGTGGGCTTTCTGCAGACAAGGAAAGGCTGTTTCCTGAGTGCTGAAGTTGTCAAAAAAGAGAAAGAGAGAGAGAAATGCTTTATGATCTGGAGAATTTCTTAATCAGGTAGTAAAAGAAAGTTCAGCAGTTGGGAGGAGGAGAAGGAGGAGGAGGAGAAGAAAAAGCAGGAGGAGGAGGAAGAAGGGAGAGGGGAAGAAGAGGAGGGAGGGGAGGGAGGAGGAGGACGAGGAAGAGAAGAAAAAGCAGGAGGAGGAAGGAGAAGGAGGAGGGAAGAAAGAGGAAGGGGAAGAGGAGGAGGAAAAGGAGGAGGAGGAGGATGAGAAGGAAAAGCAGGAGGAGGAAGGAGAAGGAGGAGGGAGGAAAAAGGAAGGGGAAGAGGAGAAGGAGGAGGAGGAAGGAGGGTGGGAGGAAGAGGAAAAGGAGAGGACGAGGAGAAGAAAAAGCAGGAGGAGGAAGGAAGAAGGAGGAAGAGGAGGAAGGGAGGGAGGGAGGAAGGGGAAAAGGAGAGACGAGAGGATGAGAAGGAAAAGCAGGAGGAGGAAGGAGAAGGAGGAGGGAGGAAAAAGGAAGGGGAAGAGGAGAAGGAGGAGAGGAAGGGAGGGTGGGAGGAAGGGGAAGAGGACGAGGACAAGGATGAGAAGGAAAAGCAGGAGGAGGAAGGAGAAGAAGGAGGGAGGAAAGAGGAAGGGGATGCTGCAACGGTCGTTAAGTGTCAAAAACATCATATGTCACTCTTTTCAGTACCACTGTAACTTTGAATGGTCGCTAAACGAACTCTTGTAAATTGAGGACTACCTGTAATCGTGGAACAGAACATGAGGGCTAGTACAGGGGTCTGCAACCTTAAACACTCAAAGAGCCATTTGGACCCGTTTCCCACAGAAAAGAAAACACCGGAGCACAAAACCTTCCTGTGCCTGACTATTTCTTGAGCGGCCACAAAACTAGCATAGGTAGTTGAATTAAATCTTCTGTTTTCTTCTGAAACTTAACTTTTCTTGGATTTATCCATGGTTGGCCTACCGGGGTTGAAAAGCTCAATAAATCGCGTGCCGGCAGATGTAGAGGAGTGAAAGAGCCACATGCGGCTCCAGAGCCACAGGTTGCCGACCCCTAGGCTAGACTCTTGATCTCACTCAAAGGATGTGACTGCTCGTCACTAGACAAACTTTACAATCAAGTGCAATCTTGGTTCGCGGATTTGTTTCTCTCTCTCTTTTTTTTTTTTTGAAAAGAGAAAAATATGCATGAAAAAAAATGAAAGGAACTAAACTTATGAAATATGAGATCAGACTTTTTCTTCAACCGTAATTACCATCTTACACAGTCGTCAGCCCTTCCCTTAATCCGCACCTTTTTAAATCGATATATCATCGTATCTCTTTTTTTCCTTCTTCCAGCAAAACGTCCATATAAGGTTTCCAGCGTTTCAGAAAAAGTTTTCGTTTGTTTTTTGCTTTGTTTCTCTGACTAAACAGATCGACTTTGCTCTCTCAGCAAATTCTGACAGGCTACACAAAGTTCACAACGGGAACTTCCGGCTTTTCTCTTAATGCAGAAAGGTTTGCAAAATTAATTTGTGGGTTTTTTTTTTTCCCTGCAGAATGTTGCCTTGCTGGAGATTATCAGAAAGTCGATATCTGGCAAATATGCACAAATTAAAATGTAATTCCTTTCCTCTCTCTCTTTCCCAATCTCTTTTTTTTTCTTCTCTCTCTCTTTCCCTCCCTTTCTCTCTCTTACTTCCTCCCTCTTTCTCCCTTCCCCCTCTCTTCCCCTCTCTCTTACTTACCTCTTTTTCTTTTTCCCTTTCTTTCCCTTTTCTCTTTTCCTCCCTTTCTCTCTCTTACTTCCTCCCTCTTTCTCTCCTTCCCCCTCTCTCCCCTTTCTCTCTTACTTCCCTCCTCTATTCTTTTTCCCTTTCTTTCTTTCCTCTCTTTCCCTCCCTTTCTCTCTCTCTTACTCCTCCCTCTTTCTCTCCTCCCCCTCTTCCCTTTCTCTCTTACTTCCCTCCTCTTTCTCTCTCTCTTTCCCCTATTTCTTTCTTTCCTTCTCTCTTTCCCTTCTTTCTCTCTTCTTTCTCTCTCTTGCCCCTCTTTCCCTTTCTCTCTTACTTCCCCCTTTCTCTTTATTTCCTTCTCTCTCTACCCCCTCTTCCTCACTTTCCCCCTTTTTCTCTCTTTCCTTCTTTCTCTTTCCATCTCTTTCCCTCTTACTTTCCCCCTTTCTGTCTTTTCCCTTTCCCTCTCTCTTTCCCTTTCTCTTACTTCCCCCCTCTTTCTTTCTTTCCTTCTCTCTCTACCGCCTCTTCCTCACTTTCCCCTTTTCTTTCTTTCCTTCTCTCCCTTTCCCTCTCTTTCCCTCTGTCTTACTTTCCCCCTTTCTCTCTTTCCCCTTTCCCTCTCTCTTTCCCTCTTATTTCCCCCCTCTTTCTCTTTATTTCCTTCTCTCTCTACCGCCTCTTCCTCACTTCCCCCTTTTTCTTTCTTTCCTTCTCTCTTTCTCTTTCCCCCTTTCTCTCTTTCCCATTTCCCTCGCTCTCTTTCCCTCTTTCTCCCCCTTTTCTCTATTTCCCCCTCTCTCCCCCTCTCTCCCCCTTGCTCTCTCTTTCCCTCTTATTTCCCCCTTTTCTCTTTATTTCCTTCTCTCTCTACCCCCACTTCCTCACTTCCCCCTTTTTTCTCTTTCTTTCCTTCTCTCTCTTTCTCTCTCTTTCCCTGTCTTACTTTCCCCCTTTCTCTCTTTCCCATTTCCCTCGCTCTCTTTCCCTCTTCCTCCCTCTTTTTCTCTATTTCCCCCTCTCTCCCCCTTGCTCTCTCTTTCCCTTTCTCTTTCTTTCCTTCTCTTTCTCTCTCTCTCCCTCCCTCCTCCCTTTTTTATAATACCTCCAAAGTCAAAGTCACCCAAATCAATCAATCAACCCCACTCCTTGAACCCCCAAATCCCTTGTCCACGCCAAAATACATTTCTTGTATTCAATATTTTCTGCGCGATCGATGCAGGCGGATTAAGTCGCTGTTTCTCTCCCCTTGGCAACGTTAAGATGGGTGGACTTCAACTCCCAGAATTCCTCAGCCAGCCATGCTTGGAAGAAGCCAAGTAGGGTCAAAGGAAAAAAAACTCTCAAGAAATGTCAGGATTGTAAACTAAACTAAGAAACTGGGGGATTAAAACAAAAATCTCAGAATTCCACTTGACTCTTAACCTTACCTGACCCAAGGAAAACGTTAGTCAGTTTCCTCGCATTTTCAGGAACGTATGAGCGGGTTTCTCCGTAGCTTGAAACGAAAAATAGGATCTGTGTTTTTCTCCGCTAAAAACTGCACATCAGGAAAAAGGATGAATTGAAGCTACAACCCTACACACGCTTATTTAGGAATAAGTCTGAATTGATTCAGTGAAACCTTCCGAGTAGGCCTCTCTCTCTCTCTCTCTCTCTCTCTCTCTCTCTCGCTTCCTCTTTCCTAATCTTCCAGCTGAATTCTGATTACGAGGGGAATAAAAACCCTGACGCAAATGCAGGATCGGATGTCACGCTTGTTTGCTTTTAAATGTTGCTTATGTTGCAAGAATTAAACATTGACGGCACCAAGTCCACTCTCTAGAGCCATATCTGGAAGCATCGTGCTTTCTAACCACCTCACCTGCAAATATTCTGAATAGTCGGCGTCAAAAAAAAAAGCCCCATTCACTTTGGTTATTAGGCTTCTCTATTCTGGTGAGCAGAATAATTCACCTGCAAATAAGATAGCTTCCTCCCTTCCTTTATCCCTCCCTCATTCCCTTCAAATAACCCTTCCTTCTTTCCTATTCTTTCAAGCAAATCTTCCTTCCTTCCTTCTTTCTTTCCTTCCTTCCTTCCTTCCCCTCCCTCTCCTCCTGCAAATAACCCTTTCTTTCTTTCTTTCTCTTCTTTCTTCCTTCCTTCCTTCTTCCTTCCTTCACCTCCCTCTCCTCCTGCAAATAACCCTTTCCTTCTTTCTTTCTTTCTTTCTTTCTTTCTTTCTTTCTTTCTTTCTTCCTTCCTTCCTTCCTCCTTCCTTCCTTCCTTCCTTCCTTTACCTCCCTCTCCTCCTGCAAATAACCCTTTCTTCCTTCCTTCCTTCCTTCCTTCCTTCCTTCCTTCCTTCCTTCACCTCCCTTCCCTCTTCCTTTCTTTCCTGTTTTTTTTTTTTAATTTGATTTATATGCCGCCCTTCTCCGGAGACTCAGGGTGGCTTACAATGCTTTAAGCAATAGCCTCCATACTTTTGTATATTTATACAAAGTCAGCTTATTTCCCCCACAAACTGGGTCCTCATTTCACCTACCTTAGAAAGGATGGAAGGCTGAGTCAACCTTGAGCCTTGGCGAGATTCGAACCTGCAGTAATTGCAGGCAGCTGGTCTTAATAACCAGCTTAATAACAGGGTGCCTTAGACCACTGTACTACCAAGGCTCTAAGTAAATCTTCCTTCCTTCCTTCCTTCCTTCCTTCCTTCCTTCCTTCCTTCCTTCCTTCCTTCTTTCCCTCCCTCCCTCCCTCCTTCCTTTCCTTCCTTCCTATATCCCTCCCTCATTCCCTTCACTCTTCCTTCTTTCCTCTTTTAAGCAAATCCTTCCTCCCTCCTTTCCAAAAAAACCCCCAGAAGGTTAATGTAGAATTTATGTAACCAGCATCTTTAAACAAAGAGATCAGACTAACACCACAAAAACAAACAAACAAAAAAAAAACAACCACCAATTCAACATTATTTCCAAAAAGGAGCACCTCTTTGAGAGGACTTGAGAGCTTAAAACCATTTCAAGATGACCGAGGCCACACCATTCAACTGGTGTCCTCAGGACACCGGAGACACTGGGCTCCTGTCTTGCCTTCCAAAGAGAGAGAGAAAAGAGAGGGAGCGGGAGAGGGAGGGAGAGAGAGAGAGAGAGAAAGACGGAGGGAGGGAGGGAAGGAGAGAGAGAGAGAGAGACACGACGGGATGGAAGGAGGGAAGGAGAGAGAGAGAGAGAGAGAGGAGGGTTCCCCCCACCCCACAAAGGATGAGGTCCCGACCTTAACCACAATCAGCTCTTTTTAAAGTCTCCATCATCAAAAACATCCCAAACCACCTTGGCACATTCCGTTCTTTTTTGGACAAAACGCCTCCCATTTCTACGCACCAGATTGCAGCTCAGTATAGAAGACCACAGTGTCCATGATTTAAGACACAGATTTTTGTGGTATTTCTGCCTCTAGCCCGCCCCCCCCCCCCCCCCACTAGATCTGCTATTCTGAAATCTTGCCTCCCCTCTAATTCCTCAACTTCTCTCTCTCTCTCTCTCTCTTGTCCCTCTTTATTCTCTTTCTCTCTGTGTCCCTCTTTCCTTCTCTCTGTCCTTCTTTCTCTCTCTCTTTCTCTCTCTCTTTCTGTCCCTCTTTCTCTCTCTGTTTCTCTCTCTCTGTCCCTCTTTCTGTTTCTCTGTGTGTGTCCCTCTCTCTCTCTGTGTGTGTCCCTCTCTCTCTGTTTCTCTCTCTCTGTCCCTCTTTCTCTCTGTGTGTGTGTCCCTCTTTCCTTCTCTCTCTGTCCTTCTTTCTCTCTTTCTCTCTTTCTGTCCCTCTTTCTCTCTCTGTTTCTCTCTCTGTGTCCCTCTTTCTCTCTCTCTCTCTGTGTCCCTCTTTCCTTCTCTCTGTCCTTCTTTCTCTCTCTCTTTCTCTCTCTTTCTGTCCCTCTTTCTCTCTGTGTTTCTCTCTCTCTGTCCCTCTTTCTGTTTCTCTGTGTGTGTCCCTCTCTCTCTGTGTGTGGGTCCCTCTCTCTCTCTGTTTCTCTCTCTCTGTCCCTCTTTCTCTGTGTGTGTGTGTCCCTCTTTATTCTCTTTCTCTGTGTCCCTCTTTCCTTCTCTCTCTGTCCTTCTTTCTCTCTCTCTTTCTGTCCCTCTTTCTCTCTGTTTCTCTCTCTCTGTGTCCCTCTTTCTCTCTCTCTCTGTGTCCCTCTTTATTCTCTTTCTCTCTGTGTCCCTCTTTCCTTCTCTCTGTCCTTCTTTCTCTCTCTTTCTCTTTCTCTGTCTCTCTTTCTCTCTCTCTCTCGTTTCTCTCTCTCTCTGTCCCTCTTTCTCTCTCTGTTTCTCTCTCTCTGTCCCTCTTTCTCTGTCTCTCTTTCTCTTTCTCTCTGTCCCTCTTTCTCTCTTTGTTTCTCTCTGCTTGTCCCTCTCTCTCTCTCCCTCTGTCCCTCTCTCTCTCTCTCCCTCTCTCTCCCTCTTTCTCTCTTGCTCTCTGCGAGTGATAAACAGGGCAGGAATGAGAGACAAAGCTTTCTTTCTTTTCTTCTCCGCTCTTCCCAGCCCTCAGAAAAATGGTGCGTTTGTGTGTGTGTGTGTGTGTGTTTGTTGCAACACACATAAGACACACAACTGCAACGGAGAAGAAACCCCCCCCTCCCTCCCTCCCTCCTCAGACTCGAGGTCTGCAGAAGAGGAGGGGAAGGGGGGGTGGTGGAAAAAAAAAATCAAAAATGGGTACCTTTCCGGCAAGGATGAGGAGAGGAGGATGAAGGGTGTCTTGGTGGAAATGCGAATTCTTCCTGGTTGAGGTAAGCGAGGAGGAACGGGGGTTTGTCTGTGGTTACGACGGATCACTTGCACATCCCTTGGAAGCGGAGCGGGAGGGTGGGTGGATTGAGGGAGGGTTCCAAGCTTTGCCCCCCTTCCTCCTGCTGCTACTCCCGGATTCGTCCTCCCCTCCTCGGCTTGGCACCCCTGCCCGTTTTCTTCGGGTGTCCTTGAAAGGCACCAACGGCAGTCTCTCGCTCGGCTAGCGGAGTTCTCTTCTGACAGGGAGCTGGTTCCTTGGTTACGGTGCTCGGTCAGGTGTGCTTTAACTACTGCTCTGGGCTGGCTCCAAGTGACTGAAGCCCTCAAAGCAGAGAGAAGGTGCTCTGAGCTGTATTTATTTATTTCTTTATTATCACCTTTGTTCGCATGTTAATGAATTCAACGTGCTGAACATACCTAAAGCGCTTGCCTCCTCCTCCTCCTATTTCCCCTCCCACACACAACAACCACCCTGTAAGGTAGGTTTGGACCTAAGAGAGAGAGTGAGACTGTCCCAAGACTGTCACCCAGCCGGCTTTCGTGCCTAAGGGAGGACTAGAACTCACCGTCTCCTAGTGATTGGCCCAAAATAAAACATAAAACCCCAAACCAACACTAGAGGGCCACAAGCACACGGAAAACTGAACCCTGTGCTGCCATCTAGAGATCATACACATTTTTGCAGCTCGTATTTTTGTTCGTTTGTGTTCCTAACCATTCCACAGTGGGCTTGTGCTCCAGATAAACCAAATCTTTCTAGACTCTGCCTGATTTCTTAGGATCAGGATGGGATCCCCACCCCCCACCCCAAGATCAAGGGATCTATTCTGAGAACGTAATTATCTCTTCCCTGGGGAGATCATTGCTGCACTTGCCATCTGCACAAACACTTAATTATGGCTTCCTCTGGAGGGTTTGAACGTGTCAAAAGCTGCTACACGTTTCTCAGTAAACAGGGATCATACAGTAGTTCACCCTTGCTAAGCTAGCTTGAGGACGAAGGAGAGAAAAGCAAGCATCTGAGGCTGCAAATATCAGTTGTTTCAGAAGATTTCAGCAGATCCAACAGATTTACGTGCAATCTAAACAGATTTACATAGAATCCTAGGGCTGGGAAGGAAAGGGACCTCGGAGGTCTTCTAGTCCAACCCCCAGCTTAAGGTAGGAGACCTTTTACAGATTGTCCTCGATTTACGACAATTCGTTTAGTGACCGTTCGAAGTTACAATGGCACTGAAAAAAGGGACTTCTGACCGGTTTTTCACACTTTATAACCGTTGCAACATCCTCGCGCCCAACATGTCCGTCACTAAGCGAGACAGGGATTAAGTGAGTTTTGCCCTATTTTACGACCTTTCTTTCCACCGTTGTTAAGTGAATCGTTGCAGTTGTTATGTGAATCTGGGCTTCTCCATTGACTTTTTTGCTTGCCAGAAGATCGCATGTCTCCGGGACACCAGAACCGTCATAAATGTGAATCAGTTGCCAAGCATCTGAATTTTTGATCACGTGACCATGTGGGGATGCTGCAACGGTCATAAGTATGAAAAACGGTCATGGGTCACTTTCTTCAGTGCTGTTGTAACTTCAAACGGTCACTAAATGAACTGTTGTAAGTCGAGGCCTACCTGTATTTGAGGGGTGAATCACTTTCCCAACAGCTATCAACTATTCTTCCCAAGACTTCCATTTAGTTTTAACAGATTAACAGAGTTGGGAGGGACCTTGTAGGTCATCTAGTCCAACCCCCCACCCAAGCAGGAGACCCTACACCATTTCTGACCGATGGCAGTTCAGTCTCTTCTTGAAAGTCTCCAGTGATGAAGCTCCCACAACTTCCAAAGGCAACTTCTGTTCCATTGGTTGATCGTTCCCACCATCAGAAAATTTCTCCTTATTTCCAGGTTGAATATCTCTCCTTGATCAGTTTCCATCAGGGATGGGCTGCTGGGGGTTCACAAGGGTTCGGGAGAACCTCTAGCTAAGATTCTGTGCTGTTTGGAGAACCCCCAGATCCCACTCCTGGCTGGCCCCGCCCTGCCCCGCCCAGGAGTCCCCATGCGGCCCGTTTTGGATGCAGGTAAGTACAGGGGGCGCCTGGAGGCTCAGGAAAGGCGAAAAACGGGCCTACCAGAAGTTTGGGAAGGGCCAGAAATGGGCCCTTTTCCGGCCTCTAGAGGGCCTCCATAGCCTGGGGAGGCCATTTTCGCCCTCCTGGAGGCTCAAGAAAAGCCTCCGGAGCCCGGGGAGGTCAAAAACACCCCCCCTTGCCATGGTGCAGAAGGCCAAATAACCCACACCCACCATGGCCACACCCAACCAGCAATCGGACAGAGAACTCCTTGCTAAAATTTTTGAAGCCCACTCCTGGTTTCCAGGAAGTTTCCAAAAAAGGTTGACCCCCTCCTCTCTGTGGCAGCCCCTCAAATATCGGAAGACTTGCTATCCTGTCTCCCCTGGTCCTTCTCTTCACTAGACCAGCCATGCCCAGTTCCTGCAACCGTTCATCGTATGTTTTAGCCTCCAGTCCCCTCATCATCCCAGTTCCTCTTCTCTGCACTTTTTCTAGCGTTTCACCACCAGCCAAATATTTTATTCTAATACGCACAGGTTCCGGTCACACCAACAAAATATTATCCGTTTTGCTTTCGGAATGTTGTTTCAACCTTATTCCTAGGATGGTTTATTAGCCAGGCTCCCGACGTCCGATTTTAAACTATTTATCCAGCACGAAATATGTAAAAGCAAAACACGATATTTCAAAACAACATCATACTGTTACAGCCTCTTATAACAATACTGTAACAAACTTTCTTGAACGATACTTATTCTTCCTTTTAGCTTGCTACATTTCTTTCCTCTGTGATACTTGTCAAGCAAACTTTTAAGAAACGCAGTAAACATTTGAAAAAAAACAAAAAACACAAAGCCTCTTTTCCCACCTGTCAAATCTCCTGTATTTTTAACAGGCCGGCCTTCAACAGATCCCTTTTTTCCATAACACAGGCAGCAATCAATGAGAGAATATGTAATATATAATAACAGAGTTGGAAGGGACCTGGGAGGTCTTCTAGTCCAACCCTCTGCTTAGGCAGGAAACCCTACACCACTTCAGACAAATGGTTATCCAACCTCTTCTTAAAAACTTCCAGTGTTGGAGCATTCACAACTTCTAGTGGCAAGTTGTTCCACTGATTAATTGTTCTCACTGTCAGGAAGTTTCTCCTTATTTCTAGATTGCTTCTCTCCTTGACTAGTTTCCTCCCATTGCTTCTTGTCCTGCCTTCAGGTGCTTTGGAGAATAGCTTGATTCCCTCTTCTTTGTGGCAGCCCCTGAGATATTGGAAGACTGCTATCATGTCCTCCCATGTCCTTCTTTTCAAAGTCATTATGAAAATGGATCGAAAATATGGATTTTCTAAGGAAAATCCATACGTGCAGGGATGTCTATCTGGAGTTTCCAGGCTATGAATCCCCTATTAATAAAGCAGTTGAATCAGGGGTGAAATGCTCCCGGTTCGGACCGGATAGCCCGATCCAGTAGCGATGGCGGCGGGTGGTTCGGAGAGCCGATAGCAAAAATCCCTGCGGCCCCTCCACCCCCCATGCCCAGCTGAGCCCCACAATCATCAGAGGCTTTTTTTTTTACTTTTAAAAGCATTTTTTCTACAACCTCTTCGGACGAAAAAATGCTTTTAAAAGTCTCTGAGGATGCCAGCAGAGTTCCCTGATCGGCAGAGAGGCATTTTTTAAAAAGCCTCTGACGATGCCAGCTGAGTTGCCTGATCGGCAGAGAGGCATTTTTTAAAAAGCCTCTGACGATGCCAGTTGAGTTGCCTGATCGGCAGAGAGGCATTTTTTAAAAAGCCTCTGACGATGCCAGTTGAGTTGCCTGATCGGCAGAGAGGCATTTTTTAAAAAGCCTCTGACGATGCCAGTTGAGTTCCCTGATCGGCAGAGAGGCATTTTTAAAAAGCCTCTGACGATGCCAGCTGAGTTGCCTGATCGGCAGAGAGGCATTTTTTAAAAAGCCTCTGACGATGCCAGTTGAGTTGCCTGATTGGCAGAGAGGCCATTTTTAAAAAGTCTCTGACGATGCCAGCTGAGTTGCCTGATCGGCAGAGAGGCCATTTTTAAAAAGACTCTCTGACGATGCCAGTTGAGTTGCCTGATTGGCAGAGAGGCCATTTTTAAAAAGACTCTCTGACGATGCCAGTTGAGTTGCCTGATCGGCAGAGAGGCATTTTTAAAAAGACTCTCTGACGATGCCAGCTGAGTTCCCTGATCGGCAGAGAGGCATTTTTTAAAAAAGCCTCTGACGATGCCAGTTGAGTTGCCTGATCGGCAGAGAGGCATTTTTTAAAAAGCCTCTGACGATGCCAGTTGAGTTCCCTGATCGGCAGAGAGGCATTTTTTAAGAAGCCTCTGACGATGCCAGTTGAGTTCCCTGATCGGCAGAGAGGCATTTTTTAAAAAGCCTCTGACGATGCCAGTTGAGTTGCCTGATCGGCAGAGAGGCATTTTTTAAAAAGCCTCTGACGATGCCAGCTGAGTTGCCTGATCGGCAGAGAGGCATTTTTTAAAAAGCCTCTGACGATGCCAGTGAGTTGCCTGATCGGCAGAGAGGCCATTTTTAAAAAGACTCTCTGACGATGCCAGTTGAGTTGCCTGATTGGCAGAGAGGCCATTTTTAAAAAGACTCTCTGACGATGCCAGTTGAGTTGCCTGATCGGCAGAGAGGCCATTTTTAAAAAGACTCTCTGACGATGCCAGTTGAGTTGCCTGATCGGCAGAGAGGCCATTTTTAAAAAGACTCTCTGACGATGCCAGCTGAGTTCCCTGATCGGCAGAGAGGCATTTTTTTAAAAAGCCTCTGACGATGCCAGTTGAGTTCCCTGATCGGCAGAGAGGCATTTTTTAAGAAGCCTCTGACGATGCCAGTTGAGTTCCCTGATCGGCAGAGAGGCATTTTTTAAAAAGCCTCTGACGATGCCAGTTGAGTTGCCTGATCGGCAGAGAGGCATTTTTTAAAAAGCCTCTGACGATGCCAGCTGAGTTGCCTGATCGGCAGAGAGGCATTTTTTAAAAAGCCTCTGACGATGCCAGTTGAGTTGATGCCTGATCGGCAGAGAGGCCATTTTTAAAAAGTCTCTGACGATGCCAGCTGAGTTTGCCTGATCGGCAGAGAGGCCATTTTTAAAAAGACTCTCTGACGATGGCAGCTGAGTTGCCTGATCGGCAGAGGCTTTTCAAAGCATTAGAAAAAATGCTTTGAAAAGTTTTTTTTTAAAAAAAAGTTGGCCACGCCCACCCAGTCACATTACACCCCCCCACACACACACCAAGCCACGCCCACAGAACCGGTAGTAACACATTTTTACATTTCACCCCCCAGTTGAATATTTCAAAGAAATCCCAAACCCCCAAAATTGGGGAGGCGAAGCGTCATCGGCAGAAGACCTTAAAACCCCCTGCAATTTTAAAATGTCGATTATTTTGCAGTGTGATCCGCCTATGGAAAGATTCCTGCCCAGTTTAATTTCTCCTAAACTTGGCTGGTGCATTCATGCCAAGGAGAACTGCACCAGTTGGATGCCTGCGGTGCAGGGGAGGGGAGGGGGGAGAAGAAGAAGAAGCTGCAAACTTTTCACGGATTAATAAATTCTTGGAGGGAAGGCCAAAAATCATTAAAAATAGCCCACAACCTTGCAACGCCCAAAATTAAAGAATATAATGCAACAATCAAACCAGATCAGCATTCATAGATAAGGATCTAGTACCCATATTGCTAAGATTTTGATTATATTAGACATGCGTAATCGTAAATATAATAAATATTAATACTTTACCCATATTAATGAGATGCAGAGGGGAAAATGCCACGCCTCCCTGGGCAGCAGAGGCTCCTCCTCCTCTCCCTCCCCACCCTCGCAGGTCAAAATAAGCATCTCTGATATTGGTGTCTATCCAACTGCCTGTCTTTCATCTCGCCCCCGCTTTGCCCGGAAGCTCTGCTCTTCCAGCCATGAGGAGGAAAGCGAGAACCCTCTTTCTCTTCCCTCCTCGCCTTCTCTTTCTCCGCGGGAGAAAAAAAAAAAGCAGTCGCTTTTCAGGCGGCGGGGGAGGAGCCGTCAGGCGCTTTCTTTAGCCGCCTTTCCAAAAGGACCCCGAGCTCTTCAGTGGCCCTGAAGGCGAAGCGAAGCTGCCGTACAACATGGCGGCGCTCTGGAGAGGGCGCTTCCGGGTTGAGCCCTGGCTCCGCTGTACGGCGCGGGCTCTTTCAGCAGGTAGAAACCCCCCCCTTTCCCCCCCCTCCAAAGCAAAATTGGGGGGTGGGTGCTTGGAGGTGGGCTGGGGAGGGGGAAGAGGCTTTCTTGGGGGAGGGAGGGGTCCCTCATTTCCAGCAGAGCTAGCAGAAGGAGGCCCCTTGCACTGCTTGCACAGGCAGACGTTCAACAGGTCGAGCTTTGCCTGGCCAAAGGCTGCACCTGTTGCATTTCTGCCTGCTGCAGCCTTTTTTTTTTTCCCCTCTGGAGAAAAGTTGGGGCGCAGAGAGACAGGGAGCAAGAAACTTGGGTGGACATTTGCTTTCTCCCCCCCCCCTCCCTTGCTTTGCAAAGGAGCCCATCAAATCGAAGTGGGGGGGGATTCTTGGGGGTGGGGGTGGGGGGAGGGAACAAGCCAGCACGCCTGGCTGGGTGGGAGGTGGGCATTGCAATCCCCAGCAGCCCCAGTTTGCAAAAAAAAAAAAAAAGCAGGCTCAGCCCTATTCTAAGATGGTCTGGCCTAACTCTCCCTTTTTAATTGGCTTTTAAATTGGGTTTTAAACCTCTTTAGATAAATGTGGATGTTTTTAATCTTTGAGCCTAAATTACTTAATCTGTTTCTTAATAGTTTTTAACTTCTATATGTATTTGTATTTATTATGGCTGTTCACCACCCTGAGTCCTTCGGGAGTAGGGCGGTATACAAATATGAAAAATAAATAAATAAATAAATATTCTGTTCCTCTGCCTTGGGGTTTTGGGTGGGTTTGCTTAAAAGTTGCCAAAAACTTTCCCAAAACTTGCCTCCACCCCCCCACCCCACCAGGAAGGCCGCCTGATGCTTTGCGGTAAATTTTTTGTCATTTGTGTCAGAAATGGTGTTGGAAGAATTATCCTTCTGGGTTCAGCTCCAAGTGGGGAAAAAGACACTGGAAATATGGAGACTGCTTGGAAAGATGGTTTAATAGTGGACAGGATCACATGGTTTGAGTTCCTGAACAGAAAAAGGGCGAAATACAGCGAGTCCCCAGGTTTTATGCCCTCTCTGGCTTTGAACTTCCTGGGTCCCAGAAATAATAATAATAATAATAATAATAATAATAATAATAATAATAATAATAATAATAATAATAATAATTTTATTTCTATACCGCCCTTCTCCAGAAGGACTCAGGGCGGTTTACAGCCTATTTAAAAACACAAAACAAAACAACGATTAAAATTTAAAATCATTAAATAAATTAGGCTCAAATTAAAATCCCAGAAATTTAAAATACCCCAATTTGAAATTATTGAAAGAGTATCCTGATTGGTTGTCAGACTCGCAGGGGGTGGGGGTCTTAGCTAGCCTTGCTGGCTGATGTAATCTTCCCAGGTGCCATGTGGTGAGTTTCTGTCCTAGATGGGTCCTATTGTGTTGCAGATGATGATCCTTTGACAAAGGATTGAGTTTCTGCCTCTGGCCCGTTGACAAAGGTGTGGGGGACAGGAAGGTGGGAGCTGCTTTGTCTTTAAAACATGCTTCTCCATTTCTCATCCAGGGAAACATAATATTCTGCCTTTTTAATATTTCCCAAAATATTTCATTCTTCTAGGAAAGGGGTGGGTGCCAACTTCCTACAATGATGTAGGGTCTCCT
Source organism: Pantherophis guttatus (assembly GCF_029531705.1). The sequence continues at coordinate 3,208,318 of NW_026844101.1, forward strand.
GCTTAGGCAAGGTGGGGGAGGGGGGGTTTGGACTAGATGACCTATAACAGGGGTCAGCCACCTGCGACTCTGGAGCCGCATGTGGCTCTTTCACCCCTCTACTGTGGCTCCCTGTCGCTCAAAACATGCTTCACCACCGCCAATGTGTGACACCCGCCGGCACGCGGTTTATTGAGCTTTTTAACCCCCGGTAGGCCAACCATGGATAAATCCAAGAAAAGAAAAGATTCAGAAGAAAACAGTACATTTAATTCAACTACACATGCTAGTTTTTTGGCCACTCAAGAAATAATCAGGCACGGGAAGGGTTTTGTGACTCCCGGTGTTTTCTTTTCTGTGGGGCCACTGCTGTAGATCAACCCTTCTAGCCTTAAACCGTGCTTCCTGTCAACCGATTAACATGGGATCTGGAACCCCCGAAGCTTCCACGAGATTCCTTACCTTTTCCTCTCCTGGTTGAAGAATGTAGTGGGGAAAGGACAGGTTTGTAGTTCTCAGCAGGACATGTCAGGGCTGCAATGGCATCGAAACTCTTCCCTTGTTGATTTCTCGGTTTGTTGAGCAAGTCGGGCAGCTGGCCAGAAATACTATGATGGTGACAAATGGGAGGAACTGGATGGCCTCCAGCCTCAAGTCTGGAATGCAGGCAATGCAGAGGCCCTATTTTAGTTAATAGTTCAGATTATATGGCTCGGACACCAGAATGGGAACCTCATATCTATATATATAAAAGCGAAATACCATTCACGCATCATCACGAAATCTCCAGAACCGTAAAGCCTACAAACTTGAAATTTGGCACGTATCTTCCTCTTGGCTTCTAGGTACTCGCTAAGAAAGGATTTTTCGAAATGACTATCAGATCATTAGCATTTCTTATATTATTATTAACACGCTCTGATGCTAAGGAATTAGACGTTCTACTCCCCCTCCCCACCTGAAAAGAACTCTGTTCCAACTGCCACTTGGGCATGGGCATGGCCAGCACGTGACTCATCCAGCCTGCAGGCTGGGAGTTTAGACATTCTACTCCCCACCTGAAAGGGAGAGCAGGGGATAATATAAGAGAGGCCTCTGTGGGGCAGCCTGAGGGAGAGAAGGGGATAGGATAGGATCAATGGGGCCAGTCTGAGGGAGAGCAGGGATAATATAAGAGAGGCTTCTGTGGGGCAAGCCTGAGGGAGAGAAGGGGATAAGATAGGATCAATGGGGCCAGCCTGAGGGAGAGAAGGGAATAAGATAAGAGAGGCCTCTTATTTTATTTTAATTTAATTTAATTTAATTCGTATACAAGCCTTCTCCAAAAGGGACTGTGGGGGCAAGCCTGAGGGAGAGAAGGGGATAGGATAGGATCAATGGGGCCAGCCTGAGGGAGAGAAGGGAATAAGATAGGAGAGGCCTCTTTGGGGCAAGCCTCAGGGCCGTTTGCCAACTTCCAGCCATTTCGGGCCTCCGGAGGGCCTCCGGGGGGGTGGGAAAGGCCGTTTTCGCCCTCCCCAGACACCTAGAAAGGCTCTGAAGGCTGGGGAGAGCAAAAAACGGGCCTTCCCCACCACGTGCCATAGGTTCGCCATCACGGGTATATATGGACTCCTTCTTAAGCAGGGGGTTGGACTAGAAGACCTCCAAGGTCCCTTCCAACTCTGTTATTCTGTTCTAACAGTAGCAAAGTAATGGAAGAATAGAATAAACAATGAAAAGAAAAGCACTGGAGGTTTTCAAGAAGAGATTGGGCGGCCTTTCATCCAGAATGGTAAAGGACCTCCTGCTTAAGCAGGGGGTTGGACTAGAAGACCTCCAAGGTCCCTTCCAACTCTGTTATAATGTTACCGTTAACTTTGATAACATTGTCCAAATAATTCTGGACTATTTAATAATCACTGAATTTCCTGAATTTTCCTGGGTTGGTTGCTTTGTAACTTCTTCTGGTTTCTCTGTCCTTGCTGGCTACATGCCATGATGTTTTTTCGCTCTTGCAACAGATTTGGGATTCATAAACTGAAACAATAAATATTTGTGTGACTTATCTCTCTTCCCCCCTTTGTTCGGCCTGAGGTTTTAGATATCCCAAAAGGAAGAAGAGCAAAGGATGTTTGGCGGACTTCCATCCTTTCAGAGATGAAAATGAAAGAAACCCAGAATTGTTTGTGATCGGAACTGTTAGTGCAAAACAATTAAAAAGTGAAATAGATCTTTCTGCAGATCAGGGGCATTTTAAAGGGTGGAAGATAGCTGTGACTGCAACATTAAAAGCAAAGAATTTAGGAAAACTCTAAAGTTAAATATGATTTAATTCACACTGGTGGCTGGGGATTTTTTTTAAAGCTATAATCACATTTTTCTTTCTCTCTGTGTGTAAATGTTTTAAAGCTCTTCCCCACTTTTTCTTTCTGTGTGTGTCTGTGTGTGTGTGTGTGTGTAGATGGAGAGAGAGAGGGAGGGAGGGCGAGAGAGAGAAATGGTAGAGAGAGAGAGAGAGAGAGAGGTAAATAGATAGAGATAGATATATAGATAGATGATAGAGTGAGAATGATAGATTAGATAGATAGATAGATAGAGATAGATAGATAGATAGATAGATAGATGATAGATAGATAGATGATAGATAGATAGACAGATAGATAGATGATAGATAGATAGATGATAGAGAGAGAGAATGATAGATAGAGATAGATAGATAGAGAGAGAGAGATTATAGATAGATAGATAGATATAAATAGATATAGAAAGAGAAAGATGTAGAGAGAGATAAGAGAGATAGATAGATAGATGATAGAGAGAGAGAATGATAGATAGAGATAGATATAGATAGATTATAGATTGATTGATTGATATATATAATAGATATAGAAAGAGAGAAAGATGTAGATAGAGAGAGATAAGAGATAGATAGATGTAGATAAATAGAGGGAGAGATAGATAGAGATAGAGATAAATAGATAGATAGAGATAGATAGATAGGTAGAGATAGATGGGATGGATGGATGGATGGATGGATGGATGGATAGACAGATAGATGTTTTAAAGTTCTCCCCATTATCCTTCTCTCTGGAATACTGTTGCCTTAAAAAAAAAAAACCAATGCAAAAAGAAGTTTATGATATGACAATTCATTACCTTACTGCGGGCCACGGACTTTCATTTGAAGGTGACATTGAATAATATCTACCGCTGTTTTAAAATGTTTTCTTTCTTTTAAACAGGGAAGAATGAATACGACCTTCTTGTTATCGGAGGAGGCTCTGGTGGATTGGCTTGTGCTAAAGAAGGTATGTCGATGGGATTTGTGGTGTGGACTTGTCCTCCTCAGATGGGAAATATAACTTAGAGAAGTTAATTTGACTTGTTTGTTTGTTTATATCGCCACTTGCTCGCTCACGGGGACTCAAATTGGCTTACAGGAAATAAAAATAATAAAAGAAATAAAAATAATAAAATAATAATAATGGGGCAACTAAATGGAGCTGAGTGTTTACTGGCCGGATGCTTTTCCTGTTACCGGTACGGAGTTATATTCAGCAGATATATTATCAACGTGCCCAGAGAGAGAAATATCTGCCTCTACCTAGAATCGAACTCACAGCCTCCTGATTGTGAGGCGAGAGCTCCACCTCTAACAGAGAACTTTAGTGCTAAATCTAATATCATCATCATCTTTTAATGACCCCATAATCCCTTGTGGGGTGGAGTATGGATAATAAAATAATAAGCCACCACCCCGGCAACAACACACACTCATACCATCCATTTAATGGACTCCAGTCCGCTTTGGGTTCCTCAGGTTCCGCTGGCAGAACTTCATCTTCAGGGCCTTCCAAAAGATGAGCTGATTTCTGGAGGGATGATGTTCCAGAGGGAGAGAAGGTCCTTCTTCTGGGTCCTGCCAGATATATCTCCTTAGGAGATGGGACCCGCAACATTCCTTGCCTCCCTGCTCTAGTGGGTCGGATGGATGTGACCGGCAAGAGACAGTCCCTCAGATAATAAAGCTATTGTCAGCATTGGAATGCTGGCATAGAGAGAGCAGAGGAGTGCGAAAGATAAACTCTGAAACTTTTGCCTGCTAAATCCCTTTGAAGCCCGGTTGTCATGGAAATGAGGGGAGGGGGCACATTCCTGGGAAATGACGAGGAAAAGAAGTTTGAAGAATGACTTGGAAGACAGCCAATGAGAAGCAGAGATTTGGGGATCGGAAAGGGAGGGATTGGGAGGCAAAAGGTCAGTCTTGTCCGCGCAGAGTCATGATCCGGTGGCTGAGCTCAATTAAAGAAAGATTTCCTTAAAGATTGGCAATTTGGAAATTCATTTAATTTTGAGATAGCACCGCAGTCTGACAGCTATATTAACAAAATCTAGCAAGTCTCAGAGGGCAATTCTTCCCCATCTCCTTTACAGCTTGACAAACTAGGGAGGATCCCTTCTAAGCATCTTTCTCCACCTACCATGTTTCCCCGAAAATAAGACCCTGACTTATATTTTTCTGAACCCTGAAATAAGCGCTTGGCCTTATTTTTGGGGAGGTCTTATTATTTTGGGGTGCGTGGAGCATCCTCTTGTCGTCTTACCTGATTTCCAGCTCTGCGTTTAAATATTTTCGGGGAAGGCTTATTTTCGGGGGGGGAGGCTTATTTTAGCGCATGCGCTCAAAAGCCCGATTGGGCTTATTATCAGGGGATGTCTTATTTTCGGGGAAACAGGGTACTATACAACTGTGAGCTAAGCAGTCTGTTATCTGAGTAATTCCCTTGGCAGCATCTCTCTTTGCCTGTCTCCCAAGCATCTCTTTCCCATGTACCGCTACAGCTGTCTGTTGTGGCCCGCCAGTGGCCAGCAGAGCTGGTGGCAGACTCAGACCGTGAGGAGGTTGGGGAGGAACGTGGGCCATGTACGGTGATCTTGGAGCCCAGGAAAATAAAATCTGTCACTACCTGCATTTCTTCCCCAGAATTGTTATATTTGCTGCTAACCACTAGAGGCACTGTAGGACCGGTTTTATTCTTGTGCTGGGATGCAAAGCCAAAAGCCGTCCTATAGTGCCCCCTATCTGGTCAATAGCAAATTGATCAAGAAAAAAGTTGGAAACCACCCCTCGACAACAGAATTTGGGGGGAAACAAATAGAAGATGCTTATCTAAAGTTTCAATTGTCTTTGGACCAGTTTGCTATGACTGTATCCTTTTCTTCAACCACACCTGTAACTTTTATTTCTCTTTGTTTAAGCTGCCCAGTTTGGAAAGAAGGTAGCTGTCCTAGATTATGTGGATCCTTCTCCAAGAGGTAAGAAGCAAGCAAATAAATTTGTCCTTGTTGTGACTTTAAATGTCTAAGGCTGGCTGGGGAATTCTGGGAGTTGAAGTCCACAAATCTTAAAAGTTATCCAAAGTTGAATGCTCCTGATTTAGAGTGATGTAAATATAGGAGGAACATGGTGGTTCAGTGGCTAAGACACTGAGCTTGTCGATCAAAAGGTCGGCAGTTCAACGGTTCGAATCCCTAGTGCCATGTAGCTCCGGTGACTTGTCCCAGCTTCTGCCAACCTAGCAGTTCGAAAGCACATAAGAAAAAATGCAAGTAGAAAAATAGGGACCACCTTTGGTGGGAAGGGAACAGCGTTCCGTGCGCCTTTGGCGTTGAGTCATGCCGGCCACATGACCACGGAGACGTCTTCGGACAGCGCTGGCTCTTCGGCTTTGAAACGGAGATGAGCACTGCCCCCTAGAGTCAGGAACGACTAGCACACATGTGCGAGGGGAACCTTTATCTTTAGTTAATTACCTTTAAGTAGTTCTCAATTTACGACCACAATTGAGTCCAAAATTTCTGTTGCTCAGTGAGAAATTTGTTTAAGTGAGATTTGCCCCATTTTAAGACTTTTCTTGTCATATTTGTTAAGTGAGTCACCGCGGTGGTTAAATTAGTAACACGGTTGTTAAGTGAATCTGGTTTCCCCCTTGACTTTATTTGCTCATAAATGCAACAGATGGCATGGTTGGATATAACGGGATATTGCTCAGGACGTGGGAACAAGCTCCACCAATGAATGAGGGTGTGGCTTTTTGTCTTCTCCAGGAACCAAATGGGGGCTTGGTGGGACGTGTGTGAACGTGGGTTGTATTCCGAAGAAGTTGATGCACCAAGCAGCTCTCCTGGGACATTCGGTCCGAGATGCCCAACGTTATGGCTGGAACGTACCCCATCGTATCAGTCACGACTGGTAAGACAACTCTCCTATCTGTTTTTTGCAACTTACCTGTGCATAAACCCTTCAAAAGGATCTAGAAGAACTAGGAAGAGGAAGACTGTAGAAGAGAAAGGCTGTAGGACGTTGTCTTCTACTGGGTTGGTCTGTGGATTCATCCACTCTATGCTATACATTTGCCTAGAAGGAAGAGGATTTTTGCCCCAAATAATTTCACTTTCAAATATGAAGATTTTAAAGATTTATGCTAACCTGTTGTGACCTAGGCTTCTGAGTCATTACAATACACAATTAGTCCGCAAAAAACCCTATTTTATTGTAACAGCTGAGAATTACATTCATTCCCAGCTGAGTCCCAATTAGTTGCAAAGAAAAGTCCTTCGGAAGAAGTCCTTCGGGATAATCACCAACCTTTATCTTCTTTGACATCCTGCCAAAGGCCTAACTTGGCAAAGCCCCACGGAGATCAGAAACAAACAAGAGATGCCAACTGGAAACAGAGTTAGCAATGTTGCTTTCCTGCAAAAGGACCAAATGCTTTTGTTTCTCTTTTAAGCCTTATGGGAGTGGCCAATCATCTCCAGGCCTTACTCCTGAGTCATCCCTTTTATTTTAACTGTTTGTGCCTTCTGGCAGCTCTGCGCATGCACACACTAGGAACAGGCTTAACGTTTTTGCCGTCGCGTGCTAAAAGCGGGGGGAGCGCGGCGAGGTCGCCCATATGTGTGCCCACACCCATAATTCAATGCGCCCCATCCCTGTGCATGCGCCCCCCCTTTTAGCATATGATGGCACACTGGGCCCGGTAGGCCTGTTTTTTACCCTCCCCAGGCTCCAAAGGCTTTCTAGGAGCCTGGGGAGGGCGAAAACAGCCTTCCCCACTCTCCCCAGAGGCCCTCCGAAGGCCAGAAACAGCCCATTTCCCAACTTCTGGTAGGACCGAAAAGCCCAAAAATCAGGTGGTCAGCGCACACATGCCCACTGGAGCTGAGCTACGGCAATCCTCACGTGCCCACTGATACGGCTCCCTGTGCCACCTGTGGCACCTGTTCTGTCCCCGTCTCACACACGCACACAAACAGACAGCCAGGGGTTAAATAAAACTGGCAGACAACAAATTCTTTCGAAAAGAGGATTGGCAGCAACCCAGTAGCTGCTTGCCAAGAACTTTACTCATAGAGGGAGGGGTTGTTCCTCCGACAGATAAACCCAAACAAGATACACACAGTTCAAGAATTGTCAAGTCCAGTCCGTATTAAATCCAAGGCAGATAACGTTGTTTCAAAGATACAATGTGACTCGCTAGTAGTTAGTTTTGTCCGTCAGAGAGTCTGAATGGCCACCTCACCCCCTTTTATCCCCTGTGGAATGTGGTCCAGTGACTCAGCTTAATCTCTGGCACGCCTCCTTTTCTGCTGCGTGCGCTTGTCTCTCCGACGCTGGCGTGGATCCAGCCAAGACTTATCTCCGTCACTGTCCGACTGCGAGGAGATACCTGGCTCCTGGCCAAACTCTTCTCCCTCGGGAGACACCTGAGGCATTGCCAGAGAGGAGGGTCCTGGAGAGGGAGGCCTGGCCAACTCCTCTCCTTCACGTTCGGAGCCTTCTCCCTCCGATAAGTCGGCCTCGGGGGTCGGAGTCACAACAGCACCTGTGCCATAGGTTCGCCATCACGGCTCTATGCCATCCTATTTAGGCACATTTTTAAGACCGGGCATATGTGGGGAAGGCGTGCAAGCGAAGCGCCTACAGGGAAGGCGCACGGAGCGAGTGTGCATGCGCAGGACGAACCGGGGGTAAGAAAATCTGAAACCCACCACTGTTCCTGTCCTTAAATCCGTTTTAAATCCCTTAAATCCATTCAGCTTTGTAAATTCTCTCTCTCTCTCTCTCTTTGTCCCCCAGGTCTGTGATGGCCAAAGGAGTTCAAAACTACGTCAAATCCTTGAATTGGGGACACAGGTTACAGTTGCAAGATAAGTAAGCACCTCTTTCTTTCCTACGCCTCCAAACATTTCATTTTCATTTTTTTCATTTGAAAAGTCCAGTGTAAAAATGGAGTAAAAGGTTCAGGGGAACATTGAGATGATGAGTTTCTCCCCAGTTGTATCTTGCTTCAGGACGTCTGGCTTCTGATGGTAATTTTGCACACCCAAGTCCTCCTTGTTTACTTGTTTCAGCTTGTTTTTAAGAAGAGACTAGAGCAGGGGTCAGCAACCTGCAGCTCTCGAGCCGCATGTGGCTCTTTCATCCCTCTGCTGCAGGTCCCTGTCACTCAAAATATGTGTCACAACTGCCAATGTGTGATATCTGCCGGCACCCAATTTATTGAGCTTTTCAACCCCCGGTAGGCCAACCATGGATAAATCCAAGAAAAGAAAAGTTTCAGAAGAAAAAAGAACATTTAATTCAACTACCTATGCTAGTTTTGTGGCCGCTCAAGAAATAGTCAGGCACGGGAAGGTTTTGTGGCTCCCGGTGTTTTCTTTTCTGTGGGAAACGGGTCCAAATGGCTCTTTGAGTGTTTAAGGTTGCAGACCCCTGGACTAGATAGTCACTTATCTGAAATGGTATAGGTTCTCCTTCTTGAGTAGGGGGCTGGACTAGAAGACCTCCAAGGCCCCTTCCAGCTCATTCATTCTAAATCTACTATCATGCACCTTATTTTCTCGTGATCTACTTGTAGTTTTATTTCTATTTCATATTTATTTGTTTCATTTCAAAATCATATATTTATTTTATTTCTCATCGTTTCCTAATGGTTGTAGCAAAGGAAGCAAAGATAGCATCCAGGGTGCGCCTTGGGTGCAATCCCAAAACATCTGAATAGCATCGGCATTGACACAATCCCCACCGGTCAATTGCAAAAAGGCAGTTTAACTTGGAACAGCTTACATCCCACGAGGGTGTTTTAATATAATTAAACAACAGCAGTAACATCTGCCTATCCCAGGTCCTTCATCAAATGCTTAATTGAGAGAGAAACACATGGAAGGTGATGCAACTGACTTGCAAAGGAGTCTGATAAAGGAGTTGAGTGGACCTGTATTTATTATTATTACTGCTCTTGCTGCATTTATCTTCTTCTCGTTTTCCTCCTCCTCCTCCGTCTCTTCTTCCATGTTCTCCTTCTCCTTTTCCTCCTCCACCCTCTTCTCTGATTCCTTCTTCTCCTTCTCCTTCTCTATCCCTTATTCCTTCTTCTCACTCTTCTCCTATTCCTCCTTCTCCATCTCATCTGTCCCTTCCTCCTCCTCCTCCTCTCTCTTCTCCTCTTCTTCCTTCTCTATTCCTTCTTACATCTCCTCCTCTTCCTCCTCCTTCTTTGTCTCTTCTTCCACCTTCTGCTCCTCCTTTTCCTCCTCCTCCACCCTCCGCATTCCTCTTCCTCCTTCTCTATCCCTTCTTCCATCTTTTCCTTCTCCATTCTCCTATTCCATCTCATCTGTCCCTTCCTCCTCCTTTTCCTCTCTTCTCCTCTTCTCCCCCCTCCTTCTCTATCCCTCCTTCATTCTTCTCCTCCTCTTCCTTCTGCTTCTCCACTCTTCTTCCATTCTCCTCCTCCATCTCATCTGTCCCTTCTTCCACCTTCTCCTGTCTTCTATTCTTCCTCCTCCTCCTCCTCCTCCATTCTTCTTTATCCCTTCTTTCATCTCCTCTCCCTCCTCCTCCAGAAAGGTCAAATACTTCAATCTGAAAGGCAGCTTTGTGGATGCACACACCATCCGTGGGGTAGCAAAAGGAAACAAGGAGGTAAGGAGCAGTGGTGGGTTCCTCCCGGTTTGGCCCGGTTCCCCCGAGCCGGTAGCGGTGACGATATTACGTCACCGAACTGGTTCTGGCCCCACCCTCCACCCCGCATTATTCTTACCTTTTATTTGGCCCCACCCCCAATCTACTGCTGCCTCCTGAGTCCCAGCTGATGGCTAAAGGGAAAAAATCTGTTTAAACTCTTGCCGCGGGGCTTCAAAGGGCCGCCCTACAGCTGATCAGTGTTAAAAGAAAACAAATGAGTAGACCAGTGCCTGCAAAAATACATGAGTAGACCGGTGCCTGCAAAAATACATGAGTAGACCAGTGCCTGCAAAAATACATGAGTAGACCAGTGCCTGCAAAAATACATGAGTAGATCAGTGCCTGCAAAAATACATGAGTAGACCGGTGTCTGCAAAAATACATGAGTAGACCAGTGCCTGCAAAAATACATAAGTAGATCGGTACAACTCTGCAAGCAGTTAAAAGCCTGGTAGACCAGTACCTGTGCTAAATCCTAAAGAATTGTCACATGACCACCAAGCCACGCCCACAAAACAAGCCTCACCCACAGAACCAGTAGTAAAAAAATGTAGGACCCACCCTGGTAAGGAGGCTCTAACCACTCTACCCCCTAACCGTCCCATGAAGCTGTTAAGGTTGTTCCTTCAGAGGTTGGACTTGGCATGTCCTTTGAACCCTGGGCAGGAACATCCACGAGGGTTTTGTTCAGAAGTTAAGATGATATTTAAAAATGTTAAGCCCTGAGATAGGTGCCAGGTGCCCATGCAAAGGGTGGGGCTTCATTTGCATAAATGCAGGTGCCATTTTGATTTCTTCGACGGATTCCCCCCTTACGACACCATTGAACCAGAATGTTGGGGGTTTGTTAATCCTGGTTTCTGGATGAGCCTAGCCCAGTGATGGCGGTGCCGAAAAGGTTGCACGGAAATGTGACGCACGCACGTGCGCTCACGCTCATCAGGGCCGCGCACCGGTTTCTGGCATGCATGCACAGCCAACAATCAGCTGGCCAGGGCATATGTGCACACTGGTTTTCAGCACTGCTGCACCTCCAAAGGACAGCTGACCGTCAGGCGCGCCTGCGCGCCAGAAAGCCGGAAGACAAACAGGCAAGGCTGCGCGTGCTGGGCGACATGGCTTTGGGTGCCACTTTGGGCACGCGTGCCATAAGTTCGCCATCATGGGCCTAACCCCTGCAATTTATCTGGAATCAAAATCCCTTTGAGTGTATTATGAGCCACAGTGGCGCAGTGGTTAGAGTGCAGTATTGCAGGCTATTTCTGCTGACTGCTGGCTGCCTACAATTTGGCAGTTCAAATCTCACCAGGCTCAAGGTTGACTCAACCTTCCATCCTTCCGAGGTGGGTAAAATGAGGAGACTCAGATTGTTGGGGGGCAATAGGCTGACTCTGTAAACCGCTTAGAGAGGTCTATAAAAGCACTGTGAAGCGGTATATACGTCTAAGTGCTAGTGCTATTGTTCCATCCATCCATGGTGCACAGTGGTTAGAATGCAGCATTGCAGGCTGACTCTGCCCACTGCCAGGAGTTCGATCCTCACTAGCTCAAGGTTGACTCAGCCTTCCATCCTTCCGAGGTGGGTAAAATGAGGACCCGGATTGTTGCGGGCAAGAGGCTGACTCTTAAACTGCTTAGAGAGGGCTGTAAAAACACTGTGAAGCAGTATATAAGTCTAAGTGTTATTGCTATTATGTGAGACAGATTGTTGACCTATAATTGCCATGATATTATACTTTGGGAGATAACTATATTTTCCCAGTATGACATGAATACACAGGATGGTCTAAAGATGCTCGGTTTGAATTCCTCTTCCTATTTTTTCTTTTTTCTCTAATTATTCCTAGACCCTACTCACCGCAGACCACGTAGTTCTTGCCACTGGTGGCAGACCAAGATACCCCACAGAGGTAACCTTAGTTTGTTCCTACTTGGCATTAACCTGAGTTAACTTGAGGGTAGCTTTTTGGCTGATTTGTGGTGAAAGATCGATTTACAGCAGGGCTTCTCACCCTTGGCCACGTGAAGATATGTGGACTTCTACTCCCAGAATTCCCCAGCCAGCATTTGCAGATTTAACACTCCCAGAATTCCCCGGCCGTGCAGATATTGCGAAGATTTTTTTAGAAGGAAAAAAACCCAATAAACTCCCAAAGCAAATTCAATGCAATTAGAGTCTCATTTAATTCTTCATACATGTTGATCTTCACATGCCCATCTCTTCTAATGAAGAATTCCAGAACATTCTCTCGTAGGATGAACGGTTGAGGGAGCTAGGTATGCCTAGTCTAAGGAAGAGAAGGACTAGGGGGTGATAGCCATCTTCCAATATTTGAGGGGCTCTCACAGAGAACAGAGGGTTGATTTATTCTCCAAAATACCTGAGGGCAAGACAAGAAGTATCAGGGTGGATTTGATTTAAATCAAGTCGATTTAAATCACGATTCAGATCATGTTTTAAATCACTAGTGAAAAGGCTTGATTTAAATTAACTTGATTTATTATTATTATTATTATTATTATTATTATTATTATTATTATTATTATTATTTATTGAATTTGTATACCGCCCTACTCCCGAAGGACTCAGGGCGGTGAACAGCCAAATAAAATACATATAAATCATTTAAATAAAAATTTAAGTCATATTTTTTAAGAGCAACTGTCATCTGTCCCACAGCAGCTCTTCCTCTGACCTATTGACTCACCAACAGTCCCAATATTGCAGAAAATAATAGAATAGAATAGAATAGAATAGAATAGAATAGAATAGAATAGAATAGAATAGAATAGAATAGAATAGAATAGAATAGAATAGAATTCTTTCTTGGCCAAGCGTGATTGGACACACAAGGAATTTGTCTTTGGTGCATACGCTCTCAGTGTACATAAAAAGACAAGATACATTAATCAAGAATCATAAGGTACAACACTTAATGATAATCATAAGGTACAAATAAGCAATCAGGAAACAATATCAATATAAATAATAAGGATACCAGCAACGAAGTTACAGTCATGCAGTCATAAGTGGGAGGAGATGAGTGATGGGAACGGTGAGAAAATTAATAGTAATTGTAATGGTAATATACAGCCTCATGCTACATAACTAAGCTCCATTTCATGCTGAACAAACTCAATTATGAATGTATCTTCAATACAAAACTATCTTTAGATAGATTTTTATTCCAAAAGAATTTTATTAAAAGAAATTTGATAAAAAAAAAAAAAATCTGATTTAAATTAAAAAAAAATCCAATGTAAATTTTTAAAAATCCGTTTTGTTTTTATTTATTTTTTTAAAATCCTCGATTTTTATCCACCCTGAAAAGTATCAGATGGAAGCTTATGAAAGTGAGAGGCAACCCAGAACTAGGGAGAAATTTTCTGACAGTTTCGAACAATTAAAAGTGAAATAACTTACCTCTTGCAGTTGTGGGTACTCCATCACTGCAGGTTTTCAAAAATAGACCAGACAACCATTTGACCAGGATGATAATAAGGTCTGCCTTTTGATCAGAAGGTCGGACTAGAAGACCTCCAAGGTCCCTTTTCCAGCCCCAGGATTCTGTTTCTTCTTGTTTTCAGGTTGCAGGAGCCCAAGAGTTTGGAATTACAAGCGATGACATTTTCTGGCTTAAACGATCCCCTGGAAAAACGTAAGTCCTTCCTATCTAGCACTGCTTGAGCAGTGGGGGAATTTTATGTGATTTTCATTGTTATGCAGGCTCCTCCCAGCTTCCTCATCTAATATTTGGCTGCTAAATAGAATTATCCTTTGAGGCAACTCTTTCTCTAAAACCTGTGATGTCATAGCATGCCCCTGAAATTGTGTGCAGGAATATTTGTGTTTTTTAAAAAAGTTTTGTGCTCAAATGAGGATGTTAACAGAAATGGGAACGACAGAATAAATACAAATGAGATGATAGATAGATAGATAGATAGATAGATAGATAGATAGATAGATAGATAGACAGAGAGAGAGAGAGAGAGAGATAGACATAGAGAGATAGATAGATAGATAGACATAGAGATAGATAGATAGAGATAGATAGATAGACATAGAGATAGATAGATAGATAGATAGATAGATAGATAGATAGAGATAGATAGATAGATAGATAGATAGATAGATAGATAGAGATAGATAGATAGATAGATAGATAGACATAGAGATAGATAGATAGAGATAGATAGATAGACATAGAGATAGATAGATAGATAGATAGATAGATAGATAGAGATAGATAGATAGATAGATAGATAGATAGATAGATAGAGATAGATAGATAGATAGACATAGAGATAGATAGATGATAGATAGATAGAGATAGATAGATAGATAGACATAGATAGATAGATAGACACATAGAGATAGATAGATAGATAGATAGATAGATAGATAGATAGATAGATAGATAGATTGATTCTTTCTTGGCCAAGTGCGATTGGACATACAAGGAATTTGTCTTCGGTGCATATGTTCAGTGTACATAAAAAGACAAGATACATTCGTCAAGAATCATAAGGTACAACAATGTTAGTCATAGGGTACAAATAAGCAATCAAATCATACTAGGAAACAATCAATATAAATCATAAGGATACCAGCAACAAAATTACAGTCGTACAGTCCTAAGTGGGAGGAGACGGGTGATAGGAATGATGAGAAGATTAATAGTAATGCAGACTTAGTGAATAGTTTGACAGTGTTGAGGAAATTATTTGTTTAGCACAGTGATGGCGTTTGGGGAAAAACTGTTCTTGTGTCTAGTTGTTCTGGTGTGCAGAGCTCTGTAGCGTCGTTTTGAGGGTAGGAGTTGAAACAGTTGATGTCCAGGATGCGAGGGGTCTGTAGATGTTTTCCCAGCCCTCTTTTTGACTCGTGCAGTATACAGGTCCTCCATGGAAGGCAGGTTGGTAGCCATGGTTTTTTCTGCAGTTCTAAAGATCCTCTGAAGTCTGTATCTGTCTTGTTGGGTTGCAGAGCCAAACCAGACAGTTATGGAGGTGCAGATGACAGACTCAGTAATTCCTCTGTAGAACTGGATCAGCAGCTCCCTGGACAGTTTGAGCTTTCTGAGTTGGCACAGAAAGAACATTCTTTGTTGTGCTTTTTTGATGATGTTTTTGATGTTAGGTGTCCACTTTAGGTCTTGAGATGTTAATTTATTAATTAAATTAATACGGACTGACCCTTTTAAGCTTAATTTTCATGTGTGTGTGCCTCTTCTTCCTCTGAATATATACCTCTCCTCTCCTTGGAAGAGCTTTATAGCTTCCCGCTGCCTTAAGAAAGTTCAAAACATTCTTAAAGATCCATCTCATCCTGGGCACCCTTCTTTTTTTTTTTTTTTTAACTATTACCATCTGGCAGCCGGTACAGGGCAATAAAAACAAGGCCAAATAGGCTGAAAAACAGCTTCTACCCCAGAGCAGTAACTATGTTGAATTCTACTGTATAGTGCAATATTATAGAGCCTTGGTAGTACAGTCTAAGGCACCCTGTTATTAAGCTGGGTATTAAGACCAGATGCCTGCAATTACTGCAGGTTCGAATCTCGCCAAGGCTCAAGGTTGACTCAGCCTTCCATCCTTTCTAAGGTAGGTAAATTGAGGACCCAGTTTGTGGGGGCAATAAGCTGACTTTGTATAAATATACAAAAGAATGAAGGCTATTGCTTAGCGCATTGTAAGCCGCCCTGAGTCTCCGGAGAAAGGCGGCATATAAATCAAATTTAAAAAAAAATAAATTAATGCAATATCAGGGGTTTTCGATTCAATTGTATAGAATGTGAAGGATGTGTATTTGTGTTTTATAGTTATAATGTACACAGCAGATGGCATTTCATTTCGTTCTACGAGGTGCAATGACAATAAAGTAAACTATAAACTACGGTATATACTTTCTCCCTTTGGCTTTTTAAATTTCGCCACTGGATTTACAATTTCCATAGAGCCAGCAACGTAGGTTCCAATTCTGGATAGGAAAGACTGTGATTTGCAGGTGGGACAGTGATGTGAATCCAAATAATCTGTGGTTATGTACCGGTGTCCAATTTTCTGGCTGTGTGAGGTTTGTTGCACTTGCGTGAACCACGAGAGGGCAACAACGATTCATGTTACAGAGCGTAATTTGTTCCTTCCATTATGTTCCTTCCATTGCTGTGAGATCTTTGCTATTATGGAGGAAAATACGCTTTGTATCCCATATAGTCTGGCTGGGTTAAATGCACGAAGCAGGAATAGGGCTTCCCTTCCCTTCCCTTCCCATTTACTTTCTTTCCTTATTCCTTTCCCCAGTCGTTTTCCTCTCCTCTTCCTCCTCCTCCTCTTCTTCTTCATCTTATCCTCCTCCTCCTCTTTCCCCAACCCCACTCCCTCTCGCACTGATGATGTTACCTAATTGGATCATGAAACATCTGCAAGAAAACAGTCAAACAGAGGCCACCAAGGACCCCACAGTTCAACCCTGAGCTACAAATATTCTCTTCAAATATTCTCTTCTGAGCTACAAATATTCTATTAGTTGGGCTGGTGCCTAGTTACTCATCCTCTTCTTCTCTTCCTCCTCCTCCTCCTCTTCTTCTCCTCCTCCTCCTCTCCTTCTCCTTCTCCTCTTCCTCCTCCTCCTCCTCCTCCTCCTCTTCTTCTCCTTCTCCTCCTCCTCTTCTTCTTCTTCTCCTCCTCCTCCTCTTCTCCTTCTCCTTTTCCTTCTCCTCTCCTTCTCCTTTTTCTCCTCCTCCTCTTCCTCCTTCTCCTCCTCCTCTCCTCCTCCTCCTCCTCCTCCCCTCCTCCTCTTCTTCTCCTCCTCCTCCTCCTCTTCTTCTTCTCCTTCTCCTCCTCCTCCTCCTCTTCTTATTCTTCTCCTCCTCCTTTTCCTTCTCCTCTCCTTCTCCTTCTCCTTCTCCTTTTCCTTCTTCTCTCCTTCTCCTTCTCCTTCTCCTTTTTCTCCTCCTCCTCCTCCTCCTCCTCCTCTTCTTCTTCTCCTTCTCCTCCTCCTCTTCTTCTTCTCCTCCTCCTCCTCTTCTCCTTCTCCTTCTCCTCCTCCTTCTCCTTCTCCTTTTTCTCCTCCTCCTCCTCCTCTTCCTCCTTCTCCTCCTCTCCTCCTCCTCCTCCTCCTAATCCTCTCCTGCTTTATAAAACCTTAGTAAGACCATACCTGGAATACTGCATCGAGTTTTGGGTCACAAAATCAATGTTGAGTTCTTGGAAAAAGTGCAGAGAAGAGCAACTAAGACAATTAAAGGCCAGGAAACGAAAACATATGAAGAACGGTTGCAGTAGCTAGGTATGGCCAATCTAGAGAAAAAAAGGACTAGGGATGACATGAGAGCAGCCTTCCAGGATTTGAGGGGCTGCCACACAGAGAGGATGGGGTCAATTTATTTTCCAAAGCACCAGAGGGCAGGACAAAGAACAGGAGAGAAGCAACCTGGAACTGAGGAGAAACTTCCTAACCGCGAAGGCAATTAACCAGTGGAACAGCTTGCCACCAGAAGTTGCAGGTGCTTCATCCCTGGAATGACTGGACAGCCATTTGTCTGAAACGGTATGGAGTTTCCGGCTTAAGCAGCAGGGCTGGACTAGAAGACCTCCAAGGTCCCTTCCAGCTGTATTCTGAACTGAAAATACTTCAGAGGCCCCTAGTGCATCCCAGAGAAATCAGGCTGCCCGTCCTGTTAAAGTCTGTTTGCAAAAGAGCTAAACAAACAGTTTTTACGCCGCTGAGAGATTCTTGTGAAAATGGGCTCCAGCCCCATCTTCTTCTGTTGCATGTTGTAACAGTGTCATGCTAGAAGCTCCTTCTTATTTATGCTTTGCATTCTTCAGCTTTAGTCAAAATAAGCCCGAAGGGGTACAGTAGTAAGGCTGTAGTTTGACAAGAAAGAGACGCTCGGAGTCTGCATTTAGGAACTCTTCCATCAAGGGGGGGGGGTCTTCCCTCCTCCCCTTTTCAGTCCTTTTTTGTTTAGTTTTTTTTTTTAAATCTGTATGGATAGTTGCCTTGCAAATGGCCTGGCGTGTGGTTGATCAGTGGCTAGTTTGCAAGAGAGGGACTTCCTCCAAGCTTTGTGTGGTATGAAGGGTGTGTTGTGACCCAGGCCCAGTTCCAAAAAAACAAACAGATTTTATTAAAACATTCTCAGCGTTCTCTAGAATGCACAGGTACCTCGTGGTACCTCGCTCAATAGTAGTAACGGTGAGAGGGATCTTGGAGTACTAGTGGATAATCATTTTTTTTTTTAATTTGATTTATATGCCGCCCTTCTCCGGAGACTCAGGGCGGCTTACAATGCGCTAAGCAATAGCCTTCATACTTTTGTATATTTTATACAAAGTCAGCTTATTGCCCCCACAATCTGGGTCCTCATTTTACCTACCTTAGAAAGGATGGAAGGCTAAGTCGACCTTGAGCCTGGTGAGATTTGAACTTGCAGTAATTGCAGGCAGCTGATATTAATAACAGCACTGTTAATAACAGTGCTGTTAAATAAGAGCCAGCCGTGTGCAGCAGCTGCCAAAAAGGCCAACACAGTTCTAGGCTGCATCAACAGAGGGACAGAATCAAGATCACCTGAAGTGTTAATACCACTTTATAAGGCCTTGGTGAGGCCACACTTGGAATACAGCATCCAGTTTTGGTCGCCACGATGTGAAAAAGATGCGGAGACTCTAGAAAGAGTGCAGAGAAGAGCAACCAAGAGGATTAGGGGACTGGAGGCTAAAACATAGGAAGAACGGTTGCAGGAACTGGGTAGGTCTAATTTAATGAAGAGAAGGACTAGGGGAGACATGATAGCAGCCTTCCAGTATCTCAGGGGCTGCCCCAAAAAAGAAGGAGTCAAGCTATTCTCCAAAGCACCTGAGGGCAGGACAAGAAGCAACGGATGGAAACTAATCAAGGAGAGAAGCAACTTAGAAATAAGGAGAAATTTCCTGACAGTTAGAACAATTAATCGGTGGAACAACTTGCCTCCAGAAGTTGTGAATGCTCCAACACTGGAAGCTTTTAAAAAGATGTTGGATAACCATTTGTCTGAAGTGGTGTAGGGTTTCCTGCCTGGGCAGGGGGTTGGACTAGAAGACCTCCAAGGTCCCTTCCAAGCTCTGTACCAAGATCGATTGTTCTGCCGAACATTTCTCGTGGATGGCTTCAGATAAAATCCCCGCAGGCACATTCTTTCCTCTGTAAAGGATCTCCCTCGAGAAGCACATTGTTGCTCGCCTCCTCCTCCTCCTCCTCCTCCTCCATCTCCGAAATGGAATGACATTATTAGTACCTGTAAGGATTAGCTGTGACATCGGCATTGTCTCGCCCGGCTCGGCCACCCGCGTTTTAAGTTTGTCTTCTGGAGGCGCTGTCACTTCGGCGCACGGCGCATTCTTTCCATTTTTTTTTTCTTTTGGCAAAGGGTGGGTGGGTGGGGGAGATCTCTGGGAAGGGGATGGGGGTTGGAATCCTGCTTGCAAATTATCCGTATTCAATGGGGGAGGATCAGGGATGGACTGTATCCAAACCTCACCTCCGTTTTTTTTACTTTTTTTTTTTGCTGTCTTTTTTTTTTTTTAATGTTTTGTTTGCAAAAGGAATTCTTTCTCCTGCATTTGTCTCGTTTTCTTTCGCTCTTCTTCTTCTTCTTCTTTATTTTGACAGGCTTCAGCTTGCCCCAAGGTTTCAGATCTGGACGGTCCTTTTATCTGGGGGGGGGTCTGCCTGCCTTTGCATGTGCTCTTAATGGGTTGTTCTAGCATCCGATGTGATTTACCCCCCCCCCCCTTTTTTTTTCTTTTAACTGTTTGGCTGCTGAAATTCTGGTTTGCCGAGTGGATTGCGGGTGGCCTAGAGGCGGAGCTCTTGCCTCACAATCAGGAGGTTGTGAGTTCGGTCCTAGGTAGAGGCAAATGTAGGGTCTCCGGGTTGGACTAGATGACCTGCAAGGTCCCTTCCAACTCTGATAATCTGTTAAAATAGGTTTCAGAGGGGACTTTTTTTCCCCCTGCTGCTTGGATGGATCACGTGCCCTCAAGGACATACAATCATAGGGGCCTCAAGAGGTCTTCTAGTCCAACCTCAAGGCAAGAGAGCTTATGCCAGCGGTGTCTTCAAGAGAACAACTTTTGAGGTTTTACAGATTAGCAGAGTTGGGAGGGACCTTGTAGGTCATCTAGTCTAACCCCCCCAGCCAAGCAGGAGACCCTACACCATTTCTGACAGATGACAGTCCAGTCTCTTCTTGAAAGCCTCCAGTGATGAAGCTCCCACAACTTCCGAAGGCAACTTCTGTGCCATCGGTTGATTGTTCTCAATGTCAGAAAATGTCTCCTTATTTCCAGGTTGAATCTCTCCTTGTTCAGTTTCCATCCATTATTCCTTGTCTGGCCTTCGGGTGCTTTTGGAAATAGCTTGAGGTGATACTGGAGAGCTAAGATGATCCTGGTTTCCAAGGCAGGCAAGCTAAGGTAGAACATAGAATCATAGGGCTGGAAGGGGCCTCAAGAGGTCATCTAGTCCAACCCCTTGCTCAAGGCAGGCGAGCTTATACCATCCAATCAAATAGCTATCCGGTCTATTTTTGAAAACCTCCAGTGATGGAGCACCCTTCTTGGAGGCAAGTCGTTCCACTGATTAATCGTTCTAAGTGTGACTTTCTGATTTTTTGCTGGGCCTCATAGTAGAGCTGAAGTTAGACTTCACTTAGCAACTGTCTTACTTAGCATTGGAAATTTTGGGCTCAAGGACGGTCATAAGTCGAGGACTACCTGGGCTTTGATCCCTTTCTGAAATTTAATAAAAACTGTTCGAAGAAGAAGCAGCCAATTGTTTCAATTCTGGACCGTAGGCGCCAATTTAATTTGATTTTCAATTTCTTTCTTTTTTTTCCTCTCTCTCTCTCTCTCTCTCTCTCTGTTCCTTCAACAGGTTGGTTGTGGGCGCCAGCTGTATCTTTTAAACTAAGCTGCATGATTGTGATGTTGTGGTGGCCTCCTGCCACTTAGACGGCTTGTGCCGTTTCCTGCACGTCGAAATTGTCGTTAAGCAGAGCACCACAAGAGATTTATTCAGTGGTTCGAAGACACATCTCCATTTGCAATTCCATCAGGCTATCATACCTTTTAAAATATGACACAGCCGGATTGTATATTTGTGTTGATTGTGCGGTTGGACCACCAGCCACATAAATTTAAAGCAGGGGTGAAATCCAACAGGTTCTGGAGAACTGGTAGCGGAAATTTTGAGCGGTTCAGAGAACCGATAACGGAAATTTTGAAAATTGAGCGGAATTATTTTTCCTTGATCCGGACGCTCGCTAGATGTTTCCCTCGAGTGCGCCGGCTTTCTCACCGGCCTCGGATTGGACGCTACCGTGATGATCAGGAGCATCCCGCTTCGAGGATTTGACCAGGTAGCTTCTCCCGCTTCTACAGGTAGTCCTCGACTTACAACAGTTCATTTAGTGACCGCTGAAAATTACAACGGCATTGGGTAAAAAAGGGACTTAAGGCCGTTTCCCACTCTTTACGACCGTCGCAGCTTCCCCGCGATCGAATTTCAGACGCCTGGCAACTGGTTCATACTTACGACGGTTGCAGCGACCCCCGGGGGGGGGATGGGTGTCACATGATCCCCTTTTGCGGCCTTCGGACAAGCGAAGTCAAAGGGGAAGCCCGACTCACTTAACAACCATAATGCCGACCTTAAAAACTGCATCGATTCACTTAACAGCTGTGGCAAAGAAGGGCGTTAAAGGGGGCAAAATTCACTTAAGAAATGTTTCGCTTAGCAATGGAAATTTGGGGCTCATGGTTGTAATTCGAGGACTGCCTGTAATCTGCTTTTGACCCCTCGTCGATCCTTTCCTGGAGTGCCATCACAGTGTGAGCAGAAGTCATCGGATCACCTGACTCATGGGCTGATTCACTACAGATAGTCCTCGACTTACGACAGTTCCTTTAGCGACCATTCAAAGTTACGACATCCCTGAAAAAAAGTGACTTAGGACCGTTTTTCACACGCCTAAGCATTGCAGCATCCCCATGGGGTTGCATGATCAAAATTCAGACAATTGGCAACTGACTTGTACTTATGACGGTTGCAGTGTCCCCGGGGGGGGGGGTTCCTGCAATCCCCTTTTTGCGACCTTCTGTCAAGCGAAGCCCATGGGGAAGCCAGATTCACTTAAGAACCAGGTGACTAGCTTAACAATGGCACTGATTCGTTTAACAACTGCAGAAAATGGGGCAAAGCTCACTTAAGAAATGTCTCGCTTTGGGGCTCCATTTTGGTCGTAAATCGAGGACTACCCGTATTAAGAAGTAGCATATATAAACCACAGAAGAGTGGCCTAGAGGTGGAGCTCTCGCCTCACAGTCAGGAGGCTGTGAGTTTGATCCTAGGTAGAGACGCTGGGTATAATGAGAATAGATCTGAACAAAACTCCTCATTGGCAACAGGAAAGGCATCCGGCCAGTAAAACACTCAGCTCCATTCAGTTGCCCAGGCTCCCGCAAGGGATGATGGGGTCGTTAAAAGATGATGATGATATATAAACCACAGAGAGAGACACATACCCCTTGCCATGAAGGCTTTCCACAGATTAATACTCGTGTCACCATTATCTCTTGTTAGCAAATGGCTAATCTGGTGACGAGCCACATGGAAGCATCCGGCACCCGGTTTCTAAAGAAATGCAGCCCAACTAAAATCAAGAAGCTAGACAACGGCCGGCTGCGGGTGACGTGGAAATACGTGGACTCCGGCAAAGAAAAATCGGATGAGTTCGATACGGTGATGTGGGCCGTAGGTAAGAACCTACCTGTAAAAACCGCTTCGCTCTGGGTCAGTGAAGTCAGCGCTTGCTAGCTTGAATTTCCGAATTGGGCTTTTGCATGAATGATCTCTTGGGTGCCGCACCCAGGTAGTTCTCAACTTACGGCTATTTGTGTAGTGACTGTTCAAAGATACGACGCTTGTATCTTTCCATTATATCAGGGTGGATTTGATTTAAATCGAGTTGATTTAAATCAAGCCTTTTTACTAATGATTTAAATCATGGTTTAAATCATGATTTAAATCACTAGTAAAAAGGCTTGATTTAAATCAACTCCATTTAAATCATCATTTTGAAAGAGCAACTGT
The DNA here is from genome assembly GCF_029531705.1 of Pantherophis guttatus. Next base: position 3,231,453 of record NW_026844101.1, read on the forward strand.
CATCTCTGCTACTCCTTTGACCCCTGTTGACTCACCGATAGTCCCAGTGTTGCAGAATATACAGCCTTGTGCTACATAACTAAGCTCCATTTCATACTGAATAAACTAAATTATTTCTGTATCTTAAATAGAAAACTATCATACGATAGATTTTTACCCCAAAAGTTTTTTATTAAAATAAATTCGATAAAAATAAAAAATAAAAAAATCCGGATTTTTGATTTCTTTAAAAAAATCATTGGTTTTTATCCACCCTGCATTATATTGTTTTTACTAGTTTCCTAGTATGATTTGATAGCTTATTAGTAACCTTGACTATCACTAAGTGTTGTATCTTTTTATTTTTGATGAACGTATTTTATTCTCCTTATGTACACTGAGAGCTTATGCTCCTAAGACAAATTCCTTGTGTGTCCAATCACACTTGCTTGCTTATTTATTTATTTATTTATTTATTTATTTATTTATTTATTTATTTATTTATTTTAGTTATTAAATTTTTATACCACCCTTCTCCCAAAGGACTCAGGGCAGTGAACAGCCAAGGTTAAAATATATACAGTATGAATATTAAAATAATTTTAAAAATAATTAAATCCAATTTGGCTTCCCAACTTGGCCAATAAAGAATTCTATTCTATTCTATTCTATTCTATTCTATTCTATTCTATTCTATTCTATTTTATTCTATTCTATTCTATTCTATTCTATTCTATTCTATTCTACTCTACCTACTCTACTCTACTCTACTCTACTCTACTCTACTCTACTCTACTTCTATTCTATTCTATTCTATTCTATTCTATTCTATTCCATCTATTCTATTCTATTCTATTCTATTCTATTCTATTCTATTCTATTCCATTCCATTCCATTCCATTCCATTCCATTCCATTCCATTCCATTCCTAGCTGCCCTCCCCAAATCATTGCCTTGCCTTGATTCTCTTCTAGCTTCCCCCACCAGATGTTATAGCTTGGGAGATACGTGTCAGCTTACTTACTCATTCCCTGCGAGGCTACAGTCTGCAGGAGCCCTAGCTTACCCTGGAATGCAAACACAACCAATGTTTTCAGATTCCACCAGAAACTCTTTTTTTATTTTTTGCTCATTAGCAAGGAGTTTTTCATTCCAGACGTCGGGGGGGGGGGGGGCATTAAGCAAACCAGCTTCCCATCCCTGCTTGCTTCAAATCCAGAGCTAAAGTCTAAGCACTCCACCCCCAAGGGACTTAAGGATTATGTCGGTTAAGGGCTAAAGCCGCCTAATTGATGTGGGATTCCCTCTTGGTTTTGTTTGTCTTGGTGTTTTAATTCTCTCTCCACACATCAACTGCCAGGTGTCTTGCGCTAACAGACCGGGGAAACTGGGAAAGCATTTCCTGCCTCCAGATGTGTCCGTCACAAACCTTGAGTGAAAAGGGACAGCTTGCTGAGAGTGGTGGAGATAGGACTCCCTGCTGAGCCTCCTTAAGCCACTTCGACAACAAACCTCGGGAGTTGAAACTGGGCTCCGTAAATCGAGGTTTGGAGTCTCCTTCTGTAGAGTTTACGCAATGCTACCAGGCTGATAAGCTTCATGCTTTGTGGCATTTGAAGAGAAGGGCTTGTTTTCAAGGAGCTTACGACCCTGAGCAGATCTGAAGAGCAGGCATGGAGGTGTCGGGCTGATTGATTGAATCATTGAATGATTGATCACGTTCTACCAAGTTGGCGTTAACTCTTGGCAAACACTTAGCAATAGCGATAGCCCTTAGACTTATATACTGCTTCACAGTGCCTTTCCAGCCCTCTCTAAGCGGTTTACAGAGTCAGCCTGTTGCTCCCAACAATCTGGGTCCTCTTTTTACCCACTGCGGAAGGATGGAAGGCGGAGTCAACCTTGAGCCGGTCAGGATCAAACTGCTGGCAGTGGGCAGAATTAGCCTGAAATACTGCATTCTAACCACAAGGAAGGAAGGAAGGAAGGAAGGAAGGAAGGAAGGAAGGAAGGAAGGAAGGAAGGAAGGAAGGCAATAGCATTAGCAATAAATAGCAATAGCAATAGCACTTAGACTTATATACCACTTTACAGTGCTTTACAGCCCTTTCTAAGCGGTTTACAAAGTCAACCTCCTGCCCCCAACATTTCATGCCTTGGTAAGGCCACATTTGGAATGCTGCATCCAGTTTTGGTCGCCACGATGTAAGAAAGATGTGGAGACTCTAGAAAGAGTGCAGAGAAGAGCAACAAAGAGGATTAGGGGACTGGAGGCTAAAACATATAAAGAACACTTGCAGGAACTGAGTACATCTAGTTTAATGAAAAGAAGGACTAGGGGAGACATGATAGCAGTTCTTCCGAACTATTTAAAACTTCTCAGGGGCAGCCCCAAAGAAGAGGGAGTCAAGCTATTCTCCAAAGCACCTGAAGGCAGGGCAAGAAGCAATGGGTGGAAACTCATCAAGGAGAGAAGCAATTTAGAACTAAGAAGAAATTTCCTGACTGTTAGAATAATTAATCAGTGGAACAACTTGCCTCCAGAAGTTGTGAATGCTCCAACACTGGAAGTTTTTAAGAAGATGTTGGATAACCATTGGTCTGAAGTGTTGTAGGGTTTCCTGCCTGAGCAGGGGGTTGGACTAGAAGACCTCCAAGGTCCCTTCCAACTCTGTTATTCTATTCTATTCTATTCTATTCTATTCTATTCTATTCTATTCTATTCTATTCTACTCTACTCTACTCTACTCTACTCTACTCTACTCTACTCTACTCTACTCTACTCTACTCTATTTTCTGTTCCATTCCTTACCATACCATTCTATTCTATTCTAAATGGGAAACTCAAAAATCCCCCTCATCCTCTTAGCTGCCCGTTGGCTATCTTCTTCGCAGACCCAAACCCACCCACCCCCCGCCCGAACTGTGGTAGGAAGTTGTTTCACATCCGAGCTGAGATAAGCTTTGTGATTATTTTGGTGGCTGATAGCATCGAGGACAAAGAAAAGAAGAGCATCCTTTGTGAGAAAGGACAGGCAGATAACCGAGTGCCGAAAGGACCCATCAGTGCTTCCAAAGGAAATATCCGTTCTCCGCCTGAAATGAACCCACAAAGGTCTCCGGCCAGCCATTCAGATGGGACACTGTTGTTTTCTTTTGGAGTTTGGCTCTTGGTGTGTGGCTGTGTGGCTGTGTAGATGCTGGGTTTTTTGACAGATGTGCTCTCCGGCTGTGTTGTTTGTTTATCAATCATACAATCCTTGGCCTCCCCCACCCCACCCGGCTTAATAGTTTCTTGCATTGACATCCTAGATTCCCCCCACAAAAAAATTGTAAGATTGGAGCAAAGCAATCCTGGCTAATAGATTTCAATCAACCAATCAATCTTTTACAGATAGATAGATAGATAGATAGATAGATAGATAGATAGATAGATAGATAGATAGATATAGGGCTGCAGAAAAATCTTGGTTACGTAGGAAAAACCTGGCTAAAAGAAAAACATATATATATATAAAGTTTTATATTTTTTTATTTTTCAAATCTTTCCTTAAACAGTGTGTCATCTGCGTTCAAATATCTCTGTGCACCAACCTTCAACATTTACAACATCATTCACATCAATATTAATTCTCTAATCTTAAAATTATTATAGTACATTAAACAATTAAGCATTATAAGCCTGTTCATTTTTCCTTTTAACATGTCTTCTAGTAAAAATACAATAATAATAACATTACGCATAATTATCCTCATCATGATACTAACAATTATCTTATTTATACCTCTATCTTAACATATTTTCTATTCTTCTTTAATCTTCTCCTTTTATTTCCCGTTTCCCTTTTTACTCTCTAACCATCGATAGAATACTTCCCGTATCATATAATATTCAGTTTGTTCTTTCTCCTTAATTGCTAATGTTAGTCTGTTCATTTCTCCACATTCTAATGTTTTCCTAATCCTCTTCTCCTCAATAAGAATCTCTTCACTTTTCCAATGTTGTGCAAACACAATTCTAGCTGCAGTTTAAACATGGATAATTAAATAAGTATTCTCTTTGTTATAACTTTCGGGTAGAATCCCCAGCAAAAATATTTCTGGTTTTAGCTCAATGCGTTGTTTTGTCATATTTTCCAACCGTGTCTTTATTTTTGTCCAATATAACCAATCAATCTCCTGATTTTGGTCATTGTTCCACAAGTAACTGGCAGTGGCGTTCTATGAGATTGTCTCTCCCACACACACACACACAAATATACAACTAATATTATTGTTGTGAGATTTATGTCCTGCCTCTATTCTGTATAACCCAGGGTAGTGTATATCATGTTTTCAGTTAGCCTTGACTTTGCTGGTACGTAGGTCAAGTTAAGTTGAGTTCCAGATTGATGGGATGCAATCGATTTTAATGGATGACTCCATCTCCAGTTTAATTGTGTTAGTTTTAAAGGGATGTGTTGTTTTTCTTTTGGAGTTTTGATTAATGGATTTTCAATGCTGCCCAGAGTCACAATGGACTTGGGCGGCCGTATAAATGTCTTAGATAAATAAACGTCTTAAATGGCGATATTATTGTAAAATTAGAAATAACAATCTATAGAGCCATTGGTAGTGATGGTATCGCCGTTACTTTGCAAGTTATTCCGTTTCCTTCTTTTCTCGTGGTAGTTCTGGTTGTAACAAGTAAGTAAGTGTGTAAAATTTGCAGCCTTGCTAATTTATCCGATTGCTGTTGGGGTTTAACCATATTTCTATCTCTCTCTGTCTCTCTCCTTCCCCTTCTCCTCCTCCTCTTCTTCCTCCTCCTCTGCCTTCTCCTTTCCTCTTCCTCTTCCTCCTTCTCCTTTAACTCCTCCTCCTCTTCCTGGTTCTCCTCCATCTCCTCCTTTTCCTCTTTCTCCTCTTCCTTCTTCTACTCCTCTTCCTGCTTTTCCTTCTTCTACTCCTCCTCCTTCTCTGCCTTCTCTTTCTACTCTTCCTCTTTTTCTTCCTCCTGCTTCTCCTCCTCCTTTTTAACTCCTCCTGCTTCTCCTCCTCCTCCTTTTCCTCTTTCTCCTCTTCCTTCTCCTTCTACTCCTCTTCCTGCTTTTCCCTTCTTCTACTCCTCCTACTCCTCTGCCTTCTCTTTCTACTCTTCCTCTTCTTCTTCCTCCTCCTGCTTCTCCTCCTCCTTTTAACTCCTCCTGCTTCTCCTCCTCCTCCTTTTCCTCTTTCTCCTCTTCCTTCTCCTTCTACTCCTCTTCCTGCTTTTCCTTCTACTCCTCCTCCTCCTTCTCTTCTTTCTCCTTCTGCTCTTCTTCCTGCTTTTCCTCCTTCAACTCCTTCTTCTACTGCTACTCTCTGCCTTCTCTGCCTTCTCCTTCTACTCATCTTTCTGCTTCTCCTTCTACTCCTCCTCCTCTGCCTTCTCTTTCTACTCCTCTTCCTCTTCTTCTTCTTCCTCCGGCTTCTCCTCCTCCTCCTTTAACTCTTCCTCCCCCACTTCCACCTCCTCCTCCTCCTCTTCCTCCTGCTTCTTCTCCTCCTCTTTCCCTCCTCCTCCTCTCCTGTCCCCTTCCTCTTTTCCTTTCCTCTCCTTTCTGCTTCCCTAAAGGCCGAGCTCCAGACACTGCAGCCCTTAAACTGGATCGTGTGGGTGTGAAAATCAATCCTGAAACGGGGAAAATCCTTGTCGATCCAGCAGAAGTCACTTCAACCCCGCCATATTTGTGCAATTGGGGACATCACTGAGGTATAAACACTTCGAATGTCCCAGGAAATTTTCCTTCAAGAGAGAGAGCACCAAGGACCCCACAGTCCAACCCTTCTCTTCTATTAAAAGAGATCTTCCTCTTTTAATCTTCTCATTAATCTTCTCTTCTATTAAAAACCTATTTATTCCACAGACAGGAGTGACGTTTGAGAGATCATAACAACAAGGCATATCAGATCGTTGCTGACATACGACGTGGATTGGCCTAATGGTCCCATATTGCAATATTTGCCTAAGGCCATTGTCAGAGTGAGGGACATCCTTTTTGCCTTTCCTCTGTAGGGTCATGGGTTTTTTTTTTTTTTAAAAAAAGGATCATCTTTTAACGACCCCATAATCCCTTGCAAGGTGGAGTGCGGGCAACTGAATGGAGCTAGCAGAGTGTTTTCATGGCCGGATCCCCTTCCTGTTGCCAGTGCGGAGTTCTGTTCAGTGGATATATTCCGAGTATGCCCAGAAATATCTGTCTCTACCTAGGATCGATTACCTAGATTTAAAAAAAAAAAAAAAAAAAAGAATTGACCCTGGGAAATGAATTTAGAAAAGGGAAGTCCTAAAATGACAAATAGTTAACCAAAACGGTTGGGGAAACCTTGGGACGTTGATTCGTCCTCGCTGCTTCTTTAAAGAAATCTTGTAAAATGTATCTTCTAATGTTCTCATTCCTTTTAAAGGGCCGCCCTGAACTAACGCCCACCGCAATCGCTTCAGGAAAGTTGTTGGCTCGGCGGTTGTTCGGCCTCTCTTCCGAACTCATGGATTACGACAATGTGAGTAGGGTTTGGTTTTGTTGACAAAATGGCGGCTCTGGTGGGCATGAAGCGTTCCCTTCATTTTGGGGGTGAAAATAATTTGTTATTATTATTAAAAAGGATCCCTAAGTAGTCCTTGACTTAAAACAGTTCATTTATGTTCTGACCTAGGCTCCCTTAAAAAGCAGGAAGCAGAGTCTTGGTCCCGGCAAAACCTCTTTTATTTACACGACTGTGAATTACTTTCATTCGCAGTCAGCAAGGCCTGTCCAAACAGTTTTTCAAGGGAATATTTATCAACACAGACCTTATCTCGCTTGGCAAGTTGCCACATCAGTGGTAGGTTGCTCCCGGTTTTGTCCGGTTCTTGTGAACCAGTAGTAAAAGTGGCGGGAGGCTCTGCCCGGATGTCATTGTTTACTATCGTTGCAAACCGGTAGTAAAGGTAAATTGGCTGGCCTGGCCTAAATCTTCCCCCTTTTTAAATGTGGAAATTTTAAATGTGGAAATTTTAAATTTGTCTTATTTATAGGGTCATGGGTAAGGCGTTTTAAATTGGGGAGCCATTTTGGATTTAATTCTGTTTTAAACGTATTTTAATGTTTATATTGTATGTTTTTAATTTTGGCTGTTCACCGCCCCGAGTCCTTCGGGAGAGGGAGCGGTATAAAAATCTAATACATACATACATACATACATACATACATACATACATACATACATAAATAAATAAAACCCACCCCTCTGCCACATAACTAGTTTCCAAACACAGTGTAAGGCAAAACGTGGCACAGATTCTCTTAGAGTCACAAACAGAACTTTCCACTCTTGAAACGACCGAACGAACGAATTGTTTCCTGCAAAAGACCTCTCCCCATTCGCTCCTCTTTTGTTTCCTAGGGGAGGGGCCAATCCCCTCCAAGGTGTGGCTTTACTCCCAAGTCGACCCTGCTTTCCGAGTTGTTCTTGCCTTCTGGCACCTCTGCGCACGCGCACAATGGGAACGGGCTCCAGCTGTTCCTCTGCCTCACTGCTGTCTAACTCCCTCTCTGCCTCCAACGCAGAGCCCTCGTCCGAGCTTTCCTCAGCCACCATGTCTGGCCCACGTTCCTCCCCAACCTCCTTACTGTCCGACTCTACTGCCAGATCCACTGGCTGCCACCAGGCCACAACAGTTTAGTGACCATTCAAAGTTACTTGTTCAGTGGTGGGTTGCCCCCAGTTCAGACCGGTTCGCAAGAACTGGTAGTAAAACTGGCGGGAGGCTCCGCCCACCAACCCGGACATCATCATAGGTGATATGCGCACGTGCGCTTCCGATGTAAACCGGTAGTAAAGGTAAGTAGAATTCACCCCTGCACTTGTTGTTGTTTTGATTTGCTTTTCCGTTTCTCTCTCTTTAGTTTCTTTTTTTTTTTTTGACTAGAAGTTAGGTAGGATAGAAAGAAAATGGTTTTTAGTAAAAGGTGATAGGATTGAAAGCTAGAATAAGTGATAGAAATGAGAGAAAGGGAAATGTTAGTGTATACACTTTTATATAATAAAGCAAAAGTAACAATAAGAGAAAATATGGAATCATTGAGTAACGACAGATTGCAGTTTATTATAATTGTGTATTATGATTAAAAACATAAAAGTTGGTTGAATTTAATAACTATGATTAGTTTTACTAGTTTTATTTGTATTAGAATGTATGACGTTCAGGTGCCACACAGTTCACGCATTGATTTGATATGTTTGTAAAAAATAAAAAACTTAATTAAAAAAAAAAGTTACAACGGCACTGAAAAAAGTGACTTATGACCATTTTTCATATTTACGACCGTTGCAACCTCCCCATGGGCCACACGATCAATATTCAGATACTTGGCAAACTGATTCATATTTATGACGGTTGCAGGGTCCCCCGGGGGGGGTTGTCATGTGACCTTCTGACAAGCAAAGTCAAGGGGGAAGCCAGATTCACTTAACAACCGTGTTACCAACTTAACAGCAGCAGTGATTCGCTTAACGACAGAGGCAAGAATGGTTGTGAAATGGGACAAAATTCTCTTCTCAACAGTCTTGTTTAGCAATGGAAAGTTTTGGACTCAATTGTGGTCGAAATTTGAGGATTACTAGTATCTGGAAATAGTAGATCCTGCAGGCTCATGTTGCTGAAAAGACCCAACCTCTATGTCTTAATGACTGATGGTGTGGCTTCACCTTCCACCTGTAGGTGCCTACAACAGTGTTCACCCCTCTAGAATATGGTAGCGTTGGCATCTCAGAAGAAATTGCTGTCCACCGATATGGTCCAGATAACATCGAGGTAGGTGGTATATTTTCTACTTTATGCTATTTAGCCTTTGGGGGGTGAACCAAATTTTTAGAAGCTGGTTAGGTAAGATCCAGGAAAGGGTGGTAGGCACTTTGAGAGTGGCCTTATGGCAGGCAAAATCTTCTATATACATAAAAATGGCTGCGTGTGTATGTGCGCGTGTATATGTTCCAGCATAACTCTGGAACGCCTGGAACAATTTCAACCAAATTTGGTACACAGATGACTTACTATCTGGAGAAAAATACTGTGGGGGTAAGACACCCCTAGCATCCCTGGGGTGGGGGGTGTTTGTATGTATGTTCCAGCATAACTCTGGAACGCCTGGAACAATTTCAACCAAATTTGGTACACAGATGACTTACTATCTGGAAAAAAATACTGTGGGGGTAAGACACCCCTAGCATCCCTGGGGGTGGGGGTGTTTGTATGTATGTTCCAGCATAACTCTGGAACGCCTGGAACAATTTCAACCAAATTTGGTACACAGATGACTTACTATCTGGAAAAAAATACTGTGGGGGTAAGACACCCCTAATACCCCTCAGGGTGTGTGTGTCTGTGTGTGTGTGTTCCAGCATAACTCTGGAATGCCTGGGGCACTGAAATGAAAAGAAATGAATTATATGTATAGTGTCAATTCACAGTACTTTTGACAGTGATAGTGTGCATTTTGGATTCAAGTTCTCTTAAGATACAGCCTGTTGTTCCTTAAAATGGCTTCTACCGTACAGCACAGTGGAGTTGCCATGGTAACGGCTTCACAGTACTCCACAAGGGGGTTCCCTCTGATAAGGGAGATTGGGATAAATAAATACCTGGGCAACGGCGGGTTATCAGCTAGTATTTCTATAGAGTTCTACTGGTGGGATAAAGTAGAAAGAGACAGAGAGAGATTGAAGCAGAGATTGACAGAAGCAGAGAGAGAGACTGAGGGAGAGAAAAGAGAGAGAGAGAGATTGAGAGACAGAAAACTGAGAGAGACAGACAGACAGAGATTGAGAGACAGCAAGCGCAATTCAGACTTGCAAATTTCTGTTATTATTCCCAATCTCAGTGCAAGTATTTTTAGCCTTTGTGATGGAATAACAAACTCTTTTCAGGTATACCACGCCTTTTATAAACCCTTGGAATTTGTTGTGGCCGAAAGAGATGCTACTCAGTGTTACATAAAAGTAAGTTGGCCTTCGTAATGTTTCCTTCAGTTCAAGGAGCTTACAATCTCTATCAGAAACCCTGGGGATGTCACACGTACAAGGTTTTTTTTTTTAAAAAAAACATAAAACACCTTTTTCTTTTTTTTATTTATTTAATTTATTTAGAAAATTTATATTGCTGCCTACTCACGCATGGTGACTCATGGTGACGCTTCCATCTTCCTTCCTCCTCAAAGGAGAAAAATATTCTTTTCTTTTCTCTTCCCTTCCCTTCCCTTCCCTTCCCTTCCCTTCTCTTCTCTTCTCTTCTCTTCTCTTCCCTTCCCTTCCCTTCCTTTCCCTTCCCTTCCGTTCGCTTCGCTTCGCTTCCCTTCCCTTTTTTTCTTCCCTTCCCTTCCCTTCCCTTCTCTTCCCTTCCCTTCCCTTCCGTTCGCTTCGCTTTGCTTCGCTTCCCTTTTTTTCTTCCCTTCCCTTCTCTTCCCTTCTCTTCTCTTCCCTTCCTTTCCTTTCCCTTCCTTTCTCTTTTTTCTTCTCTTCTCTTCTCTACCCTTCCCTTCTCTTTTTTTCTTTTCGTTTCTTCCCTTCCCTTCCCTTCCCTTCTTGCCTTATCTTGTCTCGTCTAGTGTTTCTATTCTATTCTGTTTCTGTTCTACTCTACTCTACTCTGCTCTGCTCTGCTCTGCTCTGTTTCTGTTTCTGTTTCACTCTACTCTACTCTACTAATTCTCTCTAATCCTGGCTAGTTACCAACTCCCTGTTCTTCGTGAATTCTTTGCAGATGGTGTGCCTGCGTGAAAAAGACCAGCGAATCCTGGGCCTTCATTTCATTGGCCCAAATGCTGGCGAAGTGATCCAAGGCTTCGCTCTTGGAATCAAGTAAGTTTAAAGCATGTCAGCCCCATACCCTAGCCTCTCCCTAGCCCCCCCCCCACACACACACCTTAGCCTCCCCCTTCCCCGTCTGCCTTGTTTCTTAAACCTGCTCTTTTAAGTCTCTCCAAGATAATAATAAAAAAAGATAGTGATTGCCATTTTAGTCGGACTAAAATAATATCCAGTGTTTGGGGATTCTTTTATGTTCTTTATTTCCTCTAGTTTGATGACAAATACAGGCATCCTTTATTAATGAAAGCGCAGCTTAGGAAGGGACATATCGGCTTTTGGTTTTTATGTTGACGAAATAGATTCCTTGGCTCTGTCTTTTTTGATCCCTTCCTTCTTCTGCAAAAATAATAATAATAATAATGAAAAATTAGCTTTGCAGTCCAGCTGTTGCTGACTCTTCAACAAAGGGGAAAGGGGTTTCCTGGTGCTTTTTCTTTTTCTTCTTCTTCTTCTTTCCTATTCTCGGGATAATTAACGATTGTTCAAAAGCTTTTCTTTAAAAGAGAGAGGACTAAAACCTTGTTTTGATTACGTTTCTCTCTTTGACAAAGAGGGAATCATTAGAGCTTTGGAGAGGGGGGGAGAAATTTCAAGGATTTTTTTCTCCGCTCTTCAGATGTTTCCCTATTTTTTATTTTATTTTTTATTTTTGGTCCATGGTCTCCCAGTCCTGCCCAAAAGACTGTATCAAGTTACTTGAAAACTTCAGATTGGATAGAATACAATTTATTTTTGCTCTGTGGGTGTAGGTTTGTGTATTCGGGTGTGTTTCTGCAGGCCTTCCTTTTTTTATTGCCAACGCTAACCTCTGGTGTTTAGCCAGAATAGACCTTAAGATGGGATTCAGCCGGTTCAGACAGATTCAGGTAAACCAGATGCTAATTTTACATCTGGTTCAGGAGTGGGTTCTAAAATTTTTTACTACCAATTCTGTGGACGTGGCTTTTTTTTTTTTTTTTACTTTTAAAAGCATTTTTTCTACAACCTCTTCGGCGAAGTGGTTGTTAAAAAATGTTTTCAAAAGGCTCTGATGATCCCAGCTGAGTTGCCTGATAGGCAGAGGCTGTTTTTCTTTTAGCTTGGATCGGCAGAGGCTTTTAAAAGAAAAAAAGCCTCTGCCGATCAGGCAACTCAGCTTGGATCGGCAGAGGCTTTTAAAAGAAAAAAAGCCTCTGCCGATCAGGCAACTCAGCTTGGATCGGCAGAGGCTTTTAAAAGAAAAAAAGCCTCTGCCGATAAGGCAACTCAGCTTGGATCCTCAGAGGCTTTTAAAAACATTTTTTCTACAACCTCTGAAGAGGTTGTAGAAAAAATGCTTTTAAAAATTCAAAAAAAACAAGCCTCTGATGATTGCGTGGCTCAGCTCGGCATGGCGAGGGGGGGGGGGCAGGGATTTTTGCTACCAGTTCTCCGAACCACCCGCTTCCATCGCTACTGGATCGGGCGATCCGGTCTGAACCGGGAGCATTTCACCCCTGGGTTGGCCTATTCTCCAAAGCACCTGAGGACAAGAAAAGAAGTAACAGATGGAAAGTTATCAAAGAGAGATCGTACCCAGAACTCAAGCAACGAATCAGTGAACACCTAGGAACAAACCAAATAATAACCAAAAGCCAACACGGGTTTGTCAAAAACAGATCGTGCCAGACTAATCTTATTGCATTCTTTGACAAAGTGACAAAATTAGTGGACCAGAGGAATGCTGTCGATATAATTTGCTTGGACTTCAGTAAGGCATTTGATAAAGTAGACCATAACCTACTACTAGATAAAGTAGAAAAATGTGGGTTAGACAGCATCACCACCAGATGGATTTGTAAGTGGCTGACCATCCACACTCAACGTGTAGTCCTCAACGGAACTGCATCTACATGGAGGGAAGTATGCAGTGGGGTACCCCAAGGCTCTGTTTTAGGCCCTGTGCTCTTCAACATCTTCATCAATGACTTGGACGAGGGGATAGATGGGGAACTCATCAAATTTGCAGATGACACCAAGTTGCCAGGAATAGCCAACACTCCAGAAGATAGGCTCAGGATACAGAAGGATCTTGATAGACTTGAACATTGGTCACTAACAGTGGTCTAAGGCACCCTGCTATTAAGACCAGCTGCCTGCAATTACTGCAGGTTCAAATCTCGCCAGGCTCAAGGTTGACTTAGCCTTCCATCCTAAGGTAGGTAAATTGAGGACCCAGTTTGTGGGGGCAATAAGCTGACTTTGTATAAATATACAAAAAGGATGAAGGCTATTGCTTAGTGCATTGTAAGCCGCCCTGAGTCTCCGGAGAAGGCGGCATATAAATCAAATTAAAAAAAAAAAAAAAACTATCTAACAAAATGAAATTCAATGGTGAAAAAAGTACAGTTCTACATTTAGGCAAGCAAAACAAAATGCACAGGTACAGTATATGTGGTACCTCACTCAATAGTAGTAACTGTGAGAGGGATCTTGGAGTCCTAGTGGACAATCACTTAAATATGAGCCAGCCGTGTGCAGCAGCTGCCAAAAAAGCCAACACAGTTCTAAGCTGCATCAACAGAGGGATAGAATCAAGATCACCTGAAGTGTTAATACCACTTTATAATGCCTTGGTAAGGACACACTTGGAGTACTGCATCCAGTTTTGGCCGCCACGATGTAAAAAGATAACACATAAAGATTCCTTTTTTCCCTCTTCATTTTCTTCTCCTCTTTTGTTCTCCACTTGTCTTCTGCAGATGCGGTGCTACTTATTCTCAAATGATGCAGACAGTTGGGATTCACCCCACCTGTGCCGAAGAAGTGACTAAGTTGCACATCACCAAGAGGTCAGGCTTGGATCCGACTGTCACGGGCTGCTGAGGTTAAGCACCATCCCTGGTCAACCAGGCTGGGCAGAAGCCTCCAGAAGAGAAGGAAGGAGCACATCAACATCTAGAGGTCTATAATGTTTCAATTCTTTCGTTGGTCTCTTCACAAGGCCTTTCACCCAACCCCAAAATTGGGCAGCTGCTGCCAAAAAAACCAACACGGCAGCTGCCAAAAAAGCCAACACAGTTCTGGGCGGCATCAACAGAGGGATAGAATCAAGATCACGTGAAGTGTTAATACCACTTTATAAGGCCTTGGTCAGGCCACACTTGGAATATGGCATCCAGTTTTGGTCGCCACGATGTAAAAAAGAAGTTTGAGACTCTAGAAAGAGTGCAGAGAAGAGCAACAAAGATGATGAGGGGACTGGAGGCTAAAACACATGAAGAACGATTGCAGAAACTGGGTATGTCTGGTTTAATGAAGAGGAGGACTAGGGGAGACATGATAGCAGTGTTCCAATATCTCAGGGGCTGCCCCAAAGAAGAGGGAGTCAAGCTATTCTCCAAAGCACCTGAGGGTAGAACAAGAAGCAATGGGTGGAAACTAATCAAGGAGAGAAACAATTTAGAACTAAGTTAGAACAGTTAGAACAATTAATAAGTGGAACAACTTGCCTGATGGTAGAAGAGATTATTTTCATTTTCTAAGGACCGCTTCATATTTTCATCTCAGCCAGAAGGTGGAGATGCTGGCTAAGATATTAGCCCGGGAGTTCAGTGATATCAAATGATAATAAAACCGGCAGGATTGCAAAGCAAAACGCCAATAAAACGCTATCCACGGTGACTTCTATTGTTAGCGATTCGATCAGGGTGATCGAATTTCCAGTATGGTTATTTCCCGTAGAATTAAAATTTCAATTATCTGAAAATGCATCTCTGTTCACCCCAAAGTGTGTATCGCTTTATATACCGCAATAGAATAGAATAGAATAGAATAGGATAGGATAGGATAGGATAGGATAGGATAGGATAGGATAGGATAGAATAGAATAGAATAGAATAGAATAGAATAGAATAGAACAGAACAGAACAGAACAGAACAGAACAGAACAGAACAGAACAGAATATGGAATGGAATGGAATGGAATGGAATACGGAACGGAACGGAACGGAACGGAACGGAACGGAACGGAACGGAACAGAACAGAACAGAATTTTGTATTGGCCAAGTGTGATTGGACACACAAGGAGTTTGTCTTGGTGCATATGGTCTCAGTGTACATAAAAAGACAAGATACATTCGTTAAGAATCATAAGGTTCAACACTTAATGACAGTCGTAGGGTACAAATAAGCAATTGAATCCTACTAGGAAACAATATAAATCGTAGGGATACCAGCAACAAGGTTACAGTCGTACAGTCATAAGTGGGAGGAGATGGGTGATAGGAACAATGAGAAGATTAATAGTAATGCAGACTTAGTGAATAGTTTGAAAGTGTTGAGGGAATTATTTGTTTACCAGAGTGATGGCGTTTGGGGAAAAAGCTGTTCATGTGTCTAGTTGTTCTGGTGTGCAGTGCTCTATAGCGTCGTTTTGAGGGTAGGAGTTGAAACAGTTTATGTCCAGGATGCGAGGGGTCTGTAGATATTTTCACAGCCCTCTTTTTGACTCGTGCAGTATACAGGTCCTCAGTGGAAGGCAGGTTGGTAGCAATTGTTTTTTCTGCAGTCATAGATCATGATCATAGTCATCGTAAAAATATATTCATCATAAATCATAAGATACAACACTTAGTGATAATCATAGGATATTAAATAAGCAGTCAACGTAAATCATACGAGGATACTGAATAAAACAATACAAATCATAAGATATAACAGTGATAATCATAGGATACTAAATAAGCAGTCAACATAAATCATAGGATACTAAATAAAACAATATAAATCATAAGATACAAGCAACAAAATTATAGTCATAAGATAAGGAGATAGGTCATTGGAAAGATGAGAATAATAATAATAATAATACAGTCTTAGTAAATTATTTGACAGTATTGTGGGAATTAGTTGTTTAGCAGAGTGATGGCATGGGAGGCGGGGAAACTGTCCTTGTGTCTAGTTGTTCTGACGTGCAGTGCCCTACAGCATCGTTATGAGGGTTGAAGGTGAAACAGTTTAGGTCCAGGGTGTGAGAGGTCTGTAGAATTAGAATTAGAATTAAATAGAAATGGAAGAGAGCTGGAAGGGACCTTGGAGGTCTTCTAGTCCAGCCCCCTGCTCAAACAGGAGAACCTATAAGATCTCCTGCTTGGGCAGGGGACTGGACTAGAAAATTGGACTAGAAATATTTTATATTTTATGCTCTGTTCCCAGGAGGGAGGAGGCCATTCCAGAAGAGTAAGAGGCAACTCAGCCTGGACATCATGTGTGATAGAAAGAGGATGAAGTCAGTCCCTTCTTAACAGTTCACAGAGTATATAGTAGATGCAAGTAATAAACTCCTCAGGCTGGAAAGATTTTTGTCTCTAGATGTGAAACAATAAAGAATTCAGCTTGGAAGAATCCTCACATGTCACTCTTGGTTTGGAATCTCGACAGAGTTTTTTGGCCATGGCCAACTCTTCAGAAAACCATCTGCAATTACCCACAAGATGCTTTTTCAAGAGACAACTGGACTTCCTTGGGTTTTTTTTCCTTGAAGACATTTTTGCTTCTCATCCAAGAAGCTTCTTCAGTTCTGACTGAATGGCGGGTCATTCAGGATTCTTCTGTTAGAACAGAAGAAGCTTCTTGGATGAGAAGCGAAATGTCTTCAAGGAAAAAACCAAGAAGGTTCACCTGCCTCTTGAAAAAGCACCTTCCTGGATGACTCAGAAACTTCATAGACGTTTTTTTCTTTCTTTCTTTCTTTCTTTCTTTCTTTCTTTCTTTCTTTCTTTCTTTCTTCCTTCCTTCCTTCCTTCCTTCCTTCCTTCCTTCCTTCCTTCCTTCCTTCCTTCCTTCTCCAGTTGCCTCTTGAAAAAGCATTTTCAGAGCAACCACGACCTGGATGACTGAGAATCTTCATAGACTTCCTTCCTTCCTTCCTTCCTTCCTTCCTTCCTTCCTTCCTTCCTTCCTTCCTTCCTTCCTCCCTTCCTCCCTCCCTCCCCCCCTCCCTCCCTCCCTTCCTTCCTTCTCCAGTTGCCTTTGCGGGCAACCACAACTGGATGACTGAGAATCTCCATAGATCTCTACAATTCCCCTGTGTCTGTGAAATGAACCTACATTCCCTCTACCCAAGTCTCCCATTGAAGTCAATATCCTTATGCTGCCAATATTTATTTATTTTTAGAGTCACCACCAGGCCAACTCCAGTGAAAGCCTTCTGCCAACCGATCCCATTTCTGGAATGTTCACTCCTCCAATTTATTTCATTGGATGAAGATATCTAGATGAATGTTGATGAGCTGGAACTGGTACCAAAGCCGGGGTAGATGGACACCAAAAATATCTGCTCCTTTTCTCAGAAGTTCTGCCTTGTGCCTTCCAGGGATGGTTTATTTTCAACAACCACCTCAAGCAGCCTCGTACGGATGCCAAAAAACCCAACCAACGTCGCAAAAGATTTCTTGGGCGTGCAGATATTTTGTGCGTTTGAGGAATCCACGCAAAATCAGGGGACACCGGCTGATGACGACTTGTGTATAAATCCACTCGCTGGAGTAGACAGGTTTGATGCTTGCTGGTTCCTTATTGAGCCGAAAGAATTACGTTGGAATTGATGGTAAGAAAGTTCATAGAAAAGGATTAAAAAATAGCTGTTAAATTTGTAGAAGCTGTGTGGTTGATTTGGGATAACTCTTCCTTCCCCAAAAAATCAAATACGTTTGATGAGAAGAAGGACTAGCTTTCTTTGCCACCGTTCTTAAGCAAGTCACTGCAGTTACTAAGTAAGTAAAAGGAGACACAGTCTCCTGGTCACCCAGCTGGCTTTCATGCCTTCCGGGACTAGAACTCACCATTTCCTGGTGATTGGCCCCAAAGCCACCCGCCCATTTTCATGACTAAGGTGGGACTAGAATTCCCAGTCTCCTGGTGATTGGCCCCAAAGCCACCCAGCCCATTTTCATGACTAAGGTGGGACTAGAATTCCCAGTCTCCTGGTGATTGGCCCCAAAACCACCCAGCCCATTTTCATGACTAAGGTGGGACTAGAATTCCCAGTCTCCTAGTGATTGGCCCAAAGTCACCCAGCCCATTTTCATGACTAAGGTGGGACTAGAATTCCTAGTCTCCTGGTGATTGGCCCCAAAGTCACCCAGCTCATTTTCATGGCTAAGGTGGGATTAGAACTCCCAGCCTCCTGGTGATTGGCCCCAAAGTCACCCACCAGCTTTCATGACTTAAGGTGGGACTAGAACTCCCAGCCTCTTAGTGATTGGCCCCAAAGCCAGCCAGTTGGCTTTCGTGCCTAAGGCGGAACTAGAATTCAGGGTCTCCCAGTTTCTAGCCTAGTTACCTTAACCACTAGACCAAGCTGTCTCTATGATAGATCGACATAAACTGGATTTGTCTCTTTCATCCATTTCTATTGTCTCTCTTCGTCCCATCGCTTTCTTGAAAACTTTTCAGCAGTCAACGATGAGAAATTTTCACGAGAAGCACACTTGGAGGCACTGTTTAAAAAGACACACTCGCCCACGCCCACCCCTCGGGATGACAACCGGGACACAAATTGATGTAATTACTTGACGAAGCCTGAAAACCTGTCTGCCAGATGTCAGGGAGTTAATTGTGGCTCTATTGTGCCCCGTCTTAAGTCAATATTGTCAGCTATTATTCCTCTTAATCCCCTAACATCATGGTTTGATGCTGGGCCGCTGGAGATGTCCCCTTCAGCGCCTCTTTGTGGCGCAGGTTTGCCCGTTTGCGGCAGGCAACGGGAACACGAGATTGCGTGGCGGTGTTAGGCATTCGGCTGAGCTACCTTTATTCTCTGTACAGTTAGTCCTCAACTTACAACAGTTTGTTTAGTGACCGTTCCAAATTACAACAGCATTGAAAAATGAACCCCCCAGCCAGCGTGGAATTGAGATCCATGCATCTTAATTTTGCCAAGTTTGAAAAACACAGAACTAGCCCAAACCAATAATTACAGTATATCTATATGTATGCCTCTATCCATCCATCCATCCATCCATCCATCCATCTACAGCTATCTATCTATCTATCTATCTATCTATCTATCTATCTATCTATCTAGTCCTTGACATACAACAGTTCATTTAGTGACTGCTTGAAGTTGCAAAGGCACCAGAGGTGGGTTTCAGCAGGTTCTGACCAGTTCTGGAGAACCGGTAGCGGAATTTTTGAGTAGTTCGGAGAACCGGTAGTAAAAATTGTGACTGGCCCCGCCCTCATTGGGAGGAAATGGGGATTTTGCAGTAACCTCCTCACCAGGCTCAAGGTTGACTCAGCCTTTCCGTCCTTCCGAGGTGGGTAAAATGAGGACCCAGATTGTTGGGGGCAAGAGGCTGACTAAGTAAACTGCTTAGAGAGAGGGGTAAAGGTAAAGGTTCCCCTTGCACATACATGCTAGTTGTTCCCGACTCTAGGGGGCGGTGCTCAACTCCGTTTCAAAGCCGAAGAGCCAGCGCTGTCTGAAGAAGTCTCCGTGGTCATGTGGCCAGCATGACAACACCAAAGGCGCACGGAACGCTGTTCCCTTCCCACCAAAGGTGGTCCCTATTTTTCTACTTGCATTTGTTTTTACGTGCTTTCGAACTGCTAGGTTGGCAGAAGCTGGGAGAAATCATGGGAGACACCCCCCCCCCCGTTACGCGGCACTAGGGATTCGAACTGCCGACCTTTCGATCGACAAGCTCAGCGTCTTAGCCACTGAGCCACTGCCTCCCTTAGAAATCAATTAGCAGAGAGCAAACCCCATTCTCTGTCAGCACTGATGATGTCCTTTAGAGATCCACATCCCTTAGAGAGGGCTGTAAAGCACTGTAAAGCGGTATATAAGTCTAAGTGCTATTGCTATGCAGATATAAATAAATATATATATATATATCGCTGATAAAGAAATAAAGGGAGACTAGTATAGATCTATTTCAAGCTATTTAGCTCTCATCAGCTAGCCATACCCTTACTTGGATTCGAACTTGGGCTGCCTGTATGTTAGGCAGTTGTATTAACCTCTGAGCCACAAGTTCTCCTCCCTTTATTTCTTTATCAGCGAAATATAAATTTGGTATAAAATGGTTTGTCGTGAATGCGACTGCGTCCGATAAGAGGCAAGATCTGGCATATCTGAGTGCAGAAAATTCATCCTTCCTCACTCCCAGGAAGCCGCTGGTGCACCATCTCGAAAGGGAAGTTTCCAGAATGTGATTGCATCAGTCAGAAAGTGAAGAGCCTGATGAGAAAATAAATAAATAAATAAAAAAGTCTAGCCAGGAGGCTGGGAAGAAGGGAGAAGACCATCCTTGTTCCGACAGGGCCCTTGCGCATCGCTTGTGGCAGAGATACAGAGGGAGATGGATGTGTGCCAGTTTCCCGAAGGAGAATTCATTCCGAAGAAGAGCAGCAATTTTGGGATAGGTGAGCCTTAATCGCCCATCCGTATGGAAGGGCAGACTGTATTGATGACACATATATGTGACAGACAGACAGACAGACAGCACCGTTTTTCCACTCCAGAGGAAAGAAATATTTAGAAAGTTTACTTTTAGTTTAGTTTTGTCTCAACTAAACTCTCTGAGATCGTTTGTTTTCTTCCAGACGTTTCATTACCCAACTAGCAGTGGTGGGTTCCTCCCGGTTCGGTCCGGTTCGGCCGAGCCGGTAGCGGTGACGATATGACATCACCGAGCCGGTTCTCCCCCCCGCCCTCCCACGTTATTCTTACCTGTTATTTGGTCCCACCCCCCATCTATTGCTGCCTCCTGAGTCCCAGCTGATGACTAGAGGGAGGAAAAAAACTGTTTAAACTCTTGCCGCGGGGCTTCAAAGGGCCGCCCTACAGCTGATCAGTGTTAAAAGCAAACAAATGAGTCGGGTCGTAAGTGCGAGGACTGGTCGTAAGTGCGAGGACCTTCCAGAAATGACTCTGACCAGCTAGCCACGCCCACCTAGTCACATGACCTCCAAGCCACACCCACAAAATAAGCCACGCCCACAGAACCGGTAGCAAAAAAAAATTGAGAACCCACCCCTGTGCGTAACCCATCTGGAACTTTTCTCGGTAACCTTGGCAGGTTTGCAAGTGAGAAGAGGGGAAACGGCAGCTCCGCAGAGGAAGGAAAGGTGGAGGTGTTTTTTTTCTTTTCTCTTCCCCGTGACTTGTAGAAAAAGTGTGCAACCGGCTAAAAAACAACGGAGGGGGAAAAACATAAACTCTCCACGCTGGGTGTGATTTATGTGGCTGTAAAAAAAAAAAATACAACGAGATACGGAGTTTTGGCTGCAAAGTCCTGGTTGGGTAATGAAATTTCTGCCAGAAAATAAGCAAGCTGAGAGAGCACCAAGGGACCCGGTAGTTCTCTTCCTCCTCCACCTGTCTCTTCCAATCCTGATGATGTTACCTAGTTGGGCAATGAAACATCCACCAGAAAACAAGCAGGCTCAGAGAGCACCAAGGACCCCACTGTTGTCGTCGTCATCGTCGTCCTCCTCCTCTTCCTCCTCCTCCTCCTGTCTCTTCTAGTCCTGATGATGTTACCTAGTTGGGTAATGAAATGTCTGCAAGAAAACAACCAAGCTCAGAAAGCATCAAAGACACCCCTCCCCCACAGTCCTCCTCCTCCGCCACCACCTCCTCAAACCCCACTCCCTTCCAGCACTGATGATGTGACTTAGTTGGGTGATGTAATGCCTGCAAGAAAAGAAGCAAGCTCGAAGAGCACCCAGGACTCCATATTTCTCCTCCCCCTCCTCCTCTTCCTCTTCCTCCTCCTCCCAAATTCCACTCTCTTCTATACTGATGGTGTTGCCTAGTTTGGGTCATGTGCGAGGGAAACCTAGGAGCCTGGATAGCTCAACAGACTAAAAAGCCTGTTATTAACATTCAGCTGTCTGCAATTATTGCAAGTTCGAATCTCCCCAGGCTCAAGGTTGACTCAGCCTTCCATCCTTTCTGAGGTAGGTAAATTGAGGACCCAGTTTGTGGGGGCAATAAGCTGACTTTGTATAAATCCTGGAATCAGTTGCCCCCAGAGATAAGGAGAATCCAAGACCTCAGTGCCTTCCGCCGTGCCCTTAAAACCCACTTTTTCCAGCAAGCCGGGCTGGCTTAAGAAGAAATTTTTAAATTTTTAAAATTGTTTTAATTTAATTTTTAAATTTTGGGGCCAAATTTTATATATATTTTAATTGTTCTTAATAGCACATATACTAAAATTGGAACGATACAGAGAAGATTAATATTTGTAGTTTATGTTCTTAATTCTGGCTGTGCACCGCCCTGAGTCCTTAGGGAGAAGGGCAGTATATAAATTGAAAAATAAATAAATAAATAAATAAATAAATAAATAAATAAATAAATAAATAATATACAAAAGTATGAAGGCTATTGCTTAATGCACTGTAAGCTGCCCTGAGTCTCCGGAGAAGGGCGGCATATAAATCTAATTAAAAAAACAACAACAACAAAAATACCTTTATCTTTACCTAGTCATAATCAATGAGGATCTAATCCTGGCTTACCCCTTGGTGACCCCTTCAGCTTTGCCACCTCTGGGGACCGCTCCCTTCTGCCTTATGATTGGTCTGGCTTTTGTGTCAACTTTCAGGAAAAACTGGGCAGCGTGTAGCACGATAGGAGCTAATCTAAGCAAGAGAAGTCTTCTTCAGTAGCCCATTAGTGAAGCCTGAAGGAAGCTGTCGAGACTTTTGGGTGGCTTTCCAGACCAGCTGAAAGCTTCCGTGGGACAGGAGGAGGAGGAAGAAGGAGGGAGGCCCACAAATCGAGGCACATCGGTTTGCTTGTCGTCGTGTCTTATTTTCCTTCCAACCTTGAGTAATGGTGTGCTTCCTCTCGACTTCCTTCTTGGAGCATCTATGGCTCTGTTTACGGGTCTCCTCCTGCCTTCTTGTTTCCTGCCTTAACTGGCTGCCCCGAAGAATAGATGCTCTGGAGACTTCACGCCTCCTTACCTTGGCCTGAACGGATCCGTCATTCTGTCTCACGTTGCCTCTTGCTAACATCTACTTCCCACACAAGTGGGTAACCTTGAGGTTGCGCCATGAATTCCACGGGTCTCCTTTTAGTTCTCTGTTCATCAGAAGGCAGGGCACACGATCCCTTGACTGAGATAAGGAAATTGCCTTGGTGGTTGAAGTTGTGAAAACAGGACCTTGCTCTTTGTACTTACAAGGGAGTCCTCCCTTTTTAATTTTGAGTAGGGGCCAAGTTGCTTTATCTCAACGAAACGTGCCTCTACGTTCCCTGGTCGTATCAGGGTCAGTTGAAGCCTCATAGCAGTCGTCACCTCTTCCAAGGACAGATTTAATGCTTGTTCATCAACAGGAAGCCTCCAGATGTCGGGTTCCTTCTCAACCTTTCTATGATCGTTTCATTCCAACTTCGCAGAAGTCAGAACTCCATGTTTGATCATCTCAGGAAGAAACCCTAAAGCAGTGATGGAGAACCTTTTCGGCACCGAGTGCCCAAACCGGAACATGCGTGCATGTGTGTGCATGTGTGCATGCCGGAGTGTTGAAAACCCAAAAAGCAGCTGGTTGGTGCTTGAATGCCTATTTTTTGGGCCATATTTGGGGGCCGTTTTCTGGCTGTTTTTCAGGCCCCAAAAACACCCTAAAAACGACCCCCCAAAAGGCCCAGAAACAGCTGGAAAAATGGCTTGGTTTTTGGCCATTTTCAGGCTGTTTTCTGTTCTGCCCCAGCTACGGACCTTACAGAACGCAGCACGCACGAAGTCCATTCAAACCTTAATTTATTGAATAAACCAGTCTTTTACAACTACGGCTGTTAATTAATTGCATTAACAGCCGCCAAGAATTCAAAGAATAATAACTGAAAACTTACTATGGTTGGCAGAATGCCCAGAAGCAATTTGCAGGAAGCTGATAAGATAAGCAAGACAAGACACGAAGGTATGTGAACTAAATTATTCCCTGCAAATTGCTTCAGTCGGCATTCCTCCTTAAATAGGCTGAGGGAGTGGCCAATTAGCCCAAGCCTTACTCTCGAGGAGACCTCCTCCTGAGGAGCCATTCCTGCCTTTTGGCAGGTCTGCGCACCCGTGCATCGAGAAGAGGCTCCTCCTCTTCTTCCTCTTCACTTAAGAGAGCTTCTGGAGGTTCTGAAGGCCCTGGCTGAATCCCCGCCTCTGGCACCATATTTTCTCCAGCCTCCTCATTGTCCGACTCGAGTGCCAGCTGCACAGGCTACTGACGCAGCATCACACCAGCCTCCTTGCTGTCGGAATCAGCTACTAGCTGCACAGGCCGTGTACGGGCCACAACAGTTTTCTGGCACGCCGGCGTCAGCGGACACTATTTGGCCGGCACGCCAGAAACCAGAATAGCAGCTGGCGACGGTGCGCATGCCCACAGAGAGGGCTCTGTGTGCCACCTCTGGCACGCATGCCATAGGTTCACCATCACAGCAGTAAAACTTCCTTCCCTTCCTTTTTGTGGTTGGCTTTCTGAGTGTTGTGGCCCGCCAGCGGCCTGCACGGATTGTGGCTGATCCTGACAATGAGGAGGCTGGTGTGGTGCATCCTGTGCAGCCGGTGCTCGGGTCGGACAGCGAGGAGGCTGAAGAGGATGTGGTGCCAGAGGCAGAGACTCAGCCTGGGCCTTCAGAACCTCCAGAGGCTCCTTCGAGTGAAGAGAGCGAAGTGGAGGAGCCTCTTCTCAATGCTCAAGCATGCAGGGCTGCCAAAAGGCAGGAGTGGCTACTCAGGAGGAGGTCTCCTCGAGAGTAAGGCTTGGGGCTAATTGGCCACTCCCTTAGCCTATTTAAGTTCGCTCACAGATAGCACACGCTGCTGGAAACAACGTTTAATTACTACGCAAAGCATTTTGAGAGTGAGTTTCTTGTTATATCTTGGTTTCTGGGCTGGTTGCCAACCCTCTTCGGACTTCGTTTAATCTCTGTAATTCATAGCAGGCGGATAAGGACATTTGCACTGGAAGCCTGCATTTTGGAAGGGATCTGTTTGTATTAAACGGAGTTTTTGGAGCTTTGTGTGCGTCACACTCCTTGGGATCCGGAGCTGGGGCAGAACACTGAGCCATGCTAAGGCTAAGTTTGTTTTGGCTCCAGATAAGTCATTCCTTGTTTCCATGCAACTTCCGAATGTGCGTGGTGTTATTTTATTTTATTTTATTGTTTTGGATCGGGCCAGCTGAGTCACCTCTTCCCAGCAATGGGACGGTGGTTTGAAGCAACACGTTTTATGGTCCCATGTTGCGTCATTTGTGCCTCTGGATGAAGAAACCTGCAATGAAAAAAAAAAAAAAAACCTCTTCATAGAGTGATGGAATCTAGGGTGGGGAATGAAGGTGGGGAGAACTAAACTGAAGGTTTGGGTCTGTTACGACAAAGCCAGGAACCGAAAAAAAAAATATTGTTGCTTACGAAGTTAGCGGGCATTGCTTCAACCCATCACAATTTCTCCTGATTTCTCTTTAATTAGATGAAGAATTTAATACCCTAAGGGTGGTTGGGTTTGGGTTCAACTCGGGAAGCCATTGCTAGAGACATCTCAGGACTTAAGCCAGATTTTTCTGCCTACGTTCCCCTACAGGGCGCCTTTGGCACCAAGGAAGCTCACACCCTACCTGCGTAGCACAAGAACAATTTAAAATGTAAAAGATCTGATTTTTAATGCTTCCGACGTATTTTGAGGAGGGACGCAGTGGCTCAGTGGCTAAGACGCTGAACTTGTCGATCGAAAGGTCGGCAGTTCAGCGGTTCGAATCCCTGGTTCCGCCTAACGGGGTGAGCTCCCGTGACTTGTCCCAGCTTCTGCCAACCTAGCAGTTCGAAAGCAGATAAAAACTGCAAGTAGAAAAATAGGGACCACCTTTGATGGGAAGGGAACAGCGTTCCATGCGCCTTCAGCATTGAGTCATGCCAGCCACATGACCACGGAGACGTCTTCGGACAGCGCTGGCTCTTTGGCTTTGAAACGGAGATGAGCACCGCCCCCTAGAGTCGGGAACGACTAGCACAGATGTGCGAGGGGAACCTTAAACCAAAATACCTTAATGTATTTTGACAACAAATGGGAAGCTCAGGAATACGGAGCTTATACGGAGGATCCCGGATCTGCGCACCTTCTGTCGCGCTCTCAAGACTTTTTTATTCCATCAAGCCGGCCTGGCCTAAATCTTTCCCCTTTAAAATGTAAATTTTAATTTGGTTTTAAAATGATTGGGTGTTTTAAATTTGTCTCGGCCAAATTGTTTAATTCGGTTTTATTCTGTTTTTAAATTTTGTATTTATGTGTTTTATTCTGTGGCTGTTCACCGCCCTGAGTCCTTCGGGAGTAGGGCGGTATATAAATCAAAAAAATGAAATGAATCTGCAAATTTGACCATGGAGAGGGTTACATCTGGTTTTGTGGTTTTGAAATGCTGCCCTAGCATTGCACCAGGGGTTAGGATAGACAGACAGATAGACTAGACAGAGACAGACATGGAGAGAGAGACAGACTTATAGACATCGAGAAAGAGAGAGAGAGAGAGAGAGAGAGACATAGAGCGAGAGAGACATAGATAGATAGCAGTAGCACTTAGACTTATATACTGCTTCATAGTGCTTTACAGCTCTCTCTAAGTCAGTCTATTGCCCACAACAATCTGGGTCCTCATTTTACCGACCTCGGAAGGATGGAAGGCTGAGTCAACTTTGAGCCGGTGGGAATCAAACTGCCAAACCGCAGTCAGCTGGCAGTCAGCAGAAGTATCCTGCAGTACTGCACTCTAACCACTGCGCCACCACGGATAACAAGAGTTCGGGGGGGGTGTTTAGCGTCAAGGGAAGCACAAGTAGGTTTTCTAAATAAAGAACAGACTTGTGGGTGATTTGCCTAGGTCATTTCGTAACCGACCGATTCAATTGACTGGTTTTTTTATTTGGATTTGTCTCCATCGTAGGCTCTTCAGCCCAAATGGAATCCGTTTAAATGGTTTGGCTGGAAAGATAATTGTAGCTCTGCGAGGCATTTTTCAAGGTTTTATAGGAAACGCCGGCGAATCCACAGAGCAATTGTACCCTTGGTTTGCATTCCAGATCTAAAAATACGGAGCTGTTCTTCCATTCGACGGGAGAGGAAAGGAAATTGCTATTGCTTTTTTTTTTCTCTCCCACCATCCGGGAGAAAAATATATTGATGTAATTCTCAGGAATGTGGTGCCGGATTTTTGCACTTACGGTATATTACAAGATAGCTGGGGGGAGTTGTTAAAACATCTTGGACAACTTCTCTGCAGTTCTTCTGGAAAACCTCTGGCTTCTTATACTGCTGTGAAATCACAGGGATAGGTTTGAATTTGCAATCGATAGGAAATTTAAAAAAAAATATTGATAAGGCAAAGGGATCTGGCTGAAAACAGTGACACGACGTTCGACAGAGTCGAATGCCTTATTTTTCACTGAGGACAACGCAACCAAGAATTTCTAGCGGTTCTGCTAGGAGCCTCATGTCCAAAAATCCTCAACAGTAATATTTCCAATTTCTTTTGCGTTGGGGTCCTTGTTGCTCTCTGAGCTTGGCGGTTTTCTTTGCAGGCGTTTCATTACCAAACTGGATAACATCATCAGTGCCAGAAGGAAGTGGGGTTTAAGGGCAAACCTCATTCCCTTCTAGCACTGATGATGTTATTTTAGTTTGATGCTTTAGCCTGAAGTCCTGCATGGTACAAAGGAGTAAATTCATTGACTAAGGTGATTCCTTCCAACACAGTCATTTTGCGGTCTTTCTCTCTCTTTTTTTCTTTCAGTTCTGTTCTTCCCGGATCAAATGAGAGAGTCAGAAAACCTTAAATAGCTCTTGTCTGATCACTGATAGAGATTTTTGAATTTAGTTGCAAGAGGTATGCAGAATTATTCCAAGGGTTGGATGGAATCTAAAGTCCCTTCTTTCTTTCTTTCTTTTCTTTCTTTCTTTCTTTCTTTCTTTCTTTCTTTCTTTCTTTCTTTCTTTCTTCCTTTCTTTCCTTCCTTCCTTCCTCCTTCCTTCCTTCCTTCCTTCCTTCCATCCATCCATCCATCCATCTATCTTCCATCTGTTCTTTTTCTTGATCCTTCCTTCCTTCCTTTACTCTCCTTCCCTTGTTCTTTCCTCTGATCATCCATCTTTTCTTTTTCTTCCTTCCCTGTTCTTTTTCTCCCTTCCTTCTCTCCTTCCTTCCACCCTTCTCTGCTTCCTCTGACCGTCCGTTTTTTTCTTTTTCTCCTTCCTTCCTTTCCTTCCTTCCCTCTGTTCTTTTCTCCTTCCTTCCTTCCCTGTTCTTTTTCTCCCTTTCTTCCATCCTTCTCTCCTTCCCGTGATCCTTCCTCTGACCATCCACCTTTTCTTTTTCTTCCTTCCCTCTGTTCTTTTCTCCTTCCTTCCTTCCCATTCTTTTTCTCCTATTCCTTCTCTCCTTCCTTCTTTCTCTCCTTCCCTTGATCCTCCCTCTGACCATCCATCTTTTCTATTTCTCCTTCCCTCCTTCCCTGTTCTTTTTCTTCCTTCCTTCTCACCTTCCTTCAATCCTTCTCTCCTTCCCTTGATCCTTCCTCTGACCATCCATCTTTTCTTTTTCTTTTTCTTTTCCTTCCCTCCCTCTCTCCTCTCATAAAGTCTCTCTTGAATTAAATCGATTTTAATGAATCAAGTCCGCCTTCCTAAAAACAGAGCCCCATCAGGCCCAAATTCAGCTCCTGTTGCCTTTGTGACTAATATGTGTAGCCTACAATCAGGAGACCGGACGGCTCCTTTCCCAATGAAAACATTTCATGAAAAGGCGTAGGAGCTTTTAATAAAGGTGCTGCTAATTTCCTTCTGATTTGTTTGCCGTCATAGACTACTTCCTCCTAACACCCCTCTTCCCACCACTCCTACTACATTGCCATCTTTACCCCTACTTTCTTCCTACAATCCCTATCACTGTGGATCTTAAATTGAAGATAATTCACCTCTCAAGGAGATAATTCGACAATATCCTGGGGTTGACGGAGCAATTTGTACCTGCTTATTTCCTGAATTGAAGTAAAGGCAGGTGTGAAAGAGCTAGAGAGACTGAGTGAAGAGCCAAGGGACTGGGTCAGATAAGAGAGAGAATAGCCCACAGCTGCATAATGGGTGGGGCAAGAGAAGGAAGGCACCCTCCCTACTTTCTCGGGATGTAAAGGAGACAGCATGGGAATTGTACTTTTCAGACTTGCAAGTTTCTGTCCATGTAGCTTTGCAATAAAGTGGAATTAGCTTATCTGATCACGATTCTTATCTAGTTGACGTCGGTCTTAACCAGTCTAAAAGTCTCTTGCGGTCTCTTATCGGACCGGGTCCCTTGGCAGCATTTCTTCTCCTCTTGTCTCCCAAGGTCTTTCTCACAGACCAGTGTAGTTGAAGGCTTGGTTTGGGACGGCTGATGGTGTGTAAGACAACACATTCTGTGGGATTTTGGGGTGGGCAACTGTGGCCCTTTTACAACCTGTGGACTTCAACTCCCAGAATTCCTGAGCCAGCTTGGCTGGCTCAGGAATTCTGGGAGTTGAAGTCCACAGGTTGTAAAAGGGCCACAGTTGCCCACCTCTGAGGTAAGTAGATCAAACAGTTGCCATAGTTTCCCGGTTCTTAGACAGGGATGAGCTTTCAAAATTTTAGCAAGGGATTCACTGCCTGGTTGCTTGGTGGGTGTGGCCATGGTGGGCGTGACCTAGTGGGCCTCCTGCACTACGGCGGGGGTGGGTGCGTTTTTGCCCTTCCTGGGCTCCGGAGCTTTTCTTGAGCCTCCGGGAGGGCGAAAACGGCCTCCCCAGGCTCCAGAATCCGTTTCCGGCACTCAGCCTTCCTTATGGTCCAACTTTCCCAGCCCTACATTGCAACTGGGAAAACCATCGCCTGGACTATACGCACTTTTGTTGGCAGGGTGATGTCTCTGCTTTTTTAGTACGCTGTCTAAATTAAGCATTAGATCAAGAGAGAAAATAGCCCTTGGTTTCCTACAAAACCTCAACAACTTGACTAATAGTACAATATTTAAAACATCCCGAAACAATACAGATGGCAAAGAAATTTTAAAAATAAAACCACTTCGTCTGTCATTAAGGGCATTTATTCTTTTGGCATGATTAGGGTGAAAAAAACAACCGCAAACGTTATTTCTCTCCTCTTTTAATTACCAGCCTTCAGCAAGGCGGAGGAGATGATCAATGCATCAAAAGAGAAGCAACAGTTACCCGAAGAGTTTTCAATTAGGCTGTTATTCTAGTGTGTATGCCTGTTTGTGTAGAGACCCCGCTAATCTTTGGCCTAGATTTTGCTGATCTCAGCTAGAGACATAATAATACTGTTTATTGGCCAATGGCCAAGGAAATAATAATGCCATTTATGTGACACATTGGCAGACATTTTCGCAGACTAAAATTATTACAGCTTTAGGTAACAAACACATCCTCTCTATCATACCGGTATTAGGGCGGAATCTGGCAACCGGTGCCAAATTAGTCACCTCAACAGCATCTGTTTTTTTTTTCCTTCTTGCGTTTTAGAACTGTTTTTCGTGACTCTTGACGTGAACATGGAGAAGAGAGGCTTGGGGCACCAATAAAGGAGAATATTTGTAGTTCTGGGTTGAAATGAGGGGGGGTCTCTGGTGCTTTTTGAGCTTGGTGGTTTTCTTGCAGATGTTTCATGACCCAAATAGAAGAGCTAGGGCTTTGGGCTCATTTTAGAACCAGTGATGGATTTGCTACTAACGCTCAAGCTTTTTAATTTGAAGTTCAGCGTACCCTTTCTTTTCATAAACCAGGCGTATGGAAGAAAAACTCCCACGTGTCTTTCTCAAATATTTTCATCCTTTCATGCTGATAGAGGAGGCTGCTGATAGTGTTGTCCCTTCTCCCATTAGGACATCAGAAACTCCTTACGCGTGTGCTGAGATTCCATCCATAAAAGGTCATGTCACCTGCCTCTCCTCTGCTGTAAATCAAGGGCCTACCTCTGCTGTAAATCTCATCACCGCGGTCTTATGAGCTGCCCTTTCAACTGGCGTTCCACTTTATGGCTCTCATGCTGTGGCTGCAAAAATCAGACAGGAAAAGGTTTGGAAAAGAGATTTATTTGCTGCCTACTAGAGATTGCTTGGAGTTTTGCAGCTTAGATAGGGGAGTCCTATTCTGGTTCTCATATTAAGGATATTGTTTCAAACTCAGCATTTTTAAGAGGTTTCTGTTCTATATCTGAGAGAGACGTGGGGTTCGGAAATATGAGATTAGATGATAGATTAGATAGATAGATAGATAGATAGATAGATAGATAGATAGATAGATGGAAGAGAGAGAGAGAGAGAGAGAGAGAGAGAGAGAATGATAGATTAGATAGATACTGTAGATAGATGATAGAGAGAATGATAGATTAGATAGATAGATGATAGAGAGAGAATATATAGATAGATAGATAGATAGATAGATAGATAGATAGATAGATGATAGATAGATGATAGTAGGTAGGTAGGTAGATAGATAGTAGGTAGGTAGATGGTAGGTAGGTAAGTAGGTAGGTAGATTGATATATGATAGGTAGGTAGGTAGTAGGTAGGTAGGTAGGTAGATAGATAGATAGATAGATAGATAGATAGATAATAGGTAGGTAGGTAGGTAGATAGGAGGTAGGTAGATAGGTAGATGGTAGGTAGGTAAGTAGATATAGATAGATAGATAGATATAGATAGATAGATAGATAGATAGATAGAGATAGATAGATAGATATGATGTAGATAGAGATTGCTGGATAGATTAAAAGAGAGAGAGATGACAGATAGATAGATGATATAGAGATTGCTAGATTAATAAAGATAGATAGATAAATACCGTGTTTCCCCAAAAATAAGACCCTGTCTTATTTTTTTTTTTGAACCCTGAAATAAGCGCTTTGCCTTATTGCCATGCGCGCAAAAGCCCGATTGGGCTTATTATCAGGGGATGTCTTATTTTGGGGGAAACCGGGTAGATAGATAAATAGATAGATATGATGTAGATAGAGACTGCTAGATAGATTAAGAGAGAGAGAGAGATGACAGATAGAGATTGAGATAGATAGATAGATAGATAGATAGATAGATAGATAGATAGATAGATAGATAGATATGGATGGATGGATGGATGGATGGATGGATGGATGGATGGATGGATGGATGATGCGCTATTTAGATGTAATAATAGAGATGGATAAATAGAGATAGATTGATATGGATATATAGATATTGATCATACATAGAGAGATTATATATACATATATACCGGTACATATATACATACATACATACATACATACATACATACATACATACATACATACATACATACAGAGAGAGAGGAAGAGAGAAAGAGATGTTTTTCAAACCTGGCAATTTTAAAGCTAGGTGAAGTTCACATGCCAAGGAATTCTGGGAGTGGAAGTCTACCTATCTTAAAGCCTGCTGGGGGACTGTAGCAGAGGTGAAATGCTACCGGTTCGCTCCGGTTAGAGCAAACCGGTAGTTTAAAAAAGCTACTGGTTCCTCCTAACCAGTATTTCCAATGATCAGCTGTTCCACGCGGTTTAGCTTTGGTAGAAAGCAGAAAATCCTGCTTTCTAACGAAGCTAAATTGTGCGGCACAGCTGATTCCCCCCCCCCCCCCCCCCCAGTTCTACTCACCTTCCCCAGCCTCCTTTTGGTGTGTACTGTGTATGTGCACACGCAATACACAGTCAACCCATCTTGAAATGGCCAAGTTTGAAAAACGTTGCCTTAAATCATACAGACGTTAATTTTGGTTGAACAAATCTCTTGTGTGAATGTACCCAGTGTGATTTGAAGATCCGTGATTTCATACTTCCTGCCCCATGTCAACTGTAGGTTATTCCGCTAAACAGCCCACAATTTCGGTATGGCAGGGAGTTCCGATAACGGATTGGGGGCAATTCCACGGCTTTGCCGGTGGCTGGCTTGTGAAACTGACCATCACATTCCTCCACCTGTGAGCTAACATTTTTCGGTGTTGGCTGAAGACGTTGGAAAATAGGTCGGCCTATTTTCTAAAGCACCAGAAGGCAGGACAAAGGAGCAACGAATGGAAACTAATCAAGGAGAGAACCAACCTAGAACTAAGGAACGGCTTCCCTCCAGAAGTTGTGGATGCTCCAACACTGGAAGTTTTTAAGAATAGAGTAGAGTAGAGTAGAGTAGAGTAGAGTAGAATAGAATAGAATAGAATAGAATAGAATAGAATAGAATAGAATAGAATAGAATAGAATAGAATAGAATAACAGAGTTGGAAGGGACCTTGGAGGTCTTCTAGTCCAGCCCCCTGCCCAGGCAGGAAACCCTACACCACTTCAGACAAATGGTTATCCAACATCTTCTTAAAAATTTCCAGTGTTGGAGCATTCACAACTTCTGGAGGCAAGTTGTTCCACTGATTAATTGTTCTAACTGTCAGGAAATTCCTCCTTAGTTCTAAATTGCTTCTCTCCTTGATTAGTTTCCCTCCTTTGCTTCTTCTCCTGCCCTCAGGAGCTTTGGAGAATAGCTTGACTCCCTCTTCTTTGTGGCAACCCCTGAGATATTGGAACACTGCTATCCTGTCTCCCCTAGTCCTTCTCGTCATTAAACTAGACATACCCAGTTCCTGTAACCGTTCTTCATATGTTTTAGCCTCCAGTCCCTTAATCCTCTTTGTTGCTCTTCTCTGCACTCTTTCTAGAGTCTCCACATCTTTTTTCACATCGTGGCGACCAAAACTGAATGCAATATTCCAAGTGTGGCCTTACCAAGGCCTTATAAAGTGGTATTAACGCTTTTAAGAAGAAATTGTACAACCATTTGTCTGAAATGGTATAGGATTTCCTGCCTGAGCAGGGGGTTGGACTAGAAGGCCTCCAAGATCCCTTCCAACTCTGATGTCCTGTTTTAGAGCAACAATCACCGCTGAAAAGCGTCCTATGTTTTGCAAACGGTGAGTTCCTTCTTAACCAGCGCTCACGTTTCAAAAACTTCCCCCTCCTGCATGCTCCTTCCTCCAGTGCTTCTGATAGGGTTGTTGAATACTTGTGCCATTACAAAACCACACAAATATGCTCGCTGTTTAATTTAGCTTTACCTGGGGAGTGGGCCTGAGCGAAGCCGTTTTAGGCTTGATGTAGATTTAATCCTCACTCTCTAAAGAGGTTTAAGGCACTCCAGTTTCAGCTAATCCAGAAACCTAACCCCAAATCTTTTGAAAGTCTTCACGGGCCACCAGAGCAATAGGCGAAGAGAAGACCCCTTCCATGATTAAAATTATGAAAAGGATACAGTGTGCTTTTCGGACTAAAAGCTTTACTCCGTTCCCCGATAAAGAAGATTTATTTTGCAGCCAGTCGGGAGGATTTTGCTGACAATCTCTTTGTCCGTGACAGATTGACTGTTTTGGAGTTGGGCAGTAGATGAGAGAAGAAGTTGCAAAAAATGATTTTTTTAAAAAAAAAAAGGGATCAGGGTGGCAGGGGAAAAAAAACAAACCAACAATGAAGTTATTTAAAAGATGTTGAGACTCTAGAAAAAGTGCAGAGAAGAGCAACCAGGATGATGAGGGGACTGGAGACTAAAACATATGAAGAACGGTTGCAGGAACCGGGCATGGCTAGTCTAGTGAAGAGAAGGACCAGGGGAGACAGGATAGCATCTTCCAATATTTGAGGGGCTGCCACAGAGAGGAGGAAGGGGGTCAACCTATTCTCCAAAGCACCCGAAGACCAGACAAGGAATAATGGATGGAAACTGACCAAGGAGAGATTCAACCTAGAAATGAGGAGGAACTTTCCGAAAGAACAGAAGTTGCCTTCAGAAGTTGTGGGAGCTTCATCCCTTGAGATTTTCAAGAAAAGATTGGCCTGCCATTTGTCAGAAATTGTGTAGGGCAGGGGTGAAATCCAGCAGGTTTTGACAGGTTCTGGAGAACCAGTAGCAGAAATTTTGAGTAGTTCAGAGAACCGGCAAATACCACCTTTGGCTGGCCCCAGAGTGGGGTGGGAATGGAGATTTTGCAATATCCTTCCTCCAGAAGGGGAGGGAATGGAGATTTTGCAGTATCCTTCCCCTGGAGTGGGGTGGGAATGGAGATTTTGCAATATCCTTCCCCTGCCATGCCCACCAAGCCACGCCCACAGAACTGGTAGGGGAAAAAATTGGATTTCACCCCTGGTGTAGGGTCTCCTGCTTGAACGGGTGTGTGGGGTGGACTAGATGTCCTATAAGGTCCCTTCCAACTCGGTTAATCTGAAGTGAGTAGCATGTCCAGATTCTGTAAAACAACCCTTTGCCTGCAAAACTGTGTCTTTTATAGATTTTATGGATTCTTCCAACTGCCCACAAGGCCTCAGAGGCGTCTTTAGCCACGATTCTTAATTCAGGTAGTCTTTAACTTACAGCCACAACTGAACCCGAAGTATAGGTTGCTAAGCGAGACCATTAAGTGAGTTTTGCCCCATTTTACAACCTTCCTTGCCACCGTTGTTAAGTGAATTGCTGCGGTTTTAATTTAGTAACAGGGCTGTGAAATGAATCTGATTTCCCCATTGATTTTGCTTGTCAAGAATGCAAAAGGCAAGACACACAACACACCAACCGTCATAAATATGAATCAGTTGCCAAGCATCTGAATTTGATCACGTTACCACAGGGATGCTGCAACCGTCGTTAAGTGTGGAAAATGGTCATTGAGTCACTTTTTCCAGGGCTGTTGTTACTTTGAACGGTCACTAAATGGTTGTAAGTCGAGAACTAACTGTAACATTAATTTATTTGGTGGGGGGGGAATGACTAGGAATATACTGAAAATCCTAGCAGCAACTATAAAAAATAAAAATGTAACTTGGTTGCAAATAATTTACTAAATTATTTAGTCAATTGTTTAGTTTTGGTCTTGCAAACAACCAAGACAAATAAACTGATGATCAATTGCATGAATGAAAGCAGAAATATGAAATTATTTGCAACAAAGGAGTGCGTTTTGGGCAGTGGTGAAATCCAAATTTTTTTACTACCAGTTCTGTGGGTGTGGCTTGGTGGGTATGGTGTGGGCATGGCAGGGGAAGGATACTGCAAAATCTCCATTCGCTCCCCACTCCAGGGGAAGGATGCCGCAAAAAATCCATTCCCTCCCCACTCCTGGGGGAAGGATACTGCAAAATCCCCATTCCCTCCCCACTCCTGGGGGAAGTATACTGCAAAATATCGATTCCCTCCCCACTCCAGGGGGAAGGATACTGCAAAATCCCCATTCCCTCCCCACTCCTGGGGGAAGGATATTGCAAAATTTCCATTTCCTCCCCACTCCAGAGGAAGGATACTGCAAAATCTCCATTCCTTCTCCACTGCTGGGGGAAGGATACTGCAAAATCCCCATTCCCTCCCCACTCTGGGGCCAGCCAGAGGTGGTATTTGCCGGTTCTCCGAACTGCTCAAAATTTCCGCTACCGGTTCTCCAGAACCTGTCAGAACCTGCTGGATTTCACCCCTGGTTTTGGGGTGTCATGAACCGGTGCTCTGAATATTATTATTTATTCAGGAAAAAAAATCACTTGTAGGAGCTGGAGGAGTTTGAATCAAGTTTTCCAGCTGTGGCTTCTTTTCAGAAACCAGCAGGAGCTGCCACATATTGGCTGGGGATGATGGGAGATTGTGGCTCAGCATATTTTGGAGAGGAGCGGGTTAACCATGTTGCGGGCTGAACCCAGGAACATCTGGATGCAAAGCAACCCAAACTCCAAACTCCTTAAGCCTGATGGGTATTGCAATCCCCAGTTCTCAGCTTGCATGTCAGTTCAGCACATGCAACGCTCTGCAGCCGGCTGGGGGAATCCTGGACTACAAATCCCATCAATCTTCCACTGCTTTAAATCACAAGCCCCATACTCCTGAGGATACTATGCATCAACCCTATGCATTTAATTACAAGGGTTGATTTACTCATCCCCACCTAGGCCCAGGGGTGGGGACGATGGGAAATGTAGTAGTAGCCCAGCTCCATATCGCAGGGCGCCAGGTTGGAGAAGTTCAAGAAGCCCGTGCGGTTAGCGCATGCGTCGTAGAAGGGGGAAAGAAAAAAACACGAAGCGCCAGGCATCCGCCGCTACCACGTGACGTGAGTTGCAGCTCCGGCACATCATCGGCTCGGCGCTCGGCAAGCCATCCTGGCCGTTGGTTAACCGTACAATCCTCTGCAGCTGGGCGAGACATCGCTGGAGGAGTGCCGGAGAATCGATTCGCCCATGCTTGTTTGCTTCCAGTTTGCAAGGCAGGACAGAGGGAGAATCTCAGGTTGGGGTGCTTTGGGGGGGGGGGGGGGGGGGGGGCTTTTTTATACCGGGGGGGGGTGAATAAGGGGGGGGTGCATTTGCAGCAGCATTTCACTGAACATTTAAGGACCTGGGCATAAGGACTCCAACGAGGGGAGGGGGAGGAATAATGCAGTAATTTTTAATCTTTTCCCCCCCAAAGATGCATTTTCTGCTATTCAGCCATTTCAGAGCCCCTTTCCCACAAATTAGGAGGTTTGGAGATGGAGTAGCTTTGCGTGAGCATTCCTCCCTCCCTCCCTCTTTTCTCTGCCTTCTTCTGTCCTCGGCCTCATTGTCCTACCTTCCTTCCTTCCTTCCTCCCTTATTTATTTTTTTTCTTCCTTCTCTCCCTCTTTCTCCTTCCTTCCTTCCTTCCTTACTTACTTATTTACTTATTTTCTTCCTTCTCTCCCTCTTTCTCCTTCCTCCCTTACTTATTTACTTACTTTCTTCCTTCTCTCCCTCTTTCTCCTTCCTCCCTTACTTATTTACTATTTTTCTTCCTTCTCTCCCTCTTTCTCCTTCCTCCCTTACTTATTTACTTCCTTTCTCTCTTTTCCTCTTTCTCTCCCCTTCCTTCCCTCTCTCCCTTCTCTCCCTTTCCCCCTTTCTCCCTCCCTTTCTTTTCCCTTTCTCCCCCTTTCTCCCTTTCTTTTTCCCCCCTCCCTCCCTTCCTTTTCCCTTCTTTTCCTTTCCTTCTCTTCCTTCTCTCCCTTTCCCCCTTTCTTTCCCCCTTCCTTCCTTTTCCCTTCTTTCTTTCTTTCTTTCCTTCCTTCCTTCTCTCCCTTTTCCCCTTTCTTTTTCCTCCCTCCCTCCCTCACTTTTCCCTTCTTTTCCTTTCCTTCCTCCCTCCCTCCCTTATTTTCTTCCTTTCCCCCCTTTTCTCCTTCCTTCCTTTCTGTCCGTTTTCTCCTTCCTTTCTCTCTTTTCCCCTTTCTCTCCTTTCTTCCTTCTCTCCCTTTCCCCGTTTCTTTTTCCTCCCTCCCTTCCTTTTCCCTTCATTCCTTCCTTCTCTCCCTTTTCCCTTTTCTTTTTCCTGTCTCCCTTCCTTCCTCCCTCCCTCCCCCCCCAGCCATGTAGATTCAGATCCTAATAGCAAAAATAGATCTAAAAAGATTTGCAAAGTTTAATGCAACCAAAATATTTTGCCAACCACATTCAACAAACAACAATATTGGTCATTTGTATCTAGTAGGTTGATACGTTTTGCAGACTGTGTTATAAACCTGAAATTTGCTACAGTGACTTGTTTAAAATTCCTTTTGGGTCATTTTGTTTGAATTTTGACTCATTTTAACCGATTCCTTTGGTGACTGGTTTTAAGCCTTGTTCTGAGGCTTTAGCAAGCTCTCCTGTGCCATCCTCCTTTGCTCTTTGGGTAACTTCCCTCGTGTTTCGAAAAATAGAGTTGCTAAATATGCAAAGAAGCTTGCAAATACAGGTAGTCCTCGACTTACAACCACAATTGAGCCCAAAATTTCTGTTGTTAAGTGAGACATTTGTTAAGTGAGCTTGTCCCCGTTTTACAACCTTTCTTGCCACGGCTGCTAAGTGAATCACTGCAGTTGATAATTTAGTCACACGGTTGTGAAATGAATCTGGCTTCCCCGTTGAGTTGGCTTGTCAGCAGGTGGCAAAAGGCGATTACGTGACCTTGGGACACAGCAATGGTCATAAGTGTGAGTCAGTTGCCAAGCCTTTGAAGGTAGACGGAGATGCCACAAAGGTTGTAAGTGTGACAAATGGTCCCAAGTCACTTTTTTTCAGTGTTGTTGTAACTTTGAACAGTTACCAAACGGGCTGTTGTAAGTCAAGGGCCACCTATAATAAGCCAGAGGTTGGGTACGGCTTGCTGAAGTGTTCTGCCGTGCTGAAGTAGAAGGAATAGAATAAGAATTAGAATTAGAATTAGAATTAGAATTAGAATTAGAATTAGAATTAGAATTAGAATTAGAGTAGAGTAGAGTAGAGTAGAGTAGAGTAGAGTAGAGTAGAGTAGAGTAGAGTAGAATAGAATAAAGAAATAGAATAGAACAGAATAGAATAGAATAGAATAAAGAAATAGAATAGAATAGAATAGAATAGAATAGAATAAAGATATAGAATAGAATAGAAGATTAGAATAGAATAGAATAGAATAGAATAGAATAAAGATATAGAATAGAATAGAAGATTAGAATAGAAAGAAAAGAATAGAATAAAGAAATATAGAATAGAATAAAGAAATAGAATAGAATAGAATAGAATAAAGATATAGAATAGAATAGAAGATTAGAATAGAATAGAATAAAGAAATAGAATAGAATAGAATAGAATAGAATAAAGAAATAGAATAGAATAGAAGATTAGAATAGAATAGAATAGAATAGAATAAAGAAATAGAACAGAATAGAATAGAATAGAATAAAGATATAGAATAGAATAGAAGATTAGAATAGAATAGAATAGAATAGAATAAAGAAATAGAATAGAACAGAATAGAATAGAATAGAATAGAATAAAGAAATAGAATAGAATAGAATAAAGATAATAGAATAGAATAGAATAGAGAAATAGAAGAGAATAAAGATATAGAAGAGAAGAGAATAGAATAGAATAGAATAAAGATATAGAATAGAATAGAATTAGAATTAGAATTAGAAGAGAATAACAGCGTTGGCAGGGACCTTGGAGGTCTTCTAGTCCAACCCCCTGCTGAGGCAGGAAACCCTGCACCACTTCAGACAAATGGTTATCCAACCTCTTCTTAAAAACTTCCAGTGTTGGAGCATTCACAACCTCTGAAGGCAGATTTATTTTATTATCTTTTTTTTAATTTCCCTGCGTGAAAAGCCATAACAAATCCAGAAAAGGCCAGATGCATCTACCAGCCATAGCTGAGGCCTGGGATTCCTCTCTCTCTTTCTCTCTGTTTCTCTCTCTCTCCGTCTTCAACACTACTTAGGAGATATTTGTAATAGGATCGCACCGACGCATTCCAGAGCAAATCCCTTTGAGGGATTCCCAGTGTAGCAGAACCACCAAAATACCTTAAAAAGTTGTGTCCTTGAACTCCAGCCAAATCTCATAAAGATGTAATTCATCCCACAAGCATGCACGAGCCCCCCTCCTCTCCCTAGGGGCACACACACTGACCCCCAAAGCGATGATGGCTACTGAGGCAATTAACCATATGTGTAAAATAACTACCTTATCTGAAAGAAAAACAAGAGCTTCTCCACATCAAAAATGCAAATTCCTCTATTATTTTGTTCCTCTCTCTCTTTTTTTTGCTCAAGGAGTGAAGTTGCTACAGAATTAGGTTTTGGGGCGAGAATTTGCACACGCAGTAGAGCCCCAGAGTGGGGGCGCTGAGATTGATGTCCGTCATCTTGATGAGAGATGAACGTGGTGATTTTAAGAATTAACAGGCTGGGTTAGAGCCGGACTGATTTGAGTTCCAAATTCCCATTTGGCCATAAAATATGCTGGATGTCCTTGGATCAGGTGTACTGGTCTGGCCTGGTTCTTGGATCGGACGTATGGTCTGACTTGGTTCTTGGGCCAGATGTATGGTCTGGTCAGGTTCTTGGATTGGATGTATGGTCCATTATGGTTCTTGGAGCAGATGTATGGTCCGTTCTGGTTCTTGTACCAGATGTATGGTCTGGTCTGGTTCTTGGATTGGATGTATTGGATTGGTCTTGGATTGGTCTGGTTCTTGGGCCAGATGTATGGTCTGGTCTGGTTCTTGGGCCAGATGTATGGTCTGGTCAGGTTCTTGGATCAGATGTATGGTCCATTATGGTTCTTGGAGCAGATGTATGGTCTGGTCTGGTTCTTGGCCAGATGTATGGTCTGGTCTGGTTCTTGGATTGGATGTATTGGATTGGTCTTGGATTGGTCTGGTTCTTGGGCCAGATGTATGGTCTGATTTGGTTCTTGGGCCAGATGTATGGTCTGGTCTGGTTCTTGGGCCAGATGTATGGTCTGGTCTGGTTCTTGGGCCAGATGTATGGTCTGGTCTGGTTCTTGGATTGGATGTATTGGATTGGTCTTGGATTGGTCTGGTTCTTGGGCCAGGTGTATGGTCTGATTTGGTTCTTGGGCCAGATGTATGGTCTGGTCTGGTTCTTGGGCCAGATGTATGGTCTGGTCTGGTTCTTGGGCCAGATGTATGGTCTGGCCTGGTTCTTGGAGCAGATGTGTGGTCCATTCTGGTTCTTGGGCCAGATGTATGGTCTGATTTGGTTCTTGGGCCAGATGTATGGTCTGGTCTGGTTCTTGGAGCAGATGTGTGGTCCATTCTGGTTCTTGGGCCAGATGTATGGTCTGATTTGGTTCTTGGAGCAGATGTATGGTCTGATTTGGTTCTTGGAGAAGATGTGTGGTCCGTTCTGGTTCTTGGAGCAGATGTATGGTCCGTTCCGGTTCTTGGGCCAGATGTATGGTCTGGTCTGGTTCTTGGAGCAGATGTATGGTCTGATTTGGTTCTTGGAGCAGATGTATGGTCTGGCCTGGTTCTTGGAGCAGATGTGTGGTCCATTCTGGTTCTTGGGCCAGATGTATGGTCCGTTATGGTTCTTGGAGCAGATGTGTGGTCTGGTCTGGTTCTTGCCAATTGACTCATATTTATGACAGTTGCAATATTCCAGGGTCACACGATCCCCTTTTGCGACCTGACAAGCAAAGTCAACGGGGGAAGCCAGTTTCCCTTAACAGCCATGTTTATTAATGTTTAATACATTTAATAACGGCAGCGATCCAACTTAACAATTGTGGCGAGAAAGGTCCTAAAATGGGACGAAACCCATTCAACAAACGTCCCGCTTAGCAACAAATTTTGTGCTTAATTATGATTGTAAGTGAAAGACTACCTGTATTTTGATATACTAGATATTACGGGGGAGGGATCTTTCTGTGGCCTCATCCCTGAAGAATGTACAGCTTTAAGCTTTAAGATCTAATTATACTTGGCATAAAATATTACTATATACTTGCAAAGGAAGAATGTATGTTTGCTAGACTTTGTAGGAATGTTGTCATTCAGTTTATGTAACAGTTTCCAAGGTTTTAATCTTGAAATGCATTGAAAAAGCGGACTTTTTTTCCCCCTGTTTCAAAATGTGCTTTATACGAAGTCTATAAATTCATTTTTAAAACTTGTACAGCCGCCTATCTCAAAGATACGATGATAATAAGTCATAAATAGTTTATTATCGACTTAAAACATTCTGTTTGTTTAATGAGTTGCAACGTCACTGAAAAAAGTGACTTATGACAGTTTTTCACACTTACGACCATTGTAGTATCTCCGGGGTCATGTGATCAAGATTCAGATGCTTGGCCACTGACTCAGATTGATGACGGTTGCAGGGTTCCAGGGTCACTTGATCCCCTTTTGTGACCGTTTGACAAGCAAAGTCAATGGGGATTCACTTAACAACCAACTGGGTAACTTAACAGCTGTAGGATTCATGTAACAACTGTGGCAAGAAAGGATGTAAAATGAGGCACTTAACTGTCTCGCTTAGTGACAGAAATGCTGGGCTCAGTGGTGGTTAT
This sequence comes from Pantherophis guttatus, assembly GCF_029531705.1. The sequence goes on from NW_026844101.1 coordinate 3,274,179, forward strand.
AAGTCAAGGACTACCTGTAGTTCCATTTTACATTTGCATCTAATCCCATTTGTAGTTGTCCTCATATGAGATTAAACGCCCCCGTTTTTTGGCCTCCCCCCACGCATCGCGTTTTTGCCCTCCCCAGGCCTGTTTTTGGCAAAAACGGGATGCGTGGGATGTGGTTTCGGGGTGGGGGGCAAAAATGGCTGTATTCTGTGTATAAGACACATTTCCACCCTCTTTTTTTGGAGGGGGAAGTGCGTCTTATACTCCGAAAAGTACGGTAATTTTTTATCATGAGTATTATTTTTGATGCCAGTGATATCCTACAGCCAACAGATGGCACCCGAGATGGCAGATTGTAGCCTTAGACCCAGTTTGTTCCTCCTGTTGTTTTAGTCATGGTGGCTTGAAACCAGAACATTAATTACAGTTGGCTGGGTTCACACAATAACACCAAGCCAGAAAGAGGAACCCCATCCTACGCAAACATCTATTTGTGGAGTGTTCTAGAAAAAAAGAAATAATTAGCATACAGATTAGTGGTGGGTACCTCCCGGTTCGGCCGAGCCGGTAGCGGTGATGATATGATGTCACCGAACCGGTTCTCTTTGTTTGGGAGCTGGGTCCTCCCGCACCCCACCACCACCCCGCGTTGTTCTTACCTTTTATTTGGCCCCACCCCCAATCTATTCGCTGCCTCCCGAGTCCCAGCTGATCGGCTAGAAGGAAAAAAACTGTTTGAACTCTTGCCGCGGGGCTTTAAGGGGCCGCCCTACAGCTGATCAGTGTTAAAAGGCAGTGTGGTGGTAGACCGGTGCCTCCAAAAACAAATGAGTAGACCGGTGCCTCCAAAAACAAATGAGTAGACCGGTGCCTCCAAAAACAAATGAGTAGACCGGTGCCTCCAAAAACAAATGAGTAGATTGGTGCCTCCAAAACAAATGAGTAATTGGTGCCTCCAAAAACAAATGAGTAGATTGGTGCCTCCAAAAACAAATGAGTAGACCAGGTACAGCTCTGCAAGCAGTTAAAAGCCTGGTAGACCAGTACCTCTGCTAAATCCTAAAGAATTGTCACATGACCATCAAACCACGCCCACAAAATAAGCCACGCCCACAGAACCGGTACTAAAAAAATTTAGAACCCACCCCTGATACAGATAGTCCTCGACTTATGTCATCGGGAGCCAGTCATGAGCCTTGACATGTAGTCCTCAACTCACCATTGAGCCCAGCGTTTGCCAAAATATTCTTTTTCCATACTTTTTTTTATCTTATCTTAATATTTCTATACTTATTATATAAACAGCATCACCATCTGCCCTCAAATCTTGGTTTCTTAACATTATTTCAATTAGTTATCTTGTCTTATCCATTGTTAATCATATATATTTTATTTTAACTTTCATATTGATTCGTTCTTCATCCTAATAAATTTGAATATGCACGGGGTTGCCTTTCTACCATTTCATCTCCCTTGTTTTACAACAATTCTTCTCTTTCACCTCTCTTTCCCTTCCCTTCCTTCTTTCCTTTTCTACTTTCTTCTTTCCTCCTCTCCTACTCCTTCTATACTTCCGCTTCCTTTCTCCCTCCTCCTTCCTTCCTCCCTTTCTAACCTTCTCTCCTACTCTTATTTTATCTTCTCATTGTTCCCACCATCCATCTCCTTCCACTTATGACTATGACTAATTTTGTTGCTTGTATCCTTACAATTTATATTGATATTGTTTCCTGATTGCTTATTTGTACCCTATGACTATCATTAAGTGTTGTACCTTTTGATTCTTGATGAACGTATCTGTTCTTTTATGTACACTGAGAGCATACGCACCAAAGACAAATTCCTTGTGTGTCCAATCACACTTGGCCAATAAAAAAATCTATTCTATTCTATTTCCCCTCCCTTTCTTCCTCTCCTTTTCCCTTTCTTCTATTCCTCTTTCTCGTTCTTCTCTTCTCCTTCTTCCCTCTACTCCTCCTTCTGTTCTCTCTCCATTGTTGTATTCATTTTCAATTCTTAAGCACACTCAACTTTTACAGGCCTGCAAACATTAATTCTTGCACAAATGTTTTGTTGTCAGTGTTTGTGTGCTTCCTTCGCCGGGATACAATCACCAAGGTTAATTTTTGCGGTTTTGCTTCTCCTCTTGCATCACTGTGGGGGCATGGAGGTGAAAATCTCTCTCTCTCTCTCTCTCTCTCTCTCTCTCTCTCTCTCTCTCTCTTTCTTCCTCTCTCTCTCTGTATCTCTGTCTCTGTCTCTCTCTCTCTCTCTGGAATTCCCGCACTCGGATCCCTAACTTTTTGAAGCCGATGCTACAATTAACTGCCTGGATCCTTTCAAAGGCGGATACAGAGAGCAGATTCAATGAAATTGAAGGTCGCCTCGGCCTTGGAAGCCGTTGAAAGATACCCAGCCATGATACCCTTTCTGATTTAATAATGCCAATGAGAAACTGGCCCTCTGTAATAATTAGGACTAATTAAGGAAGAGGTGTTGACAGACGGGCTAAGAAGAAACAAACTGCCTTTATCCCCGTAGCTTAGAGTCAGATTACCGGGGACTGGCCGTTATCTGTTTCTCAGAAAGCAGACACTTCAATCATTTGTCGAGCCTTCAAAGGCGAAGAGAGTTCCTGACAATATTCAGGATTTGGGGACGGAGCTATGAAATAAAGTCTTTGATTCGGAAAATGACGCCGTTAATCCCCCTTTCTCGTCAATTGTCCTAACTTTAAAAAAAAAAAAAAAAAAGTTTGAATTACAGATGGAGAATCTGATTTGGAATTTTTTGGGGAGGTAGCTTCTGTCTTCACCAGAGACAATAGACATTCTTGTCTCTTCTCAGCCTCATTCGTGGCCCTTGCAAAAAGTGTGTGTGTGTGTGTGTGTTGAGAACTTCGTGTGTCTTTCATCGCATGGAAGGGAATGATCTGTCTTGCTGGCCATTCAGGGAAGATGGAGAAGAACTTGAGGGTTAGAAGAGTGCTCGCGTTCGCACAGAAACGCAAACCACAATTATTCATTTAGGTGGGGGGAGGAAATTAGGATTCCAAGTATTTGTTTTAGCGAGGCATCCTTGGTGACCTCTGAACGGGCTTGTTTTCTTGCAGACATTTCATTACCCAACTAGGGAACATCATCAGTTTAGAAGGGAGAGGGGTTTGTAGAAAGGAGGAAGAGGGGAGGAGGAGGAGCTGAACTCTATGGTCCTTGGCTTTCCTGGAGCTTCCGGGAGGGCAAAAACGGCCTCCCCCAGCCCTCTGGAGGCCGGAAACAGGCCCGTTTTCAGACTTCCGGTATTTCTGGTACTTCCGGTAGGCCCGTTTTTCGCCCTCCCAGAGCCTCCGTGCCAGCCCTGTACTTACCTGGCATCCAAAACGGGCCGCGTGGAGACTCCTGGGAGGGGAGGGGCAGCGTGGGTGGGGCCGGCTGAAAATCAGCTGGCCAGCGGGAGGCATGAACGCATGCACGGCGGAGCTGAGCTAGGGCAACAGCTCACGTGCCCACAGAGATGGGTCCGCGTGCCACTGGTTCACCATCATGGTTACACACCAACGTCATTCATTTTAATTTCTAAATTAAAAATCGATTTAAAAACTAGTCCGGTGGGGCAAGGGACTTGCAGGAACTCATGGGGGTTGCCCACGCCCTGCCATGTTGCAGTCCATCAAAGACCTGCATGCCCCTTGGCCTGCTTTAACTGATATTGAAACAGGATTGGATGTTACGGTTAATACTTGATTAACTACCAAGACGTCCCATGGCTATAAGCTCAACTGTCGAGTAAAGCGAACATTTCAGAACGTTGTGCTATTGTCCAGAAAACTGCACAATGATCCTAGAGCTCAACATAAGGAATTCTTTTTCTACTTCTATGCTGGTCTCTGACCATAAGAAAGAGTGGAGATGGGTTGGGTTGGGTTGAGTTGATTGGGTTGGGTTCAGTGGTGAAATTCCAATTTTTTTTACTACCGGTTCTGTGGACGTGGCTTGGTGGGCGTGGTGTATGGCTTGGTGGGCATGGCAGGGGAAGGATTCTGCAAAATCTCCATTCCCACCCCACTCCAGGGGAATGATACTGCAAAATCCTCATTCTCACCCCACTCTGGGACCAGCCAGAGGTGGTATTTGCCGGTTCTCCGAACTACTCAAAATTTCCGCTACCGGTTCTCCGAACTACTCAAAATTTCCACTACTGGTTCTCCAGAACCTGTTGGATTTCACCCCTAGTTGAGTTGGTATAAGAGCCACGGTGGCACCACGATGCCAACTGCCAGCAGTTTGGCTGATCAGTTCTTACCGGCTCAAGGTTGACTCAGCTTTGCATCCTTGGGGCCATTGATCTCGCTGTTCAATCTTGCGACATCCGGCCATGGATGGAGTGCATGTGTTTTTAATGTTTTTAAAATGCTTTTATAATGTTTGTTTGTTTTTTTTAAAATTATGTTCATTGTTTGTATTATTTTTGTTGTAAGCTGTCCAGAGTCCCTTGGGAGTTGGGCGGCATAGAAATATGATAAATTAAATTAAATTAAATTAAATTAAATTCTGAGGTCAGTAAAATGAGGACCCAGATTGTTGGGGGCAATAGACTGACTCTGTAAACTGTTTAGAGAGGGCTGTAAAGCACTGTGAAGCGGTATATAAGTCTAAGGGCTATTGCTTTTGAGTTGTGTTGTATTGCGTTGAGTTGGGTTGGGTTGAATCGAGTTGGGTAGGGTTGAACTGAGTTGTATTGATTGGGTTGGGTTGAGTTGAGTTGAGTTGATCTAGTTGGCTCTTGCTTATTTGCAACTTTTTAATGACATACTTGCCTGGAGTGTGATCATTTTAATGCAAAATATGTTCTCATTTGAAGTTTTGAAATGCTTTTTTAAGGCATGCTTCAATTTAAAGCGGTGGTGGAATGTCTTGTCGTGTATCATGTTCGAGTGCCCCAGGGAGAGGAAAGGAAAGTAACAGAACAGACAAATAAATAAATGAAGTGTTGAAATTTCGGCGGGTTTGAGTTGTTGTGCAACTGAACTGCAATCCGCTTACCGTTTTTCTGGTGGGATGCCAGAAAAATCCTATAAACTTAAACCAAGGCTACATTAATTAAGGAGTAATTAGAAAGGAATAAATCGAGTATAATCAGGGGGGGGAAAAGTTTGTCATGAGAAAAATATTTGCCTAAGATTAATTAAGTTTCAGAGGAAGAGCAGCTTCAAATTGCTGAAAATTACGGAGCCTTTAATTGCAGCTCAACCCTAATTAATTTTCAGATATTGTAACAACTTGATGGATAATAACTCCTGTCATTTCCCCCTGGTTGGTACAAAAAGAGCCAGCGAGAGAATCCACCTCTTCTCCCAAATGAGTTTATTTCAGGAAACGTCTGCGAAAATGGCTGGAAGGTGTTTTAATTAAATCTTTGCCGTCTAAAGATATTAGCTAAAGATATTTCAACTGTTGGATATACGAGGCTTGTTCCTAATATATATTTCACTCTTAATTAAGGGGAGGGGGTTGGGCTTCCTGATTTCTAGCTGACAGAAGACTGCTGAACGGGGAAAACTTCTTTTTTTAAAAAAAATAATAATAATAACTTGTTCAGTGTTTCTTAGCTTGCCAGTTTTCTGGTAGATTGCCGGGCTTCTCAAGTGTACCCCTACAACAGTGATGGCGAACCTATGGCACCATAGGCGCCCACTGAAATGGAACCATATCAGTGGGCGCGTGAACATTGCCCTACCTCAGTTCTGGCACGCAGGTGCATGTGCGCCAGCCAGCTGATTTTTGGGCCTTCCGGCCCACCAGAAGTTGAGAAACAGGCTGTTTCTGACCTCCAGAGTGCCTCCGAGGGGGGGAAAGCTGTTTTTGCCCTCCCCAGGCTCCAGGAAAGCCTCTGGAGCCTGGGGAGGGCGAAAAACGGGCCTACAGGCCCACCGTGCCATCATGTGCCAAAAACATGGGGAATGTGGGGGGGGGTTGTGCACACATGCATGGGTGGGACGAGGCAAATTGAATTATGGGTGTGGACATGCGTGCGCCCCCCCGCTTTTGGCACGCGACGGCAAAAAGGTTAGCCATCACTGCCCTACAAAATACTTCCTAAACTTGGATGGCCGTGAAGGGATCCACACGCAACCTTTCCCTGCCTCACACCAGTATATACTTGGTGCAAGATTGATTTATTTTTATTTGATTTATTTTATTTGATTTTTATACCGCCCTTCTCCAGCAGGACTCAGGGCGGTGAACAGCTGAGATAAAACAGAGCATACAAAATTTAAAAAACAGTTTAAAAGGTAATTAAATAATTTTGGCCCACAATTTAAAACAACCCAGTTAAAACCAATTTCAAATTAAAACCGAACGGATGGGATCAAGCCAGCCCGGCTAGATGAAATAAATGAGTTTTCAGGGCCCGACAAAAAGTCCGGAGGTCTGGTATAGTGCGTATCTCTGGGGATAGGTCGTTCCAGAGGGCGGGTGCCGCCACAGAGAAGGCTCTCCCCCTGGGGGTCGCCGGCCAACATTGTCTGGCAGATGGTACCCTGAGGAGGCCCTCTCTGTGCGAACGTACTGGCTGGTGGGAGGCTATTGGCGGCAGAAGGTGGTCTCGTAAATACCCCGGCCCTAAACCATGGAGCGCTTTAAAGGTGGTCACCAACACCTTGAAGCGCACCCAGAAGACCACCGGGAGCCAGTGCAGCTCGCGCAGGAGAGGTGTCACATGGGAGCGCCCCATCGCTCCCATAATCCCCCGCGCGGACGCATTCTGGACCAGCTGGAGCCTCCGGGTGCACCCCAAGGGGAGCCCCATGTAGAGAGCATTGCAGTAGTCCAGGCGGGAAGTGACGAGTGCCTGAGTGACCGTGCGTAGGGAGTCCCGATCCAGAAAGGGGCGCAACTGGCAAGATTGGAGAAGAACTCAGGGGTGGTAGTCACTTACCTTTGCTACCGGTTTTGCAAATGTGAGCGCTCGCACGCACCACCTCCACGCAGGCGCACGACCTTCAAAAAGTCAAAAACATGATGATGTCCGGGCGGGTGGGCAGAGCCTCCCGCCCAGTGGTGGGTTTCAAAAACTTTTTACTGCCAGTTCTGTAGATGTGGATTGGTGGGCGTGGCTTGGTGGGCATAGCAGGGGAAGGATACTGTAAAAATTTCCATTCCTTCCCCACTCCAGGGGGATGTTACTGCAAAATACCCACTTCCTTTCCGTCCTTCAAATATGCCCGACTTCCATTAAGTTCAAACTGATGAGCATTCTTGTTCTGACTAGGCTTCCCTAAAAAGCAGGAAGCAGAGTCTTGTTCCCGGCAAAACCTCTTTTATTTACACGACTGAATTCCTTTCATTCACAGTCAGCGAGGCCTGTCCAAACAGACTTTCGGAGGAATATTTATCAACACAGACCTTATCTCGCTTGGAAGGCTGCCAGGTAACTAATTTCCAAACGCAGTACGAGGCAAAACTTGGCACAGAGTCTCTCAGAGTCACGGAACAAACGAATTGTTTCCTGCAAAAGCCCCCTCCCCGTTCGCTCCTCTTTTGTTTCCTATGGGAGAGGCCAATCACCTCCAAGGTGTGGCTTTACTCCTAAGTCGACCCTGCTTTCTGAGTTGTTCTTGTCTTCTGGCAGCTCTGCGCATACGCACAATGGGAACGGGCTCCAGCTGTTCCTCTGCCTCACTGCTGTCTAGCTCCCTCTCTGCCTCCGATGCAGAACCCTCGTCCGAGCTTTCCCCAGCCCCCAGGACTGGCCCATGTTCCTCCCCAACCTCCTCACTGTCCGACTCTGCTGGCCGCCAGCGGGCCACAACAATTCTTGAGGAACTGAAGAGAAAGAGGAGGGCAAACAAGAGCTGGTGTTGTTTTTAGGCCATCTTCGCTTTCACGCTTGTGTTTTATCGGAGGAATTTTCTCGTACAATAGGACAGCTGTTGGTCCCTCCTTCACTCTCTCTCTCTCTCTCTCTTTCTCTCTCTCTCTCTCTCTCTCTCTCTCTCTCTCTCTTTTTAGAATTGAGCCACTGGCGGCCTTGCAAAGGAACTGTCTCTTTGGCTCCAGCTGTTTTTTCATGCCTCGTTTTAATGTTTAATGTGTTTTAAGGCAAAAAGAAAAATGCGAATGTGGACTTTTCCCTGCTCCTCAATTCTTCCTTCACCACTTTTTTTTTCTTTTCTTCTGAATACGGTCTTATGTTTTTCACAGCCTTCGAATGTATTTTCTGAAAATGGGCTGGGGAGGGTCACGCAGTTGAAAACTGAAGGCAACTGTGTCCGATGGCTGGAAGGGGAAAAAAAAAAAAGCTTTATTTTTGACACCTTGAGAATATTAGAATGATGAATGTTTATGTTACTCCGTAGGTTGTTCGTATTGATTAATAGCTTTCTTTTTTTTTTTTTTTTTTTTTCCCTCCCGGTGCCTCCGACTATATAAACGGCAATGAGATCCATATGCTTTCGCTCGGTGTCCTAAAAATAATTACCATCACTCTTTAAGTTTTGCCCCCTTTTGCTGAATACTGAGTTTTCCGGGGTGGAAAAATCGTTCTAGCCAAAGTTCACGACGGCCAGATGGAAGCATTTGGAAATGAAGATGCTGGCTCAGATTCCAAGTTTTTTTTTTTGGAAGTTATATTGGATATACAGCAGAATTTTACTTATGTCGTAGGGCATTATCATCCCCTCCAAGGAAAATACTCCTGACTTTGGGGTTATGCCAAGGGTAGGCAGGGAGCGGGGGGGGGAGGCTTTAGCGAGAACGAAGCGGCGAATAAAAGTCACTCAAAAGCGCGACTAAAGTTTTAGCATCTTTCTGTTTAAAGAATGGATGAGGAGTGTTGTTATGGGCTCCAGAGCTTTTTTGAGTGTATGTCTTTGGATGTTGCAGTAGCACTTAGACTTATATACCTCTTCTCAGTGCTTTCCAGCCCTCTCTAAGCGGTTTACAGAGTCAGCCTCTTGCCCCTAACAATCTGGGTCCTCATTTTACCCACCTTGGAAGGATGGAAGGCTGAGTCAACCTTGAACCGGTCAGAATCGAACTGCCAGCAGTGGGCAGAGTTAGCCTGCAATACTATATTCTAACCACTGGGAGGGAAGGACTTAGACTTTACCCACCTCGGAAGGATAAGAGGCTGAGTCAACCTTGAGCCTGGTGAGATTCGAACTGCCAAATTGCAGGCAGCGGGGAGTCCGCAGAAGTAGCCTGCAGTACTGCACTCTAACCACTGCGCCACCAAGGCTCAAGAATGAATCGTTGCCTCTCTGTCGCAGGCTATGTGTTGTGGGTGTGTGTGTGTGTGTATTGTGTGTGTACGTGTGGGGTTCTTGGCGCGCTCTGAGCTTCGTTGGGTTGGTTGGTTGGTAATGCACTGATGTTGATACTTAGCCGGGTCATGAAACGTCTGCAAGGAAACATACCAACCTCCAAGGACCCCACAGTCCTCCTCCTCCTCTTGCTTTTCCTTTTCCTCCTCTTCCTCTCTGCAAACCCCATTCTCTTCTAGCACTGATCGTGTTACATAGTCGGGTCTTGAAACGTCTGCAAGGAAGCAACCAAGCTCAGAGAGCACCAAAGACTTCACAGTCTGCTTCTTTCCTCCTCCTACTCCTCCCCCTCCTCCCCCTCCTCCTCGTCCCTACAAACCCCACTCCTAGCACTGATGATGTTACCTAGTTGGGTCACGAAACGTCTGAAGGAAACCCACCAAGTTCAAAGAGCACCAAGGAGCCCACCGTTCAAGCCTGAGCTACATTCTTTTCGTGTGGTCTTTCTTTTGGTAGCTTCTCCTGCCCCAGCAAATTTGGTCCCGTTTTGCTTCTGCTTTGCAAAGAGGAGACCACTGGAGCTCAGAATATCTGGGAAATGATGAGGATCCATATACAGGTGATCCTCAACTTACAACCATCCGTTTAGTGGCCGTTCGTTAAGTTACACCGATCCTGCAAAAAAGGTGACCTTAGGATCGTTTTTCACACTTAACGACCGTCGCAGCATCCCCGTGGTCACGTCATCAAAATTTGGACGCTTGGCAACCGACTCCTATTTATGACCGTTGCAGGGTCCCCCGGGGTTTACGTGATCCCCTTTTGCGACCACCTGACAAGCAAAGTCCACGGGGAAGCCAGATTCACTTTACAACCGTGTTGGTCACTTGCAACCACTGCAGCGATTCATTTAATAACGGTGGCAAGGAAAGTCGCAAAAAAAATGCGGCAAAACTCACAAATTATTGTTGTTTCGCTGAATGACAGTAAATTTCGGGCTCAGTGGTGGTCGTAAATCGAGGACTGCCTGTATTTGATCAGTAGCACATCCGAACGGGTTGAATAATTTTAGATCCATAATTATACTGTACGACTGTAATTTTGTGGCTTGTATCCTTACGATATATATATATATATATATATATATATTTATTTGTAAAACGTTTTTTTATTTTTTTAAAACATAAACATAAAATACATCTTTTTAGAACGAAGCATTGATCCGGTCATAAATTGGTACAATCACAAATTCATCTTTAACAATGACTCATCTCCACTAATCATCATCTTATAAAAATAATAAAAAATAAATAAAACAGAAAAAAAACCCACAATAACTCGCTCAAAACAATTACCTTTCTATTATTTCAGCTCAAATCTTACTTTCCAAATAACACAACTTAATGTTTTACACAATTGTTTCCCTAAATTCTATCTATTTTCTAATACCATTATCCAAGAACCCGTTACTTAAATCTTTAAACCCTAACTCAATATCATTTCATTATCTTTTCTTTTTATTTAAATGAGTGTATTTTAAAGATATAAATCATTACTATTATCATAAACAATATCTTAACTATCACTTGCAGCAAATCCTCTTCATTACTATTTATCTCAACATAATCCTAATTTACAAATAATCACAGCATAATCATTTTTAATTATTTATCACAGCACATCATCTTCATCTTAATCCTCATCTTTTACTTTAATCCCAACGTAATCATTTTTATTTTTACTGTTAAACCCAGCATAGTCGTTTATTTTTACTGTTATTCCCAGCAAAATCATCCTTATTTTTACTCCTTACGATTTATATTGATATTGTTTCCTGATTGCTTATTTGTACCCTATGACTGTCACTAAGGGTTGTACCTTATAATTCTTGATGAACGTATCTTTTATGTATACTGAGAGCATATACACCAAGACAAATTCCTTGTGTGTCCAATCACACTTGGCCAATAAAAAATTCTATTCTATTCTATTCTATTCTATTCTATTCTATTCTATTCTATTCTATTCTATTCTATTCTATTCTATTCTATTCTATTCTATAGAAACACACCTGTTGTGGGGTTTGTGGCTTTGCTAGGAAAGATTTATTCCTGCTCCTTTTGCCTTTCGACGGCATTTAAAGCGGAGAGAAAAATAATGTATTTTTAATCTGGGCTTCGGACGCTGAGTGTATCGAGGGAAAGCAGGAGAGAGGGGGAAAATTGCACGATACTTTACCGGCAGTTTTGTTTTTGTTTCAAAACGTGAGATTGAAACGCCAAGTGACAGGACTGGGAACGCGAGAGTTGCTGAATTCGGCTGGAATTTTTCCTGTGGGAATCGGGGAGTGTTTGTAAAAACTCTGGGAGGTAGGATTATTATTATTGTTGTTGTTGTGCGCAAGGTGACTTATCTGACGTCTGCATATTTGGAGTCGATATGATGAATTAGAAAACGAACGTTTTTGGGGACCGCTTGTTGAAATAATGAGCGTTGGAATTTGGAACATGTCAGAAGAATTTTAAAAAGAAACTACCCTTAGTTGGAGACATCTGCCATCCTGGGGAAACGCTTCTATTTTTCCTGCTGATGGTTGGATTTGGGATCTACAAACTTTCCAGATTCCAGAAGTGAATTTTACTCCTGGTTGGCCAACAGAATGCATTAGATCAGTCATGGCGAAACTTTCCGGCACCAAGTGGCCAAACCGGAACACGCTGGAGCCCCGGAGACCACATGCATGCGCCGGCCACCTGGTCTTCTGGTTTACGGCACGCACATATGCGCCGGCCAGCTAGTCTTCGCGCATGCCGGAGCCCCAAAAACCCGAAGACCAGGTGCCAGCCAGCTAGTCTTGGGTTTCCAGGGCTCCGGCAGAGCGAAGCTCAGCACACCGGAAACCAGACTATCTGGCGACAGTGCATGTGCCCACAGAGAGGGCACTGCGTGCCATCTCTGCCACACGTGCCATGGGTTTGCCATCATGGCATTAGCGCTACATTGCTTTTTGGGGTTGTTGTTTTTTTTAAATATTTTGTAAGACAAACAAACATTTAGTACATCAATCATCCCTCCCCTGTGACATCTCGATGTTATCTCAATTGTTTTTGTTCTTCTTCTTCCAAAAGTTTCTTCCATCTTGATCTTCATCCAAACCACTATAACAATTCATTCCTAGAACCATATTCTAGCCATCAAGTTTTTATACATAATATATATAATTTTTATACATAATTATATGTAATTTTATACATAATTATAAAATTAATCCTTTATATCTCCTTTTTCCAACCAACAATAAAAATAATTCCGTATCTTAAAATATTCTAATTCTTCCCTATCCTTAATCATCAAAGTTAGTCTATTCATTTCTGCAGAATCTAAAAAATTTTTTTTTATAACTTCTTCTTCCAAAGGTATTTTCTCTGGCTCTACATTGGTAGAGAGAAGTAAGAGCTTTCACCACAAAATATGTTAGCGAGCTCTGCAATTGATTATCCGTCCTTTTATTGCATTTGTGGGAAAAAAAATATAGATACAGATAGCTTTATTGATTAGCCTATAGGCCATATCAAAACACAAGGTTCAAACACAGACCACCGATAAAATCCTATGCAAACATTTTTTTTTTTTGCTTTTAATTTATATGCCGCCCTTCTCCGGAGACTCAGGGCGGCTTACAATGCGTTAAGCAATAGCCTTCATACTTTTGTATATTTATACAAAGTCAGCTTATTGCCCCCACAATCTGGGTCCTCATTTTACCTACCTTTGAAAGGATGGAAGGCTGAGTCAACCTTGAGCCTGGTGAGATTTGAACTTGCAGTAATTGCAAGCAGCAGATGTTAATAACTTTAACATCTTATTTACAGTGCATTTTACAGTGCTTTAGTCCACTGTACTATCAGGCTCCTATTTAAAATAAGAGTAGGGTAAAATACAATAGTTATAAGATAAGATACAATATAATTTAATACATAGATATATAAAATAGAATAAAGTGACTTAAAATTATATTTCGGTGTCACCCTTACAATCTACTCCAATCAGACCCACGTATGCAGATCTCAACCGAACCATTTTGTGTGTAACTATCGTGCTGTGTTAAATGTTATTTTCAGGTTCTGGCCACACATAAAGTAAGTTGTTTTGATATGGGGATCCCAATGGATCATTCGTTTGGTATGTGGACCAAGGTACCTATCTCTCACCCCCTTATACAAGCAACAATCAAATAGGATGTGAGCCAGATCTTCTACCTCTTTAGCTCCACAAATGCAGAGACATTCATTGTAGGACTGTGATGGCGAACCTATGCCACACGTGCCACAGGTGGCATGTGGGCCATATCGGTGGGCACGTGAGTGTTGCCCTAGCTCAGTTCCTGTGTGCATGTGCGCTGGTCAGCTGATTTTCAGGCCTTCCGGGCCCACCGGAAGTCAGGAAACAGGCTTTTCTGGCCTCCGGGGGAGCGGGGAAGGCTGTTTTTGCCCTCCCCAGGCTCCAAGAAAGCCTCTGGAGGCACGTGACGGCAAAAAGATTAGCCATCACTGTTGTACGGTATAGAATGGGATCTCCCATATCTGACCATTGTGTCAAGCTGTTCGAATCTCGCTCGCGTAAATATCTCTCTAAGACGTTTTGGCAGTTGTAACTTCAAATAGTTATCTACTTGAAAAGTGCATTTGTATTTGCTCAGCCATTTCAAGTTACCCACCTTATGGGTATGGTAGCTATATCATTTTGTGCTTCTATATCCTTAACTCTTTGGGCAGCTCTTCTTTTTTTAATTGTTCCCCTGTTACACAAGTGACTGGAAGGCCACAGATTCTTACAAAATTCGTTAGTTTGGTGTTCCAGGAGATTTGTGATTGTAATTTTATTTGCTCTAGTAGACATAACTTGGGGACTCTATCCGTCTCCATTTCGTTGACTTTGCACCAGTAGTTATATGCTCTAATTTTGGATAGTGCATGAATTGTATGAATTCCAGATTCCAGAAGTGAATTTTACTCCTTGTTGGCCACCAGAATGCATTAGATCTACATTGTTTGAAGGCACTTGGAGAGCTAGAGAGGAGCTGCCATCACAAAATATGTTAGCGGAGATTTACAATTGACGATCCTCCTTTTATTGCATTTGTGGAAAAAAATATATAGTTGGAAACTATTTTATTGATGGTTAGAGAATAAAAATGGAAGTTAAAAATAGGGAAACAAAAGAAGAAGATTAGCGAAATACCGAAAATATGTTGAGAGAGAGATGTAAACATTAAGATTATTATTACTTTTATGACTATTAGGATTATATTATTATTATTATTATTATTATTATTATTATTATTATTATTATTATTATTATTATTATTATATTCTTATTAGAAGATATGTCAAGAGGGAGAAGTGAATATGTTTATAACGTTCAATATTAGTATTGTAAAATTAGAGAAGTAATATTAATGTAATGAATACTGTTGTAAATTTTGATTATTATTGCACAAAAATGCATGTACCCAGGCGACACACTGTTTAATGGAAGATGTGCATGTGCCCCCCCCCCCTGCTTTTAGTACATGATGGCACGGTGGGCCCGTTTTTCACCCTCCCCAGACTCCAGAGGCTTTCTAGGAGCCTGGGGAGGGCAAAAACAGCCTTCCCCATTCCCACCGGAGGCCCTCCGGAGACCGGAAACAGCCCATTTCCCAACTTCCGGTGGGACCGAAAGACCCAAAAACCACAGATGCGTGCTGGAGCTGAGCTACGGCAACGCTCGCGTGCCCACTGATATGGCTCCGTGCGCCACCTGTGGCACCTGTGCATAGATTCGCCATCACGGCCCTATACAATTTCAGACAAGTGGCCATCTAGTCTCTTCTTAAAAAAACTCCAGTGATGAAGCACCCATAACTTCTGAAGGCCGACTCATTCCATACTTAGTTATTCTCACTGTTAGGCAGTTTCTCCTTAATTCCAGGTTGCTTCTCTCCTTGATTAGTTTCCATCCGTTGTTTCTACTCCTGCCTTCTGGTGCTTTGGAGAATAAATTGACCCCCCTCTTCTTTGTGGCAACCCCTCAAATACTGGAATGCTGCTATCATGTCACCCCTAGTCCTTCTTTTCTCTAGACTAGCCGTACCCAATTCCTGCAACCGTCCTTCACATGTTTTAGTCACCAGGCCTTTTTAACCATCTTAATTGCTGTTCTTTGCCCTTTTCCCCCCAAAGTCTCAAGATCTTTATTTATTTATTTTATTTATTTGATTTGATTTGTATACCGCCCTTCTCCAGCAGGACTCAGGGGGGTGAACAGCCGAGATAAAACAGAGCATTCCCCATCTTTGGGGAAAAAAGGGCAGAGACGGGCAACTAAGATTATTTAACTCAACCGATTTGATGGACGGTGGTAACTCCCTCTTTTTCTGGGCCAAGCTTGCACCTTAGATAAGAGCTTTGTAAAAACACGCTTGTTCCGTGCCAGCTAAAGGATCCTCCCCAAATTCACACACCACAAGCCTTATCCTTCCATCAGCAAAACTTCAGTCAATCGTTTGGGGAAGGAAGAACAAGAGTGATTAAAATTTCCCTGATCCTTCCAGATTGCCTTTAGGGTGACTCCGGTGTGTTTATTGTTCTGCTTAGCCTTGGAAAATATATATATATATATATATATTTTCCAGAATTGCTCATTGGCTTCCAGGATGATTCCCTGTGGCGTGTTTCTGAATTAAGTCAGGGCACCCTAGGAAGGAAGGAAGGAAGGAATGCCAACATTTGGAAGATCTCGAGAAGTTTGGCCATTGGCTTGGTGGAACTTTTCGCAAATTTTGTGACGCCTGGTGAATTTTGTACCAAGAACAAGCCGTGCTGAAGATCCCGAAGGCGTTGAAAGTCACCCAAAACCAATCAATCTTGAAGATCATTCATCAGCATTGACAGGTGACATTCGGAAAGCTAACAACCCCAAGGGTGACATCAAAGAACATCGGAGGAGGAGTTGCCTTCATGCCTTGCATGCAAACAATAAACCAGCATGTAAAATTTGTTTCTTAATGAGCAATCTGGATGGAGTCGAGAGATGCAATCTGTTAAAATTAAAATTCCCGGCTAATCGTTGATCTCACCCATCAATTGTAACTTAGGTTGCTCAGTCTGGTTCAGACGTCAACCGCAGGTGGAATGGAATGGAATGGAATAGAAGGAGGAGGAGGAGAAGGAGAAGGAGGAGGGAAAGAAGAGAGAGAAGGAGAAGAATGAGAGAAGTAGAAGCGAATAGAATAGAATAAGGAGGATGAGGGAAAGAAGAGGGAGAAGGAGAAGAATGAGAGAAGCAGAAGCAAAAGGAATAGAATAGAATAGAATGAGGAGGGAAAGAAGAGGGAGAAGGAAAAGAACGAGAGAAGTAGAAACAAAAGGAATAGAATAGAAGAATAGAATACAGTAGAATAGAATAGAAGACTTTATTGTCACTTTAATTGTACACTAATCAGCATACATTAAAACAAATTTTCCTTGCATTCAACTCTCAATCAGTATGCATACACACATATATATGACTCAGAGAAACATCAGTCTAGTTTGGATGTATACATATATATGATGGAGAAAAAATAATCCTGTGAGTTTACAAAACGGGTGGAATAAGGAACAAAGCTTTTACAGAATCTAATAGTCCTGCTAGAAATACTTCAAAATCTCCTCCCAGAGGGGAACAGCAGAAACAGATCATGGGTGTGTGTGTGGGGGGGATCTCTAACCAATGCTTCAAGCTCCAAGCACATAGCGCTTATAAGCAGCATCCTGACTAATGGGAAGCGAGCTTCCTATAATCTTCTCCGCTGTCCTCACCACTCTCTGTAGGGACTTTCTATCTAAAGCGCTACTGCCACCAAACTGCAAACAGTGATGCAGTTTGTTAAAACGCTCTCAATCGTGCCTCTGTAAAGAAATAGCCAGGACAGGAGGAGAAAGATGTGCTCTCCTCATCCGACGCAGGAAATGCAAATGCTGGTTTGCATGCTTCACTAAGGATGACGTGTGGAGAGACCAGTTCAGATTGTTAGTTATCGTTAGGCAGTCCTTGCTTGCTGTTTTATGACTGTTCAAAGTTATGGCTGTGATAGAACAAGTGCTTTCTGGGCCCTAAAGCAAACACACACATACGGTTTTCATAAATAGTCATGCCCCCAATGGCCACTTGACTACTGGGGGTTGGGTCACAGCATTCCACAATCGTGTGACCAATGGTTCACCATGTTTTTTGATAGTTCCCAGCCTATCTCCCCAGTTTTCTGCAGTTTGCCATCAAGAAAAGACCATTGAAACGAATGCTTTTGCTTAAAAACCACCGCAAAAACTTTTTTTGAAAACTACCGTATTTTTCAGACTATAAGACGCACTTTTTTTGTCTCCCCAAAAGGGGTGAAAATGTCTGTGTGTCTTATAGACCAAATATTGTCGAAGCCCCACCCACCCGCCGACCGTTTTTTGGGCTCCGCACACCCCATTTTTGGGCCTTTTTTCAGTCTTTTTCAGACCTTTTTTCAGCCCGTTTTGAGGCTTTTTTCGGTCCATTTTCAAGGCTTTTTTTGACCTGTTTTCAAGGCTTTTTTTGGCCTGTTTTCAAGGCTTTTTTTGGCCTGTTTTCAAGGTTTGTCTTCAAGCCTCAAAAACGAACCGAAAAAAGCCTCAAAAATGGGCCAAAAAAGCCCTGAAAACGAGCTGAGAAAAGGCTGGAAAAGGGCAGAAAATGGTGCATGTGGAGGCTAAAAACTTTTTTTGGTTGTTTTTCTCTTCTAAATTTAGGTGCGTCTTATAGTCTGAAAAATACGGTACTTTTGATGACATGAGTTCTTCGGCTAATGACTGCAATGACTTATGACTGTAATTCCGGGCTCAGTTACAGTCACAACTTGAGGATTGCCTGTAGTATTGTCCAAACTTGTGCATTTTGGAAGAAATGCAAATGAAGTTGGGAGGCTTTTAACTTGTTTTAAGATTTTCTTTTTAAAAGTTTTATTTATTTCAAGGCGACTGTGTGGTCAAGAGGTCAAGCAGCCTGATTGAGCCAGCTCGCATTTCCATCTTCCTTTCTTCCTTTTCCTTTTTCAGGAACTTCTAATCGGCTGTGTCATGACGGCTGTTCCTGCGCCAGATCCTGTCTACGTTTTACGAGGAACAAACAGTGGCATTAACACACTGTGTTTTCAGTGTTCAAACCCAGATCCAGATTTTCCCATTCTTTACTCAGGGTGAGTAAAGAAAGAACATGCAAGTTTACTAGCACCGATGACGTTAACCTAGTTAGGGTCTGCAAGAAAACAAGCAAGCTCAGAGAGCACCAAGGACCCCCTCGTACAGCTGACTGCAAGTACAAATACAAGGGGAGGGGGGCGCTATGGCTCAATGGTTAAAGACACTGGGCTTGTCGGCTGGAGAACTGACAGGTTCGAGACTTGAGCTCCATGCAACGGGGTGAGTTCCTGTTCCCTGCTCCAGCGCCTGCTCACCTAGCAGTTCGAAAGCATGCAAATGCGAGTAGATAAATAGGTACCACTTTGGTGAGAAGGCAACAGCATTCTGTGTGCCTTTGGCATATAACCATATTGGCTACATGACCATGGAAATTGTCTTCGGACAACGCTGGCTCAGCCAAGAAACGGAGCTGAGCACCGTGCTATAGAATCGGACATGACTGGACAGAGAAAACCTTTACTTTTACAAATGCAAGAAATATGATATTTATACTGCCACTTACTGTATATTATTTTACAAGTTATCCCATCTAAGTGGTTTAAAATGTGTAACAGACCCACGGAAACAGCAAAGGAACTAGAGGGGATGTTTCATTTAACCAAGATGAAAATGTAATTATCTCATCTTTTTAGCTTCTCGCTCTTTACAACCGTGTGCAAGATCTGTTGTACCCTGTTTCCCCGAAAATAAGACCCAACTGGAAAATAAGTCGTAGCATGATTTTTCAGGATGCCCATAATATAAGCTCTACCCCAAAAATAAGCCCCAGTTAAGATCGTCAGCAGACGGAGGCGTTTAGTACTGTATTTTCCCCAAAATAAGACCTAACCGGAAAATAAGCCATAATGCATCTTTTGGAGCCAAAAATTAATATACGACCCCGTCTTATTTGGGGGGAAACACAGTATTAAATGCCAAGTCAGAATGTCACAATCCTGGTTAATTCTCCTTTTTCTTTTCATTTTTTGGTTTTAAAACAGATCTTCTAACGGACTGGTCCATATCTGGAATCTGAAGACGCGCCGAGTCTGTGGCAGCCTGAATGGCCACGGTGGAAATTCAGTGTACTGTGTGAAAACATTATCCAATAGAAGAAATGGGCTTCTTAGGTGAGCCTACATTTAACAAGGCGTAATTCAAGTTTGGTAACATTGATTACAAATAAGCTTCGACTTATGACCACAGTTGAGCCCAACGTTTCTGTTGCTAAGTGAGACAGTTGTGAGTTTTGCCCCATTTTATGACCTTTCTGGCCACGGTCGTTAAGTATCCCTGCAGTTATTAGGGTGGAAACGCAGTTGTTAAGTGAATTTGGCTGCCCCATTGACTTTGCTTGTTAGAAGATTGTAAAAGGGATCACATGACCCCGGGACACTGCGGCCGTCATAAATATGAAACGGTTGTCAAGCATCTGAATATAAATCACGTGGCCACGGGGATGCTGCAATGGTTATAAGTGTGAAAAATGGTCGTAAGTCACTTTTTTCAGTGCTGTTGTCACCTTGAATAGTCACTAAATGAACTGTTGTACCTGTAGTCTGGGGTCACCTCTTGAGCTGGACATTTAAGGCAGAGTTGTGTTCAAGGAGGGGGTTGACTAGGAACATGGAGTTTCATTAAGGAACTGCCATGAAACTGAATGACACAGGAGACATACGCTAAATCTATATATATAAAATTGGATGTGTATGTTCCAGCATAACACTGGAACGCCTTGAGCAATTTAACCAAACTTGATACACAGATGACTAACTCTCTGGAAACACTGTGGGGGGTAAGACACCCCTAACACCCCTCGTGGAGGGGAAGTGTTCTGTTAAGATACAGCCTGTTGTGCCTTAAAACGGCTTCTACTGGACTGCCTTAAAATGGCGTCTACTGTACAGCACAGTGGAGTTACCATGGTAACGGCTTCACAGTACTCCACAAGGCGATTCCTTCTGGTAAAGGGGACAATCCAACATCAGAAATTACGTTTGGGCTGGACATTTTCAACAAGACTTTGATGGTCAATAAAACATTACTGCCTGCACCACTATGAGACTGTCTAATACAGGATTGGGATAAATCAATAAAAACCGGGCAATACCGGGTTATCAGCCAGTAACTAAATAAACCCCTGGAGAAGTGAATGAATATTCTCCCCAGTGGACTTTTCATGTGACAACCATTTTGATTTTCAAAGTCAGGGCCGTGACCAGAACATCTGCCTGTGGGATTTATCCGAAGGAAGGAACGTCGTCACGGAAAGCCTTTTCACGGAGAACGTTGGGTTCTGCAAATGTTCCCTCTCTGAGGTGACAGAGAAACGGTCTCTCCTGGCCACTCCGTGGAAAGGGTTAGAAGAGGTAAGTCATTCCTCTAACACACGGGTGTCAAACTCAAGGCCCATAGGCCGGATGCGGCCCACAGGGTGCTTAGAATCTGGCCCGCAAGGCCGGCCTGGAAACAACAAGGGATTGGCCCACGGTGCCTCTGCCAGCGAAAATGGAGCTGGGGGGATGCACGTGCCCCCCCTGTGCCCTGTTTTCGCTGGCCGAGGGCTACAGGAGGCCATCGTGAACGAAAATGGGGCGCGGGGGGGGCATGCGCGGCCCTCCCAAGCTCGGTTTTCGCTGGCAGAGGGCTATTAAAATGAACTAAAAACAAAACAAAAGGAGAAATGTTTCCCCTTTTGCATTTGAGCATGCAAGAAGGGATGGGAAAGAAGAAAGGGAAAGAGAAAAGAAAAAAAAGAAGGAAAGGTAGGAAGAGAGCAAGGAAGGAAAAATAAGGAAAGAGGGGAAGGAAGAAGAAAGAATGGAGAGGGAGGGAGGGAGGGAGGGAGGGAAGGAAGGAAGGAAGGAAGGAAGGAAGGAAGGAAGGAAGGAAGGAAGATTATAATGAGAGTGAGGGAGGGTCTCAGGCACCCTGAGACCCTCATTCACTCACTTGGCCACCACCGGTGCCCCCTGACACAAGTGATGTCGAGCTGGCCATGCCCACCGTGGCCATGCCCCCCCTCCCCGGCCCTCCGAGGTCAAACACAACCCTGATGTGGCCCTCAATGAAATCGAGTTTGAGCCCAACCCCCCTTGCTCTGCCGTGCGTGTTGGCCAAGGACTCTCCAAGATGTTCCTCTGAGCTTGGCCCATGGCAAGGAGTCATGGGAATGGTGTTGAAATGAAGCGGGAAAGCCCACTTTCCCAAATGCAGGAGACAGGACCACAGAAGTTGGAGAACACAGGTTTATTTGCTAGCAAAGGTTCGGAGCATTCACATGTCAGATTCTGAACCCCGGGCTACGCCCAAGGTGTACCTTTTATACATTTCGCAATTCTAGCCACGCCAGAGGCGTTACGCCTCTGACTTTATTTCCATATATGGGTACTATCTTACACTGTCTGTTATCTTCCGTTGACACGTCTGGTGACATATTGCTTAATATAAATTCACTACAGAAATGATATAGAACATCGGTCATTAAGCTCATCAGTACATTTAACAAGTTCCTTATTTCTTTCTTTATTTTATTTTATTAATTTTATTTCTATACTGCCCTTCTCCCGAAGGGCTCAGGGCGGTGTACAGCCTAATTAAAAACACAAAGACAGACAATATTTAAAAATAATTAAAATTATTAAATAGTAGGCCCAATTTATAAAATCCCAAATTTAAAAACCCAATTTAAAACCAATTAAAATATTTATATTGATAGCCCGGCCTGGCGGAACAACAGGGTCTTCAGTGCGTAGCGAAACACCCGGAGGTCAGAGATCTTACGTATTTCCGGGGGCAGTTCATTCCACAGGGCTGGGGCTCCCAGAGAAAAGGCCCTCCCCCTGGGTGTCGCCAGCCGACATAATTTGGCCGATGGCACCCTGAGGAGACCCTCTCTGTGTGAGCGGACTGGCCAGTGGGAGGCTACTGGTGGCAGAAGACGGTCTCGAAAGTACCTTGTTCCTTGTACTTTCCTGAGGTTTGCAACATAACGTCTACTCCCATGTCAACACTTCTGAGAGCACCATAATACTGTGAATAATACAATGCATAGATTAATACGATTTATAGTATAAGACCCTCCTGTCTCATAAGGAATCTGGAAGGTCGCTCTGGTTTCATCAGTTGGACAGTGGGAAATATTGCTGGATCAATGAACTCAACGGGAAGAGGGGACATCAGAATCCGTTGCATCAGTTAAACGAATTAGATCTTCTTTGATGGCGGTGGTGGGATGTCCCAGTTTTCACCAGGGTTTCTGTTCTGACCCAGCTCCCCAAACATGACAAACCCTCTGTAAGCAATCAACGATTCCTTTATTAGGAGCGCCAGCAGGCCCAGCAAAAAGTCAGCAGGCTAACAAGTCTGTCCGGCAGGGAGATGAATAGCTGTCTGCCACAGCTATTCATCTCCGCCCCCTGCCTTTTATCCCCAGAGCTAAGGTGGGGCTTTGCTAGCAGCGGTGGCTCTTCCGTCCCAAGGACCGGCCCATAGATTTCCACTGCTCTCCTCTCCTCTGCCTTCTGAGCATCTGCGCATCAGGCACTGGACCCAGCTGTTCCTCCTCCTCCTCATCAGCCACCTCCAGACCTGAGGGCTGTTGACTCTCCATCTGAGGATTGACGGATGGCCCAGGCTCCGCCTATGTCTCTCTCTCTCTCTCTCTCTGACAGCTCCATTCCCTCTTCCCCCTCAGGTTGTCTTGATGCCGATTTTGACTCCCACACCGCCTCCTCCTCCTCCTCCTCTAATTCGGCTGTTGGAGGGGCCGGTGGCCAAGAGGCCACAACCGTTTCCCATCTGCATATTGATAGTTCTGTTGATCTCATCACATCAATTCCTGCAACCGCTCTTCATATGTCTTAGTCTCCAGGCCTTTGATCATCTTAGTTGCTCTTTTTTGCACTTTTTTCCCAAAGTTTCAACATTCTTTTTTGTAACTGGATCCAGTATTCCAGGGGTGGGCTTATTGATAAAGCGGTACTAATACTTCTGTGCCTCTGTTTATACAACCAAGGATTGTATTCGCTTTTTTGGCTGCCACCGCACACGGCCAGCTCATGTCTAAGTGATGAACTAATAAAAAATTTGGAACACAAAAGAAACTCCACAAAACCTGGAAACCTCCTTAAACACCAAGCCAAAGCACTTTGAGGCTTATGATTAACACGAAGACTTAATATGTGTTTACACTTGGCCATTAGCCAAAATAGATTTTTTTTTTCCCCTTGAAGCAGGTTCTGTCTATGAATAATAAGATCTGAGCAGGCATTTATTTGTTCCCGATTGCCCTAAAACCGCCAGAAACATGCATTTCTCTTGCCAATTTGCCCGAAACATGTTTAAAATGCCTTAGAAATGTGCAAAAAAAAAAACAAACCCTCATTTTCTTGGGGGTGACTTGTAGCCACCGAAGAACCTTATTAACCCCCGGCAAAAGTAAAAAAAAACCACACATTTTTTTTTTCCTGGGGAAACCTTCTCCTCCTGGTTTTAAATTACATGCTAAGTAGGATATTATTTTCCCCAGGCCCGACGGCTACATGGGTGAAGATTCTGTCAATCTAGCCAAAGATACTCATGCCACAACTTGTCCAATCTTGGAACAAGCAATACTGGTGTGTCAGACTGGGACTGGGACCATGTTTGAGGCCGATCCCTGCCATGAGAAGTCTGTGAGAAGTCATAGGTTTTGTTTGAGGCCAATCTCAGTCAAAAGAAGTCCAAGAGAAGACAAAGGACCATGATTGAGGCCGATCCCTGCCATGAGAAGTCTGTGAGAAGACTAGGTTTATGTTTGAGGCCAATCTCAGTCAAAAGAGAAGTCTCGAGAGATGATTTGGTGGGCTGCTCACTCGCTCGTCATCCTACCTAGCTCATCTTATGGGCAAAAGAAAGGGGAGATGGGAATGCTACGCATGTAGATTCTTCCAACAGTGCTCCTCAACCATGGCAACTTTTAAGATGTATGGACTTCAGCTCCCAGAATTCCCCGCAATCAGCATGGCTGATGGGAGAATTCTGTGAGGTAAAATCCAAAGATCTTAAAGTTGTGAGGATTGAGAGCTACTGCTATTAACGAAAAGGGAGGGGAGGGGAAGGGAAGGGAGGAAGGAAGGAAGGGGAAAGGAGAGGGAAGGGAAAAGAGGAAAGGGAAGGGAGGGGAAGGGAGAGAGAGAGAGGAAGGGAGGGAGGGGAAAGGAGAGGGAAGGGAAGGGAAAAGGGGAAGGGAGGAAGGGGAAGGGAGAAAGAAAGGAAGGAAAGGAGAGGGAAGGGAAAGAAGGGAGGGAGAGGGAGAAAGGGAAGAAGGAAAAGAGGAAGGAAGGAAGAGGAAAGGGAAGGAAGGGGGAGGGAGGGGAAAGGAGGGAAGGGGAAGGAAGGGAGAGGGAAGGGAAAAGAGGAAAGGGAAGGAAGGGGAAAGGAGAGGGAAGAGAAGGGAAAAGAGGAAAGGGAAGGGAGGGAGGGAGAGAGGAAGGAAGGGGGAGGGAGGGAGCGGAAAGAAGAGGGAAGGGAAAGGGGAAGGGAGGAAGGAAGGAAAGAAGGGGAAGGGAAGGAAGGAAGGGGAAAGGAGAGGGGAGGGGAGGGGAGGGAAACGAAAGAAGGAAAGGAAAAGAGAGAGAGAAAGAAAGAGACAGATCTATATGGATAGTAATAATAAATAAGCCAGCTTCTTCCCATATTCTTCCTTTCAAAAAAAACAAAAACAAAATCTACGGTAGGACCAGGCAGCCCATTTCACAGTTGGTGCATCTCCTCTAAAGGCCTCCAGTGCCGTCGAATTTCTGCACGTGCCCGAACTCCGCTGACTCTCTTGGCGGTACCCAAAGCGGAACCGAGCAAGACCAATTGAATTCTCTCCCAAGATCCATTCAGAGTTTCCCCCCCCCCCCCCCCCGCTTCAGCTCAGCTTGCTGTCCTTTGCGTTGAAAAATGTGTCAGCCGTAAATTATATAGATGTGGGGCCATTCCTCTTTTTCCCCCCCTCCCTTCCCCCCCCCCACCCCGCCTCAGGTACACATACACACACACAACACACTGCAGGAATTGAAATACAATCCACAAACTCTTCCAACTGGCATTCGTGTTCCTGAAACAGCTTGGTCTCATTTTTATGTTCTCCCCGGGAGAGAGCCGGGAGGGGGGGGGGCCTTCGGCACAAAGGCGCAGGGTTAGTTTTGAAGGTTAATTTTTAAGTGGTGTGTTGAATGCAACACGCTGGGCTGGCAAGGCCACCTTCTAACTACTCCGTGTGCAGCCTGAAAAATTGCATTTTGACGAGCAAATGCATTTTTTAATTTTTTTTTTAATTTCGGTAGACGTGCATAAAACTGGGAAGGAGGCCAAGGCTCGGGGGGGGGGGGGGGAGGGGAACAGGAAGTGGGAAAATATTGAAAGACTACTGAAAGAAATTAAATTTATCGAACCCCCTCACCCGTGGAACTACCCTCCTGTTGGGGGTAGCAAATGGGTTGTGTGAATGCATGGGAGTCTTGAGCTTGGATCTTTTCTTGCCGACGTTTCATTACCAAAGTAGGTAACATCATCAGTGCTAGAAAGAAGTGGGGTTTGCAGAGAGGAGGAGGAAGATTGTGGTGTTCTTGGTGTGAAAAATAGAGTAGAGTAGAGTAGAGTAGAGTAGAGTAGAATACTAGAATAGAATAATAAGAATGGAATAGAATAAGTAGAGTGGAGTGGAGTGGAGTAGAATATTAGAATAATAAGAATAGAATAAGAGTAGAGTAGAGTAGAATACTAGAATAGAATAATAAGAATAGAATAGAATAAGTAGAGTAGAATACTAGAATAGAATAATAAGAATAGGATAGAATAACAGTAGAGTAGAATACTAGAATAGAATAATAAGAATAGAATAGAATAAGAGTAGACACGGTGGCTCAGTGGCTAAGACACTGAGCTTGTCGATCATAAGGTCGGCAGTTCAGTGGTTCGAATCCCTAGTGCTGCGTAACGGGGTGAGCTCCCATTCCTTGTCCCAGCTTCTGCCAACCTAGTTGTTCGAAAGCCGGTTAAAAATTCAAGTAGAAAAACAGGGACCGCCTTTGGTGGCAGGAAAGAAGGAAGGAAGGAAGGAAGGGCACTAGCAGTAGCGCTTAGACTTATATACCGCTTCACAATGCTTTCCAGCCCTCTCTAAGCGGTTTACAAAGTCAGCCTCTTGCCCCCAACAATCTGGGTCCTCATTTTACCCACCTCGGAAGGACGGAAGGCTGAGTCAACCTTGAGCCTGGTGAGATTCGATCTGTCAAACTGCTGGCAGCCGGTGATCAGCAGAAGTATCCCGCAGTACTGCACTCTAACCACTGTGCCACTGTGGCTCTTATCCGTGGATAAGACGGACGGATGGATGACAGACAGAATAACTTCTTTTTTTATTGAAAAGTTTTACAAAAAACAAAAATTTTCTTCCCCCCCATATTCCCTCCACCCTTTCCCTCCCCTCATCCCACCCTCCCCCCCAGACTTCCCAGAGCAAAATACAAGGTGTTTCATTTAACAATCATAAACTAGATTAACCTACTTATCCTCAGACTACTAACTCCCCCCCTGAATAACTCCACTATAGATAACTAAATACCTCTAATACTTAACGTTCAATCATAAGCTATATGATATTTTCTTGTCTGATACTTATTTTGAGTATAGTCAATCCATTTTCTCCATTCCGAAATATATCTTTCTTGTGCAGACAGAATAACTTTATTGTCACTTTAAATATACACTAATCGACGTACGTTAAAATGAAATTTCGTGGCATACGGCTCTCAAAGGGTCACCACCTCCAACATACAGCTACATAAGCATGACAAAAGAGTAAGATAAATACGAAATTATGCACATACCCACATATATTACATATGGGCTTGTTTGCAAAAGACTCGAAAACTTTTCGCTTGTGTTCCATGGTGTCTGGCTGGTAACCAATTCGACTTGTTTCTTGAATATCAGGTTCGTGTTGTGGAGCTGCCATCCAAGACATCAATCTGTACCTTGAAGCCGGAGACGGATGCCAAGCTGGGCATGCCCATGTCTCTGAGGATGTGGCAGGTAAGCCAACCAGGAGCTAATTAGGAAACACTTTCCCTGCACACAGACCGAGAGGCGGAAACTCATGAATCATCCTTTCTTACAAGAATTATTTCTTTCCAAAGATTGTCCACAGGCCATCAGCTGCATGTAGTCCTCGACTTAACGACCTGTTCTGACTTAAGCTTCCTTAGAAGTTAAACAGCACAAACGTAGTCCCGGCAGACCTCTTTAATTCATACGGCTGTAAATTACTTTCCTTTACAGCCCGCAAGGCTTGATAAACAGTCTTTCAAAGGAAGGTTTATCAACACCCACCTATCTCACGTGGAACGCTGCCAGAGAGCTGATTTCCAGACGCAGGGCAAGGCCAAACTTGGCACAGAGTCACAAACAGAAGTTTCAAATCTTGAATTGGCCAGATGAACTAATTGCTTCCTGCAAAAGCTCATGTCCCGTTCGCTTCTTTTTTATGTCTAATGGGGGGGGGGGGGGCAATCATCACCAAGCCTTACTCCCAAGTCGACCCTGTTTCCTTAATTGTTCCTGTCTCCTGGCATGTACACACTGGGAACAGGCTTCCGCTGTTCTTCTGCCTTGCTGATGTCAGACTCCGGAGACTCCGGAGGCAGCAAAGAACTACCAGATGGCCCTGGCCCCCTCTCTGCCTCCGATGCAGAGCCCTCATCAGAGCCTTCCCCAGACTCCAGGACTGGCCCACGTTCCTCCCCAACCTCCTCGCTGTCCGAATCTGCTACCAGCTCTGCGGGCCACAACACGACCACGATTTGAGCCCAACATTTCTGTGGCTAAGCGAGACATTTGTGAAAGCAGGTTTCACGCCATTTTACGACCTTGTTAAGTGAATCGCTGCGGTGGATAAGTTAAATAATACGGTGTTAAGGGAATCTGGCTTCCCCCTTACCAAAAGGTCGCAAAAGGGGATCACACAACCTTGAGGCAGACAGCAACAGTCATAAGTATGAGTCAGTTCGCCCAGCGAGTTTTGATCACATGGTCACGGGGATGCGACAGAGGTCGTAAGTATGAAAAATGGTCATAAGTCGCTTTTTTCATTGCCATTATAACTTTGGTCACTAAATGAACTGTTGTAGATTGAGGACTACCTGGAATTATGCTGTTTAAAGGCAGGAGGGAAACAAGAATCACCTTCAGTTAGGCTAACCGTCCTCGACTTACGACCATTATTGAGCTTGGAATTACAGTCATATCATAGCCGGTTGTTAAGTGTGTGACTGGCCTGGTTTTGTGACATTTAGGGGGGTGGGGTTGTTAAGCAAACGTGGCCGTCGTAAAGTAAATGCTTTGGTCATAAAGCACACCCATGAGTTCACAAACTTAATGATACGGTACTTAAAGTTGAAAAGCCATTCGTGTAGCGATGGGTTCGAAGTTTTCACAACGTTGAAAAAAAGGGACTTAAAACAGGTTCTCGCCATTAAGGACTGTCGTAACATCCCCTTGATCACGTGATCAAAATTTGGGCAATTGGCAACTGGCATGTATTAATAATTATTAAGGATAAATTTATGACAGAGCAATCAACCCATGGAACAGAAGTTGCCTTCGGCAGCTGTGGGAGCTTCATCCCTGGAGGCTTTCAAGAAGAGACTGGACTGCCATCTGTCAGAAATGGTGTAGGGTCTCCTGCTTGGGTGGTGGGGGGTTGGACTAGATGACCTACAAGGTCCCTTCCAACTCTGTTAATCTGAGTCTATTTAAGATGATCAAAAGTCTGGAGACTAAAACATGAAGGAAGGTTGCAGGAACTGGGCATGGCTACTCTAGTGAAGAGAAGGACCAGGGGAGACAGGAGAGCAGTCTTCCAATACTTGAGGGGCTGCTACAGAGATGAGGAGGGGGTCAGGCTATTCTCCAAGGCCCCCGAAGGCCAGACAAGGAATAATGGATGGAAACTGAACAAGGAGAGATTCAACCTGGAAATAAGGAGGAATTTTCTGAGAGTGAGAACAATCAACTGATGGAACAGAAGTTGCCTTCGGAAGTTGTGGGAGCTTCATCACTGGAGGCTTTCAAGAAGAGACTGGACAGCCATCTGTCAGAAACTATCTTCTGCTTGGGGGGGGGGGAAAGGGTGAGACTAGATGACCTACAGGTCCCTTCCAATTCTATTAATCTGTTAACAACGTTCGCAGTCTCCCGGGTTCACGCAAGTCCTCTTTCGCGACCTTCCAACAAGGAAAATCCATGGAGGAAACTGGATTCACTTTATGACCATGTGGGACTCACTTAACAACTGCAGTGATTCATTGAACAACCGCGGCAAGGGAAGGTCGTAAAAACGGTGGAAGCCAAACTCACTGAGCCGTAGAAATTTGGGGCTCGTTTGTAGTCGTAAGTCGAGGACAACCTGGGTATGAATCACATCCTTCGCTGGAAATGTTGGTACATGCGTTTTCTTAAGAACAATCCCGGTTTCCCCCTGTGGGAAAAAGAAGGGAAGACGGTGTGTGTGTGTGTGTTTGTGTGTGTGTGTGTACGTACATGCGCGCACATGCAAATTTAACCTCGCCCTGTTGGCCGGGAAAGTGTGTGACTTGCCTCGGAGGAGTTGATCGGTATCGAGACGATAATAAAACATCCTCCTGCAAAGCAGGGGGAAATATGTCAGCCTGCCTGGAGCCCAAACAAAGGGAGCAGAGCAGACTACCCGAGGTGCCGCACAAGCCATAAATCCACATGCAAACGAAACAATCGCACAATCGCACACCTATCAGCCTGTTCTGTAGCAAGGGTTTGACACCAAGGCCAACGTGGGGCCGGCGATGAGGGTTGTGAAACGGTGGCGAAAAATAGCACGGATGGAGCAGCCACGTTGATACTTTTTTTTTTTGAATTTTTTTTTATTTTAAAACAAAAACAAAACATAAAACCATCATCGTGCCAAACAATTACAGACAGCGTGTCGATCGGTTTAACATTCTTCTGTGCTTAATCCCATCTTCAGAGTACCCAATATATAACAAAAGCTTATTACTCATGAAAAAGAACTTCACATATTTTATCTTTACATCAACTTCATATTTCATATTTCATCTCCATGTTTTATTATCTATCCACTGATAGGACAAATCCCATATCAAATAATATTGTTTATCTTCCTGTTCTCTAATTTCAAGTGTCGATTTACTCATTTCAGCACATTCCATGATTTTCTTAATAGCTTCATCAGCAGCAGGTATCTTCTCTCCTTTCCAATTTTTAGCAGATACAATTCTTGCCGCTGTTAAAACATTCACAATTTTTTATTATTATTATTTTATTATTATTATTATTATTATTATTATTATTATTATTATTATTATTATTATTATTATTATTATTAGATTTATATTCCGCCCTACTCCCAAAGGACTCAGGGCAGTGAACAGCCAAGATAAAACACATACAATATAAAATTTAAAAAACAATTTAAAATGTATTAAATAAATTTGGCCCATACTAATTAAAACCCCTATTTTTAAAAACAAATTAAAATTAACCAATTAAAAGAGTTATATTGCAATTCTCTATTGTAAGATCCCTAATAAAAATATCTCTGGTCTAAAGTCAATATGTCTCTTTATCATTTTTTCCAACCACGTGTGTATCTTAGTCCAATATCTCTTAGCTTCTACACCACATATGGTAATATGATCCTGGAGTCTGACATTCCAACATTTCTCCGATTTATTCTTGAACATTGTGGCTATCCTCGTCGGGGGTAGGTGCCACCGATACAGGTGGTCCTTGATTTAGGACCAGTCTGGGTTAGCGGGATCAGAGGTTTAGTTTTCCGAGCTTTCGGACTCGTGTTGGAGCCCCATCCTCAGCGAACTTCTCTCTCCAAGAATGCGTGCTTTGGGCTATTCTATGCATAGTATAGCGCTCAGACGCTGAGCTTGTCGATCGAAAGGTCGGCAGTTCAGCGGTTCGAATCCCTAGCGCCGGGTAACGGGGTGAGCTCCCGTGACTTGTCCCAGCTTCTGCCAACCTAGCAGTTCGAAAGCAGGTAAAAAATGCAAGTAGAAAAATAGGGACCACCTTTGGTGGGAAGGGAACAGCGTTCTGTGCGCCTTTGGCGTTGAATCATGCCAGCCACTTTTATTTTATTTTATTTTATTATTTTATTTTATTTTATTTTATTTTATTTTATTTTATTTTATTTGTTTGTTTAATTTATATACCGCCCTTTTCCCAAAAGGACTCAGGGCGGTGTATAGCCAGAATAAAACACACAAATATAAAATTTAAAAACAATTTAAGAGATATTAAATAATTTGGCCCATATCTAATTAAAATAAAACTACCCGTTTTAGACATTTAAAAATTAAGAATTAACGATTAAAAAATTTAAAAATTAGGCCAGCCCGGCTTGTTGGAATAAAAGCGTCTTGACCACGGAGATGTCGTCAGACTATTAATCTGAAAATTAATAGTAGTGCAGACTTAGTGAATAGTTTGACAGTGTTGAGGGAATTATTTGTTTAGCAGAGTGATGGCATTTGGGGAAAAACTGTCCTTGTGTCTAGTTGTTCTGGTGTGCAGTGCTCTATAGCCTCGTTTTGAGGGTAGGAGTTGAAATAGTTTATGTCCAGGATGCGAGGGGTCTGTAGATATTTTCACAGCCCTCTTTTTGACTCGTGCAGTATACAGGTCCTCCATGGAAGGCAGGTTGGTAGCCATGGTTTTTTCTGCCGTTCTAATGATCCTCTGAAGTCTCTCTCTCTTGTTGGGTTAACTTTGACTACTAAGTGAACTGTGGTAAGGTAAGGTAAGACTACCTGGGTTTGCCTTCATCCTATGTTTGCTGTCTCTGCCCTCAGCCCAACGCTGGCTCTCATCCTCACCTTCTGGCCGGCTACGAGGACGGATCAGTGGTTCTGTGGAATTTATCCATGGGGCGAATGCTGAGTCGGCTCACATGTCATCAGGAGCCGGTCATGAGCCTTGACTTCGATTCGGAGAAGACCAAGGGAGTGTCCGGATCCTCGGAGAAGAATCTTTGCGTCTGGAGCCACACCGGGCCGGAGAACCTGGAGGTCAGTCTCTTCATCGCCCTCCCTAAACCATTTCTTCATTTTTTATTTTTTATTTTGCACACTAACAATTCGATAGACTTGCAAAAATATTTAGGCACTTGGAGGGGCTGTTCGCGGAGGATGAGCTACTGAATCACAAGGCTGGTTGAGATCTCTGCTGGTTTGGAGATGGGAACGGGCCATAATTTTCCATAAGTTTTTCTTTTTTTAAAATCTTTCCATCTTGATGGGGAGGGGGGGGAATGGATCAGGGGGCTCTCCAGATGTCTGAGGTTAGATCTCTGCATTGCTCAGAAAAGTGAGTGAGGAAATTTCATGGGGAATATCACAAAGAATACGAGTGGGGAAGATTGATTAAGAGATAACAGATTAACAGACTTGGAAGGGATCTCTCTCTCTCTCTCTTTTTCTTTTTTTTGAGAATTTTTTTTTATTTTTAAACAAAACTTAAAACATAAAACAATCATCATCCATTACAATTACAGAAAGTGTATTGATCGGTTACAAATCTTTTGTGCTTAATCCTCTATCCAACATTTTCTTATTTAACAGTTTATTACATTATTATTCTCATTTACCAATTATTTGACAGTAGTTTATCCTCCATAAGGGATAAAAACCCCTCTTTATATGTTTTATTATCTTATCCATTTCATATTTCATTTCCATTCTTTTTTTTTTTTTAATTTGATTTTATATGCCGCCCTTCTCCGGAGACTCAGGGCGGCTTACAATGTGTTAAGCAATAGCCTTCATCCTTTTGTATATTTATACAAAGTCAGTTTATTGCCCCCACAAACTGGGTCCTCAATTTACCTACCTTAGAAAGAATGGAAGGCTGAGTCAACCTTCAGCCTGGTGAGATTCGAACTTACAGTAATTGCAGACAGCTGGTGTTAATCACAATGCTATGAGTCTGCTGAGCCACCAGGCCGTCTAACCTTCTTATCTAATCATTGTCTAACCATTGATAAAATAAATCCCATATCACATAATATTGTTTATCTTCTTGTTCCCTAATTTCAAATGTCAATTTACTCATTTCAGCACACTCCAGAATTTTCTTAATAACATGGTCGTCCGTGGGTATCTTCTCTCCTTTTCAGTTTTTAGCAAATACAATTCTAGCTGCCGTTAAAACATTCACAATTAAATATCTCAATTCTCTATTGTATATTTCTGGTAAGATCCCTAATAAAAATATCTCTGTCAATGTGTTTCTTTATTATTTTTTCCAACCATGTATGGATTTTAGTCCAATATCTTTTAGCTTCTGCACATGTCCACCACATATGGTAATATGAACCCGGAATCTGATGACACTTCCAACATTTCTCCCATTTATTCTTGTACATTCGGGCTATTCTCGCCGGGGGTAGATGCCACCTGTAAAACATCTTATATAAATTCTCCTTATATGCTGTTGAAATTGTCATTTTATAATTCTGCAACCATAGTTTTTCCCATTTCTCTAAATCAATCCCATGACCAACATTTTTCCCCCATGCAATCATTGTTTCTTTAACTTGTTCTTCTGCCAATTTTACTTCTAATAAGTAACAATCCTAGTCGAGTCCATTCCTGTTCATTCCTGTCCTGTCCATTCCTGTCTTGTCCTGTCCTGTCCTGTCCTGTCCTGTCCTATCCTATCCTATCCTAGTCCAGTCCATTCCATTCCATTCCATTCCTGTCCAGTCCAGTCCAGTCCAGTCCAGTCCATTCCTGTCCAGTCTATTCCTATCCTATCCTAGTCCAGTCCAGTCCATTCCTGTCCAGTCCAGTCCAGTCTATACCTATCCTATTCTATCCTAGTCCCGTCCTGTCCAGTCCAGTCTATTCCTATCCTATCCTATCCTATCCTAGTCCAGTCCAGTCCAGTCCTATCCTATCCTAGTCCAGTCCAGTCCAGTCTATTCCTATCCTATCCTATCCTATCCTATCCTATCCTAGTCCAGTCCATTTCCTGTCCAGACTATTCCTATCCTATCCTATCCTATCCTATCCTATCCTATCCTATCCTATCCTATCCTATCCTATCCCAGTCCAGTCCAGTCCAGTCTATTCCTATCCTATCCTATCCTATCCTATCCTATCCTATCCTATCCCAGTCCATTCCTATCCTATCCTATCCTATCCTATCCTATCCTATCCTATCCTAGTCCAGTCCCGTCCAGTCCATTCCTGTCCAGTCCATTCCTATCCTATCCTATCCTATCCTACTCCAGTCCAGTCCAGTCCCGTCCAGTCCATTCCTGTCCAGTCTATTCCTATCCTATCCTATCCTAGTCCAGTCCTTTCCAGTCCAGTCCAGTTCTATTACTATCCTATCCTATCCTATCCTATCCTAGTCCAATCTAATCCTATCCTATCCTATCCTATCCTATCCTATCCTAGTCCAGTCCTGTCCAGTCCAGTCTATTACTATCCTATCCTATCCTAGTCCATTCTTATCCTATCCTATCCTATCCTATCCTATCCTAGTCCAGTCCAGTCCTATCCTATCCTAGTCCAGTCCATTCCTGTCCAGTCCAGTCTATTACTATCCTATCCTATCCTATCCTATCCTATCCTATCCTATCCTATCCTAGTCCAGTCTATTCCTATCCTATCCTATCCTATCCTAGTCCAGTCCAGTCTAGTCCAGTCCAGTCCTATCCTATCCTATTCTAGTCCAGTCCAGCCCAGTCTATACTACTATCCTATCCTATCCTATCCTATCCTATCCTAGTCTATTCCTATCCTATCCTATCCTATCCTATCCTATCCTAGTCCATTCCTGTCCAGTCCAGTCTATTACTATCCTATCCTATCCTATCCTATCCTATCCTATCCTATCCTATCCTAGTCCAGTCTATTCCTATCCTATCCTATCCTAGTCCAGTCCAGTCCAGTCCAGTCCAGTCCAGTCCAGTCCAGTCCAGTCCATTCCTATCCTATCCTATCCTAGTCCAGTCTATTCCTATCCTATCCTATCCTAGTCCAGTCCAGTCCAGTCCAGTCCAGTCCTATCCTATCCTAGTCCAGTCCAGTCCAGTCCAGTCTATTCCTATCCTATCCTATCCTAGTCCAGTCCAGTCCAATCCAGTCCTGTCCTATCCTAACCTAGTCCAGTCCATTCCTGTCCATTCCTATCCTATCCTATCCTATCCTATCCTATCCTATCCTAGTCCATTCCATTCCTTTCCATTCCATTCCTATCCTATCCTAGTCCATTCCATTCCTGTCCAGTCTATTCCTGTCCTATCCTACCCGATCCTGTCCTATCCTATCCTATCCTATCCTATCCATTCCTGTCCAGTCCATTCCTGTCCAGTCTATTCCTGTCCTATTCTGTCCGATCCTGTCCTATCCTATCCTATCCTATCCTAGTCCAGTCCATTCCTGTCCATTCCTATCCTATCCTATCCTATCCTATCCTATCCTATCCTATCCTAGTCCAGTCCAGTCCAGTCCAGTCTATTCCTATCCTATCCTATCCTATCCTAGTCCAGTCCAGTCCAGTCCATTCCTGTCCAGTCTATTCCTATCCTATCCTATCCTATCCTATCCTATCCTATCCTATCCTATCCTATCCTATCCTAGTCCAGTCCATTCCTGTCCAGTCTATTCCTATCCTATCCTATCCTATCCTAGTCCAGTCCATCCAGTCCAGTCCAGTCTATTCCTATCCTATCCTATCCTATCCTATCCTATCCTATCCTAGTCCAGTCCAGTCGTTTCCAGTCCAGTCCTTTCTTGTCCAGTCTATTCCTATTCTATCCTATCCTATCCTATCCTTTCCTATCCTAGTCCAGTCCTTTCCATTCCTATCCTATCCTATCCTAGTCCAGTCCATTCCTGTCCAGTCTATTCCTATCCTATCCTATCCTATCCTAGTCCAGTCCAGTCCAGTCCAGTCCAGTCCTTTCTTGTCCAGTCTATTCCTATCCTATCCTATCCTATCCTATCCTATCCTAGTCCAGTCCAGTCGTTTCCAGTCCAGTCCTTTCTTGTCCAGTCTATTCCTATTCTATCCTATCCTATCCTATCCTTTCCTATCCTAGTCCAGTCCTTTCCATTCCTATCCTATCCTATCCTAGTCCAGTGCTTTCCATTCCTATCCTATCCTATCCTAGTCCAGTCCTTTCCAGTCCAGTCCAGTCCAGTCTATTACTATCCTATCCTATCCTATCCTATCCTAGTCCATTCTTATCCTATCCTATCCTATCCTAGTCCAGTCCAGTCCTATCCTATCCTAGTCCAGTCCATTCCTGTCCAGTCCATCCAGTCCAGTCCAGTCCAGTCTATTCCTATCCTATCCTATCCTAGTCCAGTCCAGTCCTATCCTATCCTAGTCCAGTCCATTCCTGTCCAGTCCAGTCTATTCCTATCCTATCCTAGTCCAGTCCAGTCCATTCCTATCCTATCCCAGTCCAGTCCAGTCCAGTCCTATCCTATCCTATCCTATCCTAGTCCAGTCCAGTCCAGTCCAGTCCTATCCTATCCTAGTCCAGTCCAGTCGTCTATTCCTATCCTATCCTATCCTATCCTATCCTATCCTAGTCCAGTCCATTCCTGTCCAGACTATTCCTATCCTATCCTATCCTATCCTATCCTATCCTATCCTATCCTATCCTATCCTATCCTATCCCAGTCCAGTCCAGTCCAGTCTATTCCTATCCTATCCTATCCTATCCTATCCTATCCTATCCCAGTCCATTCCTATCCTATCCTATCCTATCCTATCCTATCCTATCCTATCCTAGTCCAGTCCCGTCCAGTCCATTCCTGTCCAGTCCATTCCTATCCTATCCTATCCTATCCTACTCCAGTCCAGTCCAGTCCCGTCCAGTCCATTCCTGTCCAGTCTATTCCTATCCTATCCTATCCTAGTCCAGTCCTTTCCAGTCCAGTCCAGTCTATTACTATCCTATCCTATCCTATCCTATCCTAGTCCAATCTTATCCTATCCTATCCTATCCTATCCTATCCTATCCTATCCTAGTCCAGTCCTGTCCAGTCCAGTCTATTACTCTATCCTATCCTATCCTAGTCCATTCTTATCCTATCCTATCCTATCCTATCCTATCCTAGTCCAGTCCAGTCCTATCCTATCCTAGTCCAGTCCATTCCTGTCCAGTCCAGTCTATTACTATCCTATCCTATCCTATCCTATCCTATCCTATCCTATCCTAGTCCAGTCTATTCCTATCCTATCCTATCCTATCCTAGTCCAGTCCAGTCTAGTCCAGTCCAGTCCTATCCTATCCTATTCTAGTCCAGTCCAGCCCAGTCTATTACTATCCTATCCTATCCTATCCTATCCTATCCTAGTCTATTCCTATCCTATCCTATCCTATCCTATCCTAGTCCATTCCTGTCCAGTCCAGTCTATTACTATCCTATCCTATCCTATCCTATCCTATCCTATCCTATCCTATCCTATCCTAGTCCAGTCTATTCCTATCCTATCCTATCCTAGTCCAGTCCAGTCCAGTCCAGTCCAGTCCAGTCCAGTCCAGTCCATTCCTATCCTATCCTATCCTAGTCCAGTCTATTCCTATCCTATCCTATCCTAGTCCAGTCCAGTCCAGTCCAGTCCAGTCCAGTCCTATCCTATCCTAGTCCAGTCCAGTCCATCCAGTCTATTCCTATCCTATCCTATCCTAGTCCAGTCCAGTCCAATCCAGTCCTGTCCTATCCTAACCTAGTCCAGTCCATTCCTGTCCATTCCTATCCTATCCTATCCTATCCTATCCTATCCTATCCTAGTCCATTCCATTCCTTTCCATTCCATTCCTATCCTATCCTAGTCCATTCCATTCCTGTCCAGTCTATTCCCTGTCCTATCCTACCCGATCCTGTCCTATCCTATCCTATCCTATCCTATCCATTCCTGTCCAGTCCATTCCTGTCCAGTCTATTCCTGTCCTATCCTGTCCGATCCTGTCCTATCCTATCCTATCCTATCCTAGTCCAGTCCATTCCTTCCATTCCTATCCTATCCTATCCTATCCTATCCTATCCTATCCTAGTCCAGTCCAGTCCAGTCCAGTCTATTCCTATCCTATCCTATCCTATCCTAGTCCAGTCCAGTCCAGTCCATTCCTGTCCAGTCTATTCCTATCCTATCCTATCCTATCCTATCCTATCCTATCCTATCCTATCCTATCCTATCCTAGTCCAGTCCATTCCTGTCCAGTCTATTCCTATCCTATCCTATCCTATCCTAGTCCAGTCCAGTCCAGTCCAGTCCATCTATCCTATCCTATCCTATCCTATCCTATCCTAGTCCTATCCTAGTCCAGTCCAGTCGTTTTCCAGTCCAGTCCTTTCTTGTCCAGTCTATTCCTATTCTATCCTATCCTACTATCCTATCCTTCTATCCTATCCTAGTATCCAGTCCTTTCCATTCCTATCCTATCCTATCCTAGTCCAGTCCATTCCTGTCCAGTCTATTCCTATCCTATCCTATCCTATCCTAGTCCAGTCCAGTCCAGTCCAGTCCAGTCCTTTCTTGTCCAGTCTATTCCTATCCTATCCTATCCTATCCTATCCTAGTCCAGTCCAGTCGTTTCCAGTCCAGTCCTTTCTTGTCCAGTCTATTCCTATTCTATCCTATCCTATCCTATCCTTTCCTATCCTAGTCCAGTCCTTTCCATTCCTATCCTATCTATCCTATCCTAGTCCAGTGCTTTCCATTCCTATCCTATCCTATCCTATCCTAGTCCAGTCCTTTCCAGTCCATTCCATCCAGTCTATTACTATCCTATCCTATCCTATCCTATCCTAGTCCATTCTTATCCTATCCTATCCTATCCTAGTCCAGTCCAGTCCTATCCTATCCTAGTCCATCCATTCCTGTCCAGTCCAGTCCAGTCCAGTCCAGTCCAGTCTATTCCATATCCTATCCTATCCTAGTCCAGTCCAGTCCTGTATCCTATCCTAGTCCAGTCCATTCCTGTCCAGTCCAGTCTATTCCTATCCTATCCTAGTCCAGTCCAGTCCATTCCTATCCTATCCCAGTCCAGTCCAGTCCAGTCCTATCCTATTCCTATCCTAGTCCAGTCCAGTCCATCCAGTCCATCCTATCCTAGTCCAGTCCAGTCCAGTCTATTCCTATCCTATCCTATCCTATCCTATCCTATCCAGTCCATTCCATTCCTGTCCAGACTATTCCTATCCTATCCTATCCTATCCCTATCCTATCCTATCCTATCCTATCCTAATCCTATCCTAATCCCAGTCCAGTCCAGTCCAGTCTATTCCTATCCTACCTATCCTATCCTATCCTATCCTACTCCCAGTCCATTCCTATCCTATCCATCCTATCTATCCTATCCTATCCTACCTAGTCCTATCCCGTCCAGTCCCGTGGACCAATCCATTCCTGTCCAGTCCATTCCATCCCTATCCTAATCCTATCCTACTCCAGTCCAGTCCAGTCCCGTCCAGTCCATTCCTGTCCAGTCTATTCCTATCCTAACCTATCCTAGTCCAGCCTTTCCAGTCCAGTCCAGTCTATTCTACTATCCTATCCTATCCTATCCTATCCTAGTCCAATCTATCCTATCCTATCCTATCCTATCCTATCCTATCCTATCCTATCCTAGTCCAGTCCCTGTCCAGTCCAGTCTATTACTATCCTATCCATCCTAGTCCATTTCTTATCCTATCCTATCCTATCCTATCCTATCCTAGTCCAGTCCAGTCCTATCCTATCCTAGTCAGTCCATTCCTGTCCAGTCCAGTCTATTACTATCCTATCCTATCCTATCCTATCCTATCCTATCCTATCCTATCCTAGTCAGTCTATTCCTATCCTATCCTATCCTATCCTAGTCCAGTCCAGTCTAGTCCAGTCCAGTCCTATCCTATCCTATTCTAGTCCAGTCCAGCCCAGTCTATTACTATCCTATCCTATCCTATCCTATCCTATCCTAATCCT
Source organism: Pantherophis guttatus (assembly GCF_029531705.1). Next base: position 3,314,697 of record NW_026844101.1, read on the forward strand.
ATCTATCCGATCCTATCCTATCCTATCCTAGTCCATTCCTGTCCAGTCCAGTCATTACTATCCTACCTATCCTAATCCTATCCTATCCTATCCTATCCTAACCTAATCCTATCCTAGTCCAGTCTATCCTATCCTATCCTATCCTAGTCCAGTCCAGTCCATCCAGTCCAGTCCAGTCCAGTCCAGTCCAGTCCATTCCTATCCTATCCTATCCTAGTCCAGTCTATTCCTATCCTATCCTATCCTAGTCCAGTCCAGTCCAGTCCAGTCCAGTCCATCCTATCCTATCCTAGTCCAGTCCAGTCCAGTCCATCTATTCCTATCCTATCCTATCCTAGTCCATCCGTCCAATCCAGTCCTGTCCTATCCTAACCTAGTCCATTCCCTTTCTGTCCAATTCCTATCCTATCCTATCCTATCCTATCCTAGTCCATTCCATTCCTTTCCATTCCATTCCTATCCATATCTATCCCCATCCATTCCTGTCCAGTCTATTCCTGTCCTATCCTACCCGATCCTGTCCTATCCTATCCTATCCTATCCTAGTCCATTCCTGTCCAGTCCATTCCTGTCCAGTCTATTCCTGTCCGAGTCCTGTCCTATCCTATCCTATCCTATCCTAGTCCAGTCCATTCCTGTCCATTCCTATCCTATAACCTATCCTATCCTATCCTATCCTATCCTATCCTATCCTATCCTAGTCCATTCCATTCCTTTCCATTCCATATCCTATCCTATCCTAGTCCATTCCATTCCTGTCCAGTCTAGTCCTGTCCTATCCTACCCTACCCGAATTCCTTACCTATCCTATCCTATCCTATCCTAGTCCATTCCATTCCTTTCCATTCCATTCCTATCCTATCCTAGTCCATTCCATTCCTGTCCAGTCTATATTCCTGTCCTATCCTACCGATCCTGTCCTATCCTATCCTATCCTAGGATAGTCCATTCCTGACCATCCATTCCTGTCCAGTCTATTCCTGTCCTAATCCAGTCCGATCCTGTCCTATCCTATCCTATCCTATCCTAGTCCAGTCCAGTCTATTTTGATCCTAATCCTATCCTAAAATCCAATCCATCCAGTCCATTCTGTCCAGGACTATTTCCTATCCTATCCTATCCTATCCTATCCTAGTCCTAATCCTATCCTAATCCTATCCCAGTCCATTCCTATCCTATCCTATCCTATCCTAAATCCTGGAATCCTGTCCGTCAGTCCCGTCCAGCCATTCCTGTCCAGTCTATGTCCTATCCTATCCTAATCCTATCCTAGTCAGTCCAGTCCAATCCAGTCCCTGTCCTGTCTATCCTAGTCCAGTCCAATCCTGTCCAGTCTATTCCTGTCCTATCCTATCCGATCCTGTCCTATCCTATCCTATCCTAGTCCATCCATTCCTGTCCAGTCTATTCCTATCCTATCCTAGTCCAGTCCAGTCCTGTCCTATCCTAGTCCAGTCCAGTCCCAGTCCAGTCCTGTCCATTTCCTATCCTATCCTATCCTACTCCTATCCTTGTCCAGTCCATCCAGTCCATTCCTGTCCATCTATTCCTATCCTATCCTAGTCCAGTCCAGTCCATTCCTATCCTATCCCATCCCAGTCCAATCCAGTCCAGTCCATCCTATCCTACCTAGTCCAGTCCATTCCTGTCCAGTCCATTCCTATCCTATCCTATCCTAGTCCAGTCCCAGTCCAGTCCTATCCTAGACAGTCCATTCCTATCCTATCCTATCCTATCCAGACCTATCCTAGTCCAGTCCTGTCCTATTTTGTAGGGGTGTGGGTAGGATAGGGGATAGGAGGCGGGGGTAAGCTGACTGGAAAGGGGGGGATCCCTATGGGGGGGGGGGTGGGGGGTGGGGGGGGGGGTCCCTGACTATTCCTTTTCCATTAAAGGATTAACTAAAAAAAATCCAATCCAGTCCAGTCCATTCCTGTCCAGGACGGATTCCTATCCTAATCCTATCCTAGTCCTATCCTATCCTATCCTATCCTATCCTAGTCCAGTCCCCAGGATTCCAGTCCATTCCTATCCTATCCTAGATCCTAATTCCTATCCTATCCTATCCTATCCTGTACTGTCCAGTCCAGTCCCAGTCCCAGTCCATTCCTGTCCAGTCTAGTCCTATCCGATCCTAACCTTAGCCAGTCCAGTCCCATAGGAGTCCTGTCCTGGACTATCCTAGGATAGTCCATTCCCTGTCCAATCTATTCCTTCCTGGATCCTATCCGAATCCTGGACTATCCTATCCTAGCCTAGTCCAGTCCATCCAGTCCAGTCCTCCTGTCCAGTCTATTCCTATCCTATCCTAGTCCAGTCCAGTCCTGGACTATCCTAGTCCAGTCCAGTCCAGTCCATCCATCCAGTCCATTCCTATCCTATTTTCCTATCCTATCCTATCCTATCCTAATCCTATCCTATATCCTATCCAATCCTGGACCCAGTAGGATTCCAGTCCATTCCTGTCCAGGACTATTCCAATCCTATCCTAGTCCAGTCCAGTCCATCTATAAGGATAGGACTGGACTGGACTGGACTAGGATAGGATAGGAATAGACTGGACCAGGAATGGACTGGACTGGACTGGACAAGGATAGGATAGGATAGGATAGGATAGGATAGGATAGGATAGGATAGGATAGATAGGATGGACGGACTGGACTGGACTGGACTGGACTGGACTAGGATAGGACAGGACTGGACTGGACTAGGATAGGATAGGAATAGACTGGACAGACTGGACTGGACTGGACTGGACTGGACTAGGATAGGATAGGATAGGACAGGATCGGATAGGATAGGACAGGAATAGATTGGACAGGATGGACTGGACTAGGATAACAGGACAGGACTGGATTGGACTGGACTGGACTAGGATAGGATAGGATAGAATAGACTGGACAGGAATGGACTGGACGGGACTGGACTGGACAGGACAGGATAGGATAGGATAGGATAGGATAGGATAGGATAGGATAGAATGGACTGGAATGGACTGGGACTGGACTGGGATAGGATAGGATAGGATAGGATAGGATAGGATAGGATAGGATAGGAATAGTCTGGACAGGATGGACTGGACTGGATTGGATTAGGATAGGATAGGATAGATCAAAATAGACTGGACTGACTATGATAGTATAGGATAGGATAGGATAGGATAGGAATGGACTGGACTAGGATAGGACTGGACTGGACTGGACTAGGATAGGATAGGATAGGAATGGACTGGACAGGAATGGACTGGACTAGGATAGGATAGGACTGGACTGGACCTGGATTGGACTGGGATGGGATAGGATGGAATGGACTGGACTGGACTAGGATAGGATAGGAATAGACTGGACAGGAATGGACTGGACTGGACTGGACAAGGATAGGATAGGATAGGATAGGATAGGAAGACAGGACGGACTGGACTGGACTGGACTAGGATAGGCCAGGACTGGACTGGACTAGATAGGATAGGAATAGACTGGACAGGAATGGACTGGACTAGGATAGGATAGGATAGGACAGGATCGGATAGGATAGGACAGGAATAGACTGGACAGGAATGGACTGGACTAGGATAGGACAGGACAGGACTGGATTGGACTGGACTGACTAGGATAGGAATAGGATAGGATAGGAATAGACTGGACAGGAATGGACTGGACGGGACTGGACTGGACAGGATAGGATAGGATAGATAGGATAGGATAGGAATGGACTGGGATAGGATAGGATAGGATAGGATAGGATAGTAGGATAGGATAGGATAGGAATAGTCTGGACAGGAATGGACTGGACTGGATTGGATTAGGATAGGATAGGATCAAAATAGACTGGACTGGACTAGGATAGGATAGGATAGGATAGGACAGGATCGGACAGGATAGGACAGGAATAGACTGGACAGGAATGGACTGGACAGGAATGGACTAGGATAGGATAGGATAGGATAGGACAGGATCGGTAGGATAGGACAGGAATAGACTGGACAGGAATGGAATGGACTAGGATAGGATAGGATGAATGGAAAGGAATGGAATGGACTAGATAGGATAGGATAGGATAGGACAGGATCGGGTAGGATAGGACAGGAATAGACTGGACAGGAATGGAATGGACTAGGATAGGATAGGAATGGAATGGAAAGGAATGGAATGGACTAGGATAGGATAGGATAGGATAGGATAGGATAGGATAGGATAGGATAGGATAGGAATGGACAGGATGGACTGGACTAGGATAGGATAGGATAGGATAGGACAGGATCGGACAGGAATAGACTGGACAGGAATGGACTGGACAGGAATGGACTAGGATAGGATAGGATAGGATAGGACAGGATCGGGTAGGATAGGACAGGAATAGACTGGACAGGAATGGAATGGACTAGGATAGGATAGGAATGGAATGGAAAGGAATGGAATGGACTAGGATAGGATAGGATAGGATAGGATAGGAATGGACAGGAATGGACTGGACTAGGTTAGGATAGGACAGGACTGGATTGGACTGGACTGGACTAGGATAGGATAGGATAGGAATAGACTGGACTGGACTGGACTGGACTAGGATAGGATAGGACTGGACTGGACTGGACTGGACTGGACTGGACTAGGATAGGATAGGATAGGAATAGACTGGACTAGGATAGGATAGGATAGGAATGGACTGGACTGGACTGGACTGGACTGGACTGGACTGGACTGGACTGGACTAGGATAGGATAGGATAGGAATAGACTGGACTAGGATAGGATAGGATAGGATAGGATAGGATAGGATAGGATAGGATAGGATAGTAATAGACTGGACTGGACAGGAATGGACTAGGATAGGATAGGATAGGATAGGAATAGACTAGGATAGGATAGGATAGGATAGGATAGGAATAGGATAGTAATAGACTGGGCTGGACTGGACTAGAATAGGATAGGATAGGACTGGACTGGACTAGACTGGACTGGACTAGGATAGGATAGGATAGGATAGGAATAGACTGGACTAGGATAGGATAGGATAGGATAGGATAGGATAGGATAGATAGGATAGTAATAGACTGGACTGGACAGGAATGGACTGGACTAGGATAGGATAGGACTGGACTGGACTAGGATAGGATAGGATAGGATAGGATAGGATAAGAATGGACTAGGATAGGATAGGATAGTAATAGACTGGACTGGACAGGACTGGACTAGGATAGGATAGGATAGGATAGGATAGGATAGGATAGGATAGGATAAGATTGGACTAGGATAGGATAGGATAGGATAGGATAGTAATAGACTGGACTGGACTGGAAAGGACTGGACTAGGATAGGATAGGATAGGAATAGACTGGACAGGAATGGACTGGACGGGACTGGACTGGACTGGAGTAGGATAGGATAGGATAGGATAGGAATGGACTGGACAGGAATGGACTGGACGGGACTGGACTAGGATAGGATAGGATAGGATAGGATAGGATAGGATAGGATAGGAATGGACTGGGATAGGATAGGATAGGATAGGATAGGATAGGATAGGAATAGACTGACTGGACTGGACTGGATAGGATAGGATAGGATAGGATAGGATAGGATAGGATAGGATAGGATAGGATAGGATAGGATAGGAATATCTGGACAGGAATGGACTGGACTAGGATAGGATAGGATAGGATAGGATAGGATAGGAATAGACTGGACTGGACTGGACTAGGATAGGATAGGACTGGACTGGACTGGACTGGACTAGGATAGGATAGGATAGGACTGGACTGGACTGGACTGGGATAGGATAGGAATGGACTGGACTGGACTAGGATAGGATAGGAATAGACTGGACTGGACAGGAATGGACTGGACTAGGATAGGATAGGACTGGACTGGACTAGGATAGGATAGGATAGGAATAGACTGGACTGGACTGGACTGGACTGGACTGGACAGGAATGGACTGGACTAGGATAGGATAGGACTGGACTGGACTAGGATAGGATAGGATAGGATAAGAATGGACTAGGATAGGATAGGATAGGATAGGATAGTAATAGACTGGACTGGACTGGACTGGAAAGGACTGGACTAGGATAGGATAGGATAGGAATGGAAAGCACTGGACTAGGATAGGATAGGATAGGAATGGAAAGGACTGGACTAGGATAGGAAAGGATAGGATAGGATAGGATAGAATAGGAATAGACTGGACAAGAAAGGACTGGACTGGAAACGACTGGACTGGACTAGGATAGGATAGGATAGGATAGGATAGGAATAGACTGGACAAGAAAGGACTGGACTGGACTGGACTGGACTGGACTAGGATAGGATAGGATAGGATAGGAATAGACTGGACAGGAATGGACTGGACTAGGATAGGATAGGATAGGAATGGAAAGGACTGGACTAGGATAGGAAAGGATAGGATAGGATAGGATAGAATAGGAATAGACTGGACAAGAAAGGACTGGACTGGAAACGACTGGACTGGACTAGGATAGGATAGGATAGGATAGGATAGGATAGGATAGGAATAGACTGGACTGGACTGGACTGGACTGGACTAGGATAGGATAGGATAGGATAGGAATAGACTGGACAGGAATGGACTGGACTAGGATAGGATAGGATAGGATAGGATAGGATAGGATAGGATAGGATAGGATAGGATAGGAATAGACTGGACAGGAATGGACTGGACTGGACTGGACTAGGATAGGATAGGATAGGATAGGAATAGACTGGACTGGACTGGACTGGACTAGGATAGGATAGGATAGGATAGGATAGGATAGGATAGGAATGGACAGGAATGGACTGGACTAGGATAGGATAGGATAGGATAGGACAGGATCGGACAGGATAGGACAGGAATAGACTGGACAGGAATGGACTGGACAGGAATGGACTAGGATAGGATAGGATAGGATAGGACAGGATCGGGTAGGATAGGACAGGAATAGACTGGACAGGAATGGAATGGACTAGGATAGGATAGGAATGGAATGGAAAGGAATGGAATGGACTAGGATAGGATAGGATAGGATAGGATAGGATAGGATAGGAATGGACAGGAATGGACTGGACTAGGTTAGGATAGGACAGGACTGGATTGGACTGGACTGGACTAGGATAGGATAGGATAGGAATAGACTGGACTGGACTGGACTGGACTAGGATAGGATAGGACTGGACTGGACTGGACTGGACTGGACTGGACTAGGATAGGATAGGATAGGAATAGACTGGACTAGGATAGGATAGGATAGGAATGGACTGGACTGGACTGGACTGGACTGGACTGGACTGGACTGGACTAGGATAGGATAGGATAGGAATAGACTGGACTAGGATAGGATAGGATAGGATAGGATAGGATAGGATAGGATAGGATAGGATAGTAATAGACTGGACTGGACAGGAATGGACTAGGATAGGATAGGATAGGATAGGATAGGATAGACTAGGATAGGATAGGATAGGATAGGATAGGATAGTAATAGACTGGGCTGGACTGGACTAGAATAGGATAGGATAGGACTGGACTGGACTAGACTGGACTGGACTAGGATAGGATAGGATAGGATAGGAATAGACTGGACTAGGATAGGATAGGATAGGATAGGATAGGATAGGATAGGATAGTAATAGACTGGACTGGACAGGAATGGACTGGACTAGGATAGGATAGGACTGGACTGGACTAGGATAGGATAGGATAGGATAGATAGGATAAGAATGGACTAGGATAGGATAGGATAGTAATAGACTGGACTGGACAGGACTGGACTAGGATAGGATAGGATAGGATAGGATAGGATAGGATAGGATAAGATTGGACTAGGATAGGATAGGATAGGATAGGATAGTAATAGACTGGACTGGACTGGAAAGGACTGGACTAGGATAGGATAGGATAGGAATAGACTGGACAGGAATGGACTGGACGGGACTGGACTGGACTGGAGTAGGATAGGATAGGATAGGATAGGAATGGACTGGACAGGAATGGACTGGACGGGACTGGACTAGGATAGGATAGGATAGGATAGGATAGGATAGGATAGGATAGGAATGGACTGGGATAGGATAGGATAGGATAGGATAGGATAGGATAGGAATAGACTGGACTGGACTGGACTGGGATAGGATAGGATAGGATAGGATAGGATAGGATAGGATAGGATAGGATAGGATAGGATAGGAATAGTCTGGACAGGAATGGACTGGACTAGGATAGGATAGGATAGGATAGGATAGGATAGGAATAGACTGGACTGGACTGGACTAGGATAGGATAGGACTGGACTGGACTGGACTGGACTAGGATAGGATAGGATAGGATAGGACTGGACTGGACTGGACTGGGATAGGATAGGAATGGACTGGACTGGACTAGGATAGGATAGGAATAGACTGGACTGGACAGGAATGGACTGGACTAGGATAGGATAGGACTGGACTGGACTAGGATAGGATAGGATAGGAATAGACTGGACTGGACTGGACTGGACTGGACTGGACAGGAATGGACTGGACTAGGATAGGATAGGACTGGACTGGACTAGGATAGGATAGGATAGGATAAGAATGGACTAGGATAGGATAGGATAGGATAGGATAGTAATAGACTGGACTGGACTGGACTGGAAAGGACTGGACTAGGATAGGATAGGATAGGAATGGAAAGCACTGGACTAGGATAGGATAGGATAGGAATGGAAAGGACTGGACTAGGATAGGAAAGGATAGGATAGGATAGGATAGAATAGGAATAGACTGGACAAGAAAGGACTGGACTGGAAACGACTGGACTGGACTAGGATAGGATAGGATAGGATAGGATAGGATAGGAATAGACTGGACAAGAAAGGACTGGACTGGACTGGACTGGACTGGACTAGGATAGGATAGGATAGGATAGGAATAGACTGGACAGGAATGGATGGACTGACTAGGATAGGATAGGATAGGAATGGAAAGGACTGGACTAGGATAGGAAAGGATAGGATAGGATAGGATAGAATAGGAATAGACTGGACAAGAAAGGACTGGACTGGAAACGACTGGACTGGACTAGGATAGGATAGGATAGGATAGGATAGGATAGGATAGGAATAGACTGGACTGGACTGGACTGGACTGGACTAGGATAGGATAGGATAGGATAGGAATAGACTGGACAGGAATGGACTGGACTAGGATAGGATAGGATAGGATAGGATAGGATAGGATAGGATAGGATAGGATAGGAATAGACTGGACAGGAATGGACTGGACTGGACTGGACTAGGATAGGATAGGATAGGATAGGAATAGACTGGACTGGACTGGACTGGACTAGGATAGGATAGGATAGGATAGGATAGGATAGGATAGGATAGGAATGGACAGGAATGGACTGGACTAGGATAGGATAGGATAGGATAGGACAGGATCGGACAGAATAGGACAGGAATAGACTGGACAGGAATGGACTGGACAGGAATGGACTAGGATAGGATAGGATAGGATAGGACAGGATCGGGTAGGATAGGACAGGAATAGACTGGACAGGAATGGAATGGACTAGGATAGGATAGGAATGGAATGGAAAGGAATGGAATGGACTAGGATAGGATAGGATAGGATAGGATAGGATAGGATAGGAATGGACAGGAATGGACTGGACTAGGTTAGGATAGGACAGGACTGGATTGGACTGGACTGGACTAGGATAGGATAGGATAGGAATAGACTGGACTGGACTGGACTGGACTAGGATAGGATAGGACTGGACTGGACTGGACTGGACTGGACTAGGATAGGATAGGATAGGAATAGACTGGACTAGGATAGGATAGGATAGGAATGGACTGGACTGGACTGGACTGGACTGGACTGGACTGGACTGGACTGGACTAGGATAGGATAGGATAGGAATAGACTGGACTAGGATAGGATAGGATAGGATAGGATAGGATAGGATAGGATAGGATAGTAATAGACTGGACTGGACAGGAATGGACTAGGATAGGATAGGATAGGATAGGATAGGATAGGAATAGACTAGGATAGGATAGGATAGGATAGGATAGGATAGTAATAGACTGGGCTGGACTGGACTAGAATAGGATAGGATAGGACTGGACTGGACTAGACTGGACTGGACTAGGATAGGATAGGATAGGATAGGAATAGACTGGACTAGGATAGGATAGGATAGGATAGGATAGGATAGGATAGGATAGGATAGTAAAATAGACTGGACTGGACAGGAATGGACTGGACTAGGATAGGATAGGACTGGACTGGACTAGGATAGGATAGGATAGGATAGGATAGGATAAGAATGGACTAGGATAGGATAGGATAGTAATAGACTGGACTGGACAGGACTGGACTAGGATAGGATAGGATAGGATAGGATAGGATAGGATAAGATTGGACTAGGATAGGATAGGATAGGATAGGATAGTAATAGACTGGACTGGACTGGAAAGGACTGGACTAGGATAGGATAGGATAGGAAAGACTGGACAGGAATGGACTGGACGGGACTGGACTGGACTGGAGTAGGATAGGATAGGATAGGATAGGAATGGACTGGACAGGAATGGACTGGACGGGACTGGACTAGGATAGGATAGGATAGGATAGGATAGGATAGGATAGGATAGGAATGGACTGGGATAGGATAGGATAGGATAGGATAGGATAGGATAGGATAGGAATAGACTGGACTGGACTGGACTGGGATAGGATAGGATAGGATAGGATAGGATAGGATAGGATAGGATAGGATAGGATAGGATAGGAATAGTCTGGACAGGAATGGACTGGACTAGGATAGGATAGGATAGGATAGGATAGGATAGGAATAGACTGGACTGGACTGGACTAGGATAGGATAGACTGGACTGGACTGGACTGGACTAGGATAGGATAGGATAGGATAGGACTGGACTGGACTGGACTGGGATAGGATAGGAATGGACTGGACTGGACTAGGATAGGATAGGAATAGACTGGACTGGACAGGAATGGACTGGACTAGGATAGGATAGGACTGGACTGGACTAGGATAGGATAGGATAGGAATAGACTGGACTGGACTGGACTGGACTGGACTGGACAGGAATGGACTGGACTAGGATAGGATAGGACTGGACTGGACTAGGATAGGATAGGATAGGATAAGAATGGACTAGGATAGGATAGGATAGGATAGGATAGTAATAGACTGGACTGGACTGGACTGGAAAGGACTGGACTAGGATAGGATAGGATAGGAATGGAAAGCACTGGACTAGGATAGGATAGGATAGGAATGGAAAGGACTGGACTAGGATAGGAAAGGATAGGATAGGATAGGATAGAATAGGAATAGACTGGACAAGAAAGGACTGGACTGGAAACGACTGGACTGGACTAGGATAGGATAGGATAGGATAGGATAGGATAGGAATAGACTGGACAAGAAAGGACTGGACTGGACTGGACTGGACTGGACTAGGATAGGATAGGATAGGATAGGAATAGACTGGACAGGAATGGACTGGACTAGGATAGGATAGGATAGGAATGGAAAGGACTGGACTAGGATAGGAAAGGATAGGATAGGATAGGATAGAATAGGAATAGACTGGACAAGAAAGGACTGGACTGGAAACGACTGGACTGGACTAGGATAGGATAGGATAGGATAGGATAGGATAGGATAGGAATAGACTGGACTGGACTGGACTGGACTGGACTAGGATAGGATAGGATAGGATAGGAATAGACTGGACAGGAATGGACTGGACTAGGATAGGATAGGATAGGATAGGATAGGATAGGATAGGATAGGATAGGATAGGATAGGAATAGACTGGACAGGAATGGACTGGACTGGACTGGACTAGGATAGGATAGGATAGATAGGAATAGACTGGACTGGACTGGACTGGACTAGGATAGGATAGGATAGGATAGGAATAGACTGGACAGGAATGGACTGGACTAGGATAGGATAGGACTGGACTAGGATAGGATAGGATAGGAATGGACTGGCAGGAATGGACTGGGCTAGGATAGGATAGGATTGGACTGGACTGGATTGGACTGGGATGGGATGGGATGGGATGGGATAGGAATGGACTGGACTGGACTGGACTGGGATAGGATAGGATAGGATAGGATAGGATAGGATCGGATCGGATCGGATCGGATCGGATCGGATCGGATAGGATAGGATAGTAATAGACTGGACTGGACTGGACTGAACTAGGATAGGATAATGATAATGAAAATTTGAGGGCCAGAAAAATAAACTTACCCTTTTCTCACAGTAGCCAATTAGGATGGATTAAGGTTAACAAATTGAAATTGTCTTTTCCTTCTTCTTCTTCTTTCTCTCCTTTTCCTCCTCTTTCTCTCCTTCTCCTCCCTCCTCTTTCTCCTCATTTTCTTTTCCTCACTCTCTTCTCCTCTTCCTCCTCCTCTTTCTCTTTCCCTCTCCTTCTCTCTTTCTCTCCTCCTCTTCATCTTCTCCTCCTCTTCCTCCTCTACCTTGTCTTTCTCTTTTTCCTCCTTCTCCTCCCTCCTCTTTCTCCTCCTTTTCCTCCTTCTCTCTTCTCTTCTTCTTCCTCCTCTTTCTCTTTCTCTCTCCTTCTCTCTTTCTCTCCTCCTCTTCCTCCTCTTCCTATTCTCCTCCTCCTCCTCTGCTTTGTCTTTCTCTCCTTTTCCTCCTCCTCTTTCTCTTCTTCTCCTCCCTCCTCTTTCTCCTCCTTTTCCTCCTCTTCTCTCCTCCTCCTCCTTCTGTCTTTCTCCTTCTCTCTTTCTCTCCTCTTCCTCTTCTTCTTCCCCTTCTCCTCCTCCTTCTTTGCCTTGTCTTCCTCTCCTTTCCCTCCTTCTCCTCCTCCCCCTCCTCTTCTCTTTCCTCCTCCTTGTCCAGGCTATTATAAACCCCCATTAAATTGTTCCCTTCTATCCATTTGAATTAATAATATAAACCAGATGAGGTATTATGTGGACATTCCAAGCTCCTGAGATAACCATGGCACTCCACTGCCCCTCCCCTGTTTTTATAGCAGAATTTATTCCCCCCCAGAAGCTCTTATTCAGGATGGCATGACGGACGAGCGTTTGAGGTGGCCCCCGTTCCATTGGGTAGGTTAGGGATGTCCAAGCTTTGCGACTTTTTAAGACCTGTGGACCTCAGTTCCCAGAATTCCCCAACCAGCCATTCTGGGAGTTGGAAGTTCACCCATTTTACAGTGGCCAAGGTTGAGAAACACTACCCTAGATATATAACCCAGTGACAGAGTTGGAAGGGCCCTTGGAGGTCTTCTAGTCCAACCCCCTGCTTAGGAAGGAAACCCTACACCTCTTCAGACAAATGGTTGTCCAATCTCTTCTTAAAAGCTTCCAGTGTTGGAACATTTACAACTTCTGGAGGCAAGTTGTTCCACCGATTAATTGTTCTGTCAGGAAATTCCTCCTTAATTCTAGGTTGCTTCTCTCCTTGATGAGTTTCCACCCATTGCTTCTTGTCCTGCCTTCTGGTGCTTTGGAGAATAGTTTGATTCCTTCTTCTTTGTGGAAGCCCCTGAGATATTGGAAGGCTGCTATCATGTCTCCCCTAGTTCCTTCTTTTCTCTAGACTAGCCCTGGAATCCAATTCCTGCAACAGTTCTTCATATGTTTTCATCTCCAGGTCCTTCATCATCTTAGTTGCTCTTCTAAAGAGCAGGTAGAATTTGTGTCGGGAAACACAGAAGGCGATTGCAATGAAGCCTCTCTAAGTGTGCTTGTAGCTTATAAGTCATGTCATAGTGTCAAAATATTGAGAGAGAGAGAAATGGCAGGAAGTGGAGGACGGGAGAAACGGGGCTTCCATTCTTTGGGGAGAAATGAGGTCATCTTTAGCTGAGTGTTTCTTTTGTTTTTCCTTTGACCGCACAAACAAAACTTTTGCCATGCTCATCTCTCCACATCTGATCTTTTCCATAGCTTCAACAAACGTACCAGCTCACCAACCCTGGGATCTCCGAGGTGACCTTACGTCAAGACAAGAAGATCTTGGCCACAGCCGGCTGGGATCACCGCATCCGTCTCTTCGGCTGGAAGAAGCTTAAGCCGTTAGCTGTCTTAGACTACCACACATCAACAGTCTATTGTGTAGCCTTCTCAGATCACAACCAGCCCAGTGAGAGACTAATGGCAGCTGGCTCCAAGGACCACCGCATCAGTGTCTGGTCAATATATAATCAGACATGAAAGGAGAACTGGAGAAGACCAACATTTGCAGAGTTCAAAGATGAGAGAGAACCAGTGACTGTCCTACAGAATGAAGGAGAACATCAACCAGTCACTGCCCTGCAGAATGGAAGGAGAACATCAACCACTCACTGTCCTTCAACCCTCAAAGAATGGAGAACTCTAAGAAACAAAAGACTACTAACACTAGAAGGTCGCGATATTCAAGCAGGATGGCATGCATCTTCGGGATCTGGCCTTCTAAAGAGCAGTCAGCGTTGATCTCCTCTAGGACTGTCCGGTTGGATCGCCTTGCAGTCCAAGGGACTCGCAGGAGTCTTCTCCAGCACCAGAGTTCAAAGGCCTCATATTTAATATTACATATCATCACAGCAGCAAGAATAGTTTATGCCCAACAATGGAATATACCTAAAGAAAGGGAAATAATGAAGAAAATATTTGACTGCACAGAATGTGATAGACATTGGAACTGAAAAATAACAGGAGAGACAGATTTGGAATAGATTTTACCAATGGTTAGATTTAAAGAATGGAAGTCAGAACAGATAAGAACAAGGATGTGTAGATGGAAAGAAGATGTAATATATGTAAATGTAAGCGTCTATACAAGGTTAAGTATGTGTATATAATTAGTAATTAGTAATGCATATTGAATACACAAGAGGCTTTAGTTTTGTATGGCGGAGATAACGCCAAGACGGTTGCACCATGTCCAACTTTTTTAATAATAAAGATTATATATATATATTAAAAAAAACAACTCGCTGTCCTACAGAATGGAAGGAGGACATCAACTTTAGCATAAGCTAATGTTGAGTTCGATTCCAGGAAAAATCTTGGAGGATCCTTGGGTGGAAGCGCCTCTTCAGGCAGCTCCCCATTGCTACTGGTTGCCCAGTGACTGAGCAAGGGTCACCTGATGTCCCTTCTACTACTCAGCAAACTTACAATGCTGAGCAAGGATGCTTACAACCACACATTTGTTATGACAAGGGGGCCTCTCTCTCTCTCTCTGCCATCTCCCTCTCTGTTTCTCTGTCTTTCTTTCTCCTCTCCCTCCATCTCTCTCTCCCCTCTCTCCCTCTCTATCTCTCCCCCCTCTCCTTCTCTCTCTCCCTCTCTCTCCCCTCTCCCCCTCTCCCTCTCTGTTTCTGTCTCCCCCTTCTCCCCTCTCCCTCTCTCTCCCCTCTCCCTGTCTCTGTCTCTCCCCTCTCTGCCTCTCTCCCCTCTCCCTTTCTCCCCCCTCTCTCTCCCTCTCCCTCTCTCTCCCTCTCTCTCCCCTCTCCTTCTCTCTCCCTCCTCTCTCCCCCTCTCCCTCCCTCTCCCTCTCTCTCCCCCCCTTTCCCTCTCTCCCCCCTCCCTCTCTCCCCCTCTCCCCCTCTCCTGTCTCTGTCCCCCCTCCACCTCTCTGTTTCTGTCTCCCCCCTTTCTCTCCCCTCTCCCTCTCTCCCCTCTCCCTGTCTCTCTCCCCTCTCTCTCCTCTGTCTCTGTCCCCCCCTCCCCCTCTCTGTCTCCCTCTCTCTGCCTCTCTCCCCCCTCCCCTCTCTCTCCCCGTTTCTGTCTCTCCCCTCTCCCTCTCTCCCCTCATGGCCTAAGGAACTACTATAGGATAATTTGGTCTAGCCATCCCTTCCGTCTCATTCAAGTTAGCAAGACAGGTTGGTTAGAATTGATGTCTGCATGATTTCATGGTGGATTACAGCATGTACTCCTTTCTCCCCTTGGAATTTGAGATCCAGGACTTGGATAAACATTTTGGAAACATCTTAACTATGTTGTAAAATGGGGAAAAATTGATGGTTCTATATAGAATTCATTGTTGTACAGACAAATCTTTCACTTACAACAGTTCATTTCGTAACCATTCCAATGGCACTGAAAAAAAAGCGAGCGACGACCATTATTCACACTTAACGGCCGTTGTGGCATCGTCGCAGTCATGCAATCCAAATTGGCAACTGGTTCATACTTACGATGGTCGCAGCGTCCCAGGGTCACGTGTTCCCCTGTTGTGACCTTCTCACAAGTAAAGTCAATGGGGGAAGCCACGATTCACTTAACAACCATGTTACTGACTTACAACCACAGTGGTCCACTTAGCAACTGTGCAGGAAAGGTCGTAAAATGGAGGCAAAATTCACTTGACGGTCTCGCTGAGCAACAGAAATTTTGGAGCTCCGTTGTGGTCGTATGTCGAGGACTACCTCTGTTGCATTCGATGTTATAAACTTTACCCCTGGCAGCAATTTATTTAACAACTGTGGCGAGCCAGGTCGTAAAAATGGGGCACACACACACACACAAAAAGAAAATCACTTAAATGTTTCACTTAGCAACAGAACTTTGGCGCTCTACTGTCGTCGTAAGTCGAGGACTAATCGATTTCATTTTGGCTCCTCTCGATTCTGCATCAGAAATTTTGCCCAATTCTGCTCCATCCCTCCCTCTAAGCTACACACCTGCTCTTTCAAAGATCAGCCAACAGCATTCGGAGGGGGGACAGACTTGTAAATTTAATTCCCAGACGTAAAAACTGCTTACCCAGAGCTTCTCCACACCGTCAGGATTTTATCCTGAGTTTGGCTCGGGTCCAGCCTCATCCCGACATCTAGACACCAGCTTGGCAGCTACATAACCTCACCTGACTCACCGGCCGCGGAGCAAGCTGGGCTGCCACGATGAGAATCTTGGAGTCTGCCAAGGTGAGCCTGTCCTAAGGAGCTTCGCATGGAATCAGGCTAGAGCAGGAAGGGGCCTGGGAGGCTTTCTAGTCCAGCCCCCTGCTCAAGCAGGATAAACTATACCATTTCAGGCAAGTGGCTGTTCATCTCTTCTTAAAAACCTCCAGTGGATGGAGCACCCACAACTTCTGGTGGCGAGCTGTTCCACTGGTTAATTGCCCTCACTGTTAGGCAGTTTCTCCTAAATTCCAGGTTGCTTCTCTCCTTGATTAGTTTCCATCCGTTGTTTCTTGACCTGCCTTCTGGTGCTTTGGAGAAGAATTTGACCCCATCTTTGTTGTGACACCACCTCAAATATTGGAACATTTGCTATCATGTCCCCCTAGTCCTCCTTTTCTCTAGACTAGCCAAACCCAAACCCTGCAACCGTTCTTCACTGTAAATCGCTTTGAGAGGGCTGGAAAGCACTGTGAAGCAGTATATAAGACTAAGGGATATTCCCTCCCTCCTTCCTTCCTTCCTTCCTTCCTCCCCTCCCCTTCCCTTCCCTTCCCTTCCCTTCCCTTCCCTTCCCTTCCCTTCCCTTCCTCCCTCCCTGCCTCTATGGTGCACAGTAGTTAAAATACAGTATTGCAAACTAACTATGCCCACTGTCAGCAGTTCTATCCTGACTGGCTCAAGGTTGGCTCAGCCTTCCATCCTTCCGAGGTGGGTAAAATGAGGACCCAGATTGTTGGAGGCGATAGGCTGACTCTGTAAACTGCTTAGAGAGGGCTGAAGTGCTATGTAAGTCTGTTATCTTCCTTCCTTCCTTCCTTCCTTCCTTCCTTCCTTCCTTCCTTCCTTCCTTCCTTCCTTCCTCCCTCCCTCCCTCCCTCCCTCCCTCCCTCCCTCCCTCCCCTCCCTCCCCTCCCTCCCTCCATCCATCCATGGTGCACAATAGTTAGAATGTAGTATTGCAGGCTAATTCTGCCATAGCCAGGAGTTCGATTTTCACTGCTCAAGGTTGGCTCAGCCTTTCCTTTACCCGAGATGAGTAAAATGAGCCTACCCCCCCCCCCCAGGCTCCTTAGTGCCCCAAGAGGAAGCATTTGTAGGAGCTAAGCAGCCACCACGAGAAAGAGTTGGCAAAACAGCTCAGTTCAAATTGGATCTGGCCGAGAAGGAGGCTCAGCAGAAACACCTCACTGAGGACTAGGAGCATAGGCTTTCCAAGGAGAGGGAAGACCTGCGGGAGTGCAAGGCCAGGTACTGGCACCTGGAGGCTCAGTGAGCTGAGATGGTCAGCCAGTTCCAGGCCATGATGCAGTCCCACTGGAACGAGGCTCTCCGGCTCTTCTCCACCAGCAGCACTTCCCTCCAGCCTTCGCCCAAAGCCCCACACCAGGAGGCCGAAGCAGACCCCAAGTCGGAATTTCTGCCCCCCCTCCGACCCACACAAAAAGACCCCGAAGGGAGAGACTCTCTGCAGCAACACAAACGTTCATTGCACGTATCCGTCCCAGGGGCCGTAGTTTGAGGACCCTTTATTCAGTGCAATATAAAAAATGCAAATAACTTTTCTGTGGACCACCTAACTTTTCTCACGGACCCCCAGTTGGCGACCGTTGGTCTTGGGTGACACACACGCATGCATGCATGCACACACATATCATACAGCGCAATGTGCTTTAAAAGGCTGCATGCGCTCTCTTTTTTTGGCTCCTGATGCAAAAGGGAAGGAGACACTTACCCCGGGGGCTGTGGGAGTAATTGACTTTTCAATTATTTCACAGTTTCCAACCTGCCCTGCTTTTCCCTCCTCCTGCTGGAGGGGGTGAGGGGAAGAGAGCAGTTTTAACATCTGAACATTTGAAAGCATGGTAGGGAAGCAAAAGAGAGAAGTCGCCCCAACATAAACTTTTTTAAAAGAAACCCACAACCCTCATGTACAGATAGGTCTCAATAAAAGGTAAAGGTTCCCCTCGCACATATGTGCTAGTCGTTCCTGACTCTAGGGGGCAGTGCTCATCTCCGTTTCAAAGCCGAAGAGCCAGCGCTGTCCGAAGACGTCTCCGTGGTCATGTGGCCGGCATGACTCAACGCCAAAAGGGCACAGAACTCTTACCTTCCCACCAAAGGTGGCCCCTATTTTTCTACTTGCATTTTTTTTTTTACGTGCTTTCAAACTGCTAGGTTGGCAGAAGCTGGGACAAGTCATGGGCGCTCACCCCCTTAAGCGGCGCGCTAGGGATTCGAACCGCTGAACTGCCGACCTTTCGATCGACAAGCTCAGCGTCTTAGCCACTGAGCCACCGCATCCCTACAAAGTCGATGACAACTCAATTTCCTGATAATAAAACTTCCCTTGTGGCGAGTGGATACGTCTCTGATGCTACAATTAGGGGAGACCCACCCAGTTTCCAAATTGTCTGGCGATTATCTGGGATATTTATCGGGGTCACGCATCTCAAACTTTTTGACATTTCCTCCTCCTTTCATTGCCCATTCCTCTTCTTTTGCGACCGAGAAGACTGTTGCATCCGAATTCTCCTTTCTCCATTTAGTTAGTTAGTTAGTTAGTTTGCCAAACATGTATAAGATAACAGATATAAGTATAAACATGATTATGAATACAGGAAATGTATACAGGATACAAATAAAAGGGGATATTAGGACAGGGATGGTAGACACGTTGGTATGCTTATGCACGCCCCTTACAGACCTCTCAGGAATGGGGTGAGGTCAACAGTAGACAGTTTAAGGTTAAAGTTTTGTGGGTTTGAGGATGAAACCACAGGTAGAGTCAGGTAGTGCATTCCAGGCATTGACCGCTCTGTTGCTGAAGTTGTATTTTCTGCAATCGAGTTTGGAACGGTTTACCTTGAGTTTGTATCTATTGTGTGCTCGTGTATTATTGCGGATGAAGCTGAAGTAGTCATTGACAGGTAGGACGTTGTGGCAGATAATTTTATATACTATGCTTAGGTCAGACCGAAGTCAGCGTAGTTCTAAATTATCTAAGCCCAAAATTTGAAGTCTGGTGGCATAAGGTATTTTATTGCGGGTAGAGGAATGGAGGACTCTTCTCGTGAAATATCTCTGGACTCTCTCGATTGTATTAATGTCCGATATGCAGTGCGGGTTCCAGGCAGACGAGCTGTATTCGAGAATCGGTCTAGCAAAGGTTTTGTATGCCCTAGTTTGCAGTACAATATTACCGGAGAAAAAGCTTTGCATTCCCTTCCACCACCACCACCACCACCCCTTTACAACAACACTGAAAAAAAGTGACTTTCACACTTTCACAACTATTGCAACATCCTCGTAGTCACGTCGAGCCGACACCACCGGCATGGAATTGCTAGGGCAACGCGTTGTGTATGTAATTAGCCCAATGAGAATTTTTAAAAATGTTGAGGGGAAGCTGAAATGAACAGGACAGCCAAGAAAGCATTTCCAAGCCCCCCTCCCAGAAAGCGAAAGGTAAAAAAAAAATCAATTTCAGCAATTTCTGTTTGAGAGAAACCTCAAATGCAGGCAAGTTTGAAACTGTCTGAGCAAGTATTCCTGCTTTTAAAATATGCTCTGTTGACCGTACGCTGAATAAGCGTGTTTTTATTTGATCGTTGTTGGTTGTGGGGGGGACACGTACAGGTAGTCCTCGATTTACGTCCGGAGTTGAGCCCAAAAAAATCTCACGGGCTAAGCGAGCCCATTGTTTAGCGAGTTTCGCCCCATTTCTACGATCTTTCTTGCCACCATGGTTAAGTGAATCACTGCAGCTATTAAGTGAGTAACGCCGTTGTTAAGTGAATCCGGCTTCCTCATTGACTTCGCTGGTCAGAAGGGGGTAAAAAAGGGGATCAACATGACCCCTTGGCAACCGTCATAAAGATGAGTCAGTTGGCCAGCATCTGAATTTTGATCATTTGACCAATGGGAATGCTGCAACGGTCATAAGTGTGAAAAGCAGAACTAGGTCACTTTTTACAGTGCCGCCGTAACTTCAAACGGTCACTAAGTGAATAGCTGTAAGTCAAAGCCTACCTGTCATAGAGACGTGGCTTGCAGTTGCAAGGAAGATCTCCCATCCGGTGGCTCATTGGGGTTCATGAGATTCAGGAGTGGGCTGAGGGTTCGCAAGGGTTCGGGAGAACCTCTAGCTAAGATTCTGTGCCATTCGGAGAACCCCCAAATCCCACTCCTGGCTGGCCCCTCCCATCCCGCCCCTCCCAGGAGTCCCCACGCGGCCCGTTTTGGATGCAGGTAAGTGCAGGGCACACGTGGAGGCTCAGACAGGGCGAAAAACAGGCCTACCGGAAGTTTGGAAAGGCTGGAAACGGGCCCGTTTCCGGCCTCCAGAGGGCCTCCGGAACCTGGGGAGGCTGTTTTTGCCCTCCTGGAGGCTCAAGAAAAGCCTCTGGAGCCCGGGGAGGGCAAAAATGCCACCCCCGCCGTGATGCAGGAGGCTGACTAGGCCACGGCCACCATGGCAACACCCACCCAGCAACAGGGCAGAGAACCCCTTGCTAAAAATTTTGAAGCCCACCCGAAGAGATTCCTAATGGATCAGCCTGTCACCCACCAAGCTGAGCCCTCCAGTAAAACTGGAATGAAGCAGCCGGCTTCGAATCCAGTCGGATCTATTTCACCTCATCAATCACGTGAGTAAAAATCCCTTTCCCCGGCTTGGAATTAGGTTGCTACCCATCCCAACTGGGAGATTTTCCGTACATTAAAATGCCAAGCGCCCGTTGATGAATGGCACCAGCAGGGATCAGGCCCAGACGCCCCCCCCCTCCCCCCCCGCCCTCCCGCACAGAAGCCTAGATTTGAAGAAGGAGGGTGAATTTTCAAGTGCTTTTGCAGAGGCTAGTATAAATAAAACCATGAAAAAGAAAGAAAATTCTAGATTAGCAGAGGTTGGTCCATACGACTCCCAACAAGCACCTTGCTGGATTTGAACAGGTTAGCCTGGGGTTACGTGATCCGGGTATCAAGGATAGAATAGTTCATTCAATCACATCAGCAAGCATCTTAATGACCTGTAGAGACTCTGAAAAGGTGAACTTCAATAAATTTATCTTCTAAAAAGGGGCATTTATTAACTGGATTAACAAACAACATTATCTACCACCTATCATCTCTACCTATATCGCTGTCTATCTTATTATCTCTACCTTTCTCTATCTGTCTCTGTCTCTATCTCTCTACCTCTACCTGTATCTATTGTCTCTGTCTGTCTGTTTATCTATCATCTGTCTAATTTTCTATCTATATCTATCATCCCTGCCCAAAAAGCACCCTCCAAAAACAGGAAAAGAGCAGGGAAAAAATATATAATATTTTTACATTCAACTACATTAGATTAATTGCACCATCTATTGCACCAAAACCTATGAGTGGATATAACAATGAGGATAAATAACTCTCTCTCTCTCTCTCTCTCTCTCTCTCTCTCTCTCTCTCTCTCTCCCTCTCCCTCTCCCTCTCCCTCTCCCTCCCTCTCGCTCCCTCTCTCTCTTTTCTATCTATCATCTATCTATCTGTACCTATCTCTGTCATCTATCTATCTGTTGTGACCTCGGCTTCCTGAGTCATTCAAACACACGAGTAGTCCCAAAAACCTCTTTTATTGCAACAGCTGTGAATTACGTTCATCCACAGCTGAGTCCCAGTTAGTTGCAAAAAGTCCTTCAGGATAATCACCCACCTTTATCTCCCTTGACACTCTGCCAAAGACCTACTTGGCAAAGCCACACGGAGTCCAGAATCAAATAGAGATGCCGACTGGGAACAGAATTAATGTTGCTTTTCTGCAAAGGGCCCAAATGCCTTTGCTCCTCTTTTAAGCTTTATGGGAGGGGCCTATCATCTCCAGGCCTTACTCCCGAGTTGTCCCTTTAGTTTTAACTGTTCTTGCCTTCTGGCAGCTCTGCGCATGCACGCACTAGGAACAGGCTCCTCCTGTTCCTGTGCCTCTCTGATATCCGACTCTGAAGGCTCCGGAGTCCATGCATAAATCCCAGATGGCCCTGGCCCCATCTCTGCCTCTGACGCAAAGCCCTCGTCCGAGCCTTCCTCAGCCTCCAGGACTGGCCCAAGTTTCTCCCCAGCCTCCTCACTGTCCAACTCCACTGCCAGCTCTGCAGGCTGCTGGTGGACCACAATATTATCCATCCATCCATCCATCCATCCTCCATCATCCAATCTATCTATCTATCTATCTATCTATCTATCTATCTATCTATCTATCTATCTACCTACCTACCTACCTACCTACCTACCTACCTACCTACCTACCTATCTTGTCTATCATTTACCCTGTTTTCCTGAAAATAAGACCCAACTGGAAAATAATAATCATAGCATGATTTTTCAGGATGCTCGTAATATAAACCCTACCCCCTAAAATAAGCCCTAGTTAGGATTGTCAGCCAGATGGGTGCATTTAGTACCGTATTTCCCCCAAAATAAGATCTAACCAAAAAACAAGCCCCAATGCATCTTTCGGAGCAAAAATTAATATAAGACCCAGTCTTATTTTCGGGGAAGCACGGTATAATCTATCTATATCTATCATCCCTGCCCAAAAAGCACACTCCAAAAAAAAGGAAAAGTGCAGGCAGAAGAAAAAAAGAATATGATCTTTTTACATTCAACTGCATTAGATGAATTGCTCCATCCAGAACCTATGAGTGGCTATAACAAATATAAATAAATAACAATCTCTTATCTTTATCTCTATTTTTCCTCTATCTCTCTTTACCTATCTATATCTCTATCATCTATCTACCTCTACCGTATCTATCTAACTGACTATAACAAATGGTGATAAATAACAGTTTGGCTGTTGTGGTCCTCCAGCAGCCTGCGGAGCTGGCAGCGGAGTCGGACAGCGATGAGGCTGAGGAAGAACATGGGCCAGTCCTGGAGTCAGGGGAAGGTCCAGATGAAGACTCTGCGTCGGGGGCAGAGATGGAGCCAGGGTCATCGGGGAGTGATGCGCGGACTCCGGAGCCTCCAGAGGCTGCCAGCAGAGAGGCAGAGGAACAGGAGGAGCCTGTTCCTAGTGCACGTATGAGAAGAGCTGCCAGAAGGCAAGAGCAGCTACAACAAAGAGGACGACTCGGGAGTAGGGCCAAGAGATGATCGGCCCCTCCCAGAAGGCTTAAAAGACCAGCAACGGCTCTTGGGCTCTTTGTCGGAAAACAACATCGATAGACTCATTCTTGTCTTGCTGCACTTATCTCTGGTCGGCATCTTCTGCTTCTGAACTTTTGCCAACAGAAGCCTTTGGCAGTTTGCCTAATTATACCAAGGTTGGTGATTAGACTGAAGAATTTCTGTTATGAAAAGTTTGTTTTAATTTAGTTTGGACTACGCTGAGAATGAGTTAATTCTCAGCTGTTCTAATAAAATCTGTTTGTTTTGGAACTGTTTGCGGCGACTACTACCTACTTGGGCCTGGGTCACAACACTGGCGTCTAACATACAGTTTGAACCAGAGGTGGTATTCAGCCGGTTCGGATCGGTTCGCTCGAACCTGTAGCTGAAATCACCGGTGGGCCCACCCCTGACTCCCCACCCCACCCCCGACTTCCCCCACCCCCGCCCCAGCTCTATGCCATCCTATTTAGGCATGTTTTTGAGGCCGGGCGCATGCGTGGAAGGTGCATGCATGAGCAAAGCGTGTGTGGAAGGCATGTGTGGAACCGGTGGGGGGCACATGTATGAAGCAAGTGTGCGTGTATGCGGCAAACCAGTAGTAACATAATGTGAAACCCACTGCTGGCTTGAAAACCACCAAAGTATAACCTCGATATTTCGATCATGCATCGAAACAGCTCCCTATTTTATTCTATTTTTTTCAGCCAAGCATGTTATAAAAACATTTGAAAAAAATAAAATAAAGTTCAGGCATGTTAGAGAGGAATGTTGTCACGCTGGTCTCTTACAGAAGGTGCAAACACCACCTGGGCAAGAGAAACAAAATAAACCCCATCAGAACTTTTTGCGAAGGGTGTCTCGAAGGAGACACCCTTCTGTGCTGCGGCTGCTGCGGGGTAAAAAAAAAAAGACAACAACTTCAGGATTGTGAGGGTATATCTCAGCGCCAATCATTTACCTCAGTTCATTGTGGTAAACCAATAGTTGTTACCAACAATTAGCGCGAACAAATCTGGCTTCCCTTACGATGATGGAGATTATTGTAAGCGGCTTTGAAATAATAAAATTAGGGCTCGGTAGAAGTGGAGCCAAGTCACCTGAGTTGCAAAGGTTCAGAGAACCGCATTTCTAATGAACCATTAAGAATATAGGTCCGTGATGGCGAACCTATGGCATGCGTGCCAGAGGTGGCACGCAGAGCCGTCTCTGTGGGCACATGTTCTGCCAGCCAGCTGATCTTCACGGGTGCTGGAGCGCCGGAAAACGTCCTGGAAATGGCTAAAAAGCAGGCCATTTTTCAGGCAGTTTCTGGCCTTTTGGGGGCTGTTTTCAGGCTGTTTTTCAGGCTGTTTCTAGGCCTAAAAATGGCCTGAAAAATGGCCTGAAAACAGCCCAGAAAACAGCCAAAAAAACAGGCATATGAGCACCAGTCAGCTGGTCTTCACTGGTGCCAGAGCACTGGAAACGTCCTGAAAATGGCTAAAAACCAGGCTGTTTTGCAGGCCGTTTCTGGCCTTTTTGGGGCTGTTTTCAGGCCGTTTTTCAGGCTGTTTTTAGGCCTAAAAACGGCCTGAAAAATGGCCTGAAAATGGCCCAGAAAACGGCCAAAAAACCAGGCATATGAGCACCAGCCAGCTGGTCTTCACAGGTGCCGGAGCACCAGAAAACGCCCTGAAAATGGCTAAAAACCAGGCTGTTTTGCAGGCCATTTCTGGGCCTTTTTAGGCCTAAAAACAGCCTGAAAAATGGCCTAAAAATGGCCCAGAAAATGGCCAAAAAAACAGGCATGTGAGCACCAGCCTACTGGTCTTCAGGTATCCAATGCTCCGGCGCACGCATATGCACAGACATACATGCGCGTTCCGGTTTGAGCACTCGGTGCCGACAAGATTCGCCATCACTGATCTAGGTAATCCTTGATTTAAGGCCACAATTGAGCCCAAAATTTCCGTTGCTGAGTGAGGCATTTGTGAAGTGACTTTTGTCTCATGAGTTTTCCACCGTTTTTAAGGGAATCAACTGCAGTTGTTGAGTTAGTCACATGGTGGTTAAGGGAATCTGGGCTTCCCCATTGATTTTTTTTTTTTTTTGCTTGTCAGAAGGTCGCAAAAAGGGATCAAATGACCCCGGGACGCTGCAACCGTCATAAATATGAACTGTTGTAAGTCACGATAATTTCATACCAGCTGCAGTGCTTGTTTGAATCGCCTCTGCCCGGAAGATGGGCGAATCCTGAAGAAAGGGATATCAGCCAAATTAAAAACTCGGGACATTGGGGGCTGGTTTTCAAAGGGCCCCCATTGGAATTTTTAAGGCTCGTTGAAGCTTCTCTGCTTTCCTTCTCATTGGGCTTTTTTAGAAGAAGGAAGGAAGGAAGATTTGTGACCTGAAATAATGAACTTGACTCTCATTTCACACCTCGTGCTGAACCAGAGCTTGTAAACCATGATTGAGTGAATGAACTATAATTAGGTGAGCTCATACAGCACCATTAAGCTAAGCCAGGAGTCTCCAAACCTGACAATTTTAAGACTTGTGGACTTCAACTCCCAGAATTCCTCAGCCAGTCGTGGACTTCAACTCCCAGAATTCCACAGAGGTCTCAAAACCTGGCAATTTTAAGACTTGTGGACTTCAACTCCCAGAATTCCTCAGGGGTCTCAAAACCTGGCAATTTTAAGACTTGTGGTCTTCAGCTCCCAGAATTCCTCAGCCAGTCATGGACTTCAACTCCCAGAATTCCACAGAGGTCTCAAAACCTGGAAATTTTAAAACTTGTGGTCTTCAACTCCCAGAATTCCTCAGCCAGTCATGTACTTCAACTCCAAGAATTCCTCAGGGGTCTCAAAACCTGGCAATTTTAAGACTTGTGGACTTCAACTCCCATGCTGGCTGAGGAATTCTGGGAATTGAAGTCCACAAGTCTTAAAGTTGCCAAGTTTGGAGAGTCCTGATGTTCAACCATAGTTGGCCTGCAATGCTTGGCTGGGACACCACGGCAATCATTCAAGGCTTACAAACAGGATGCATACAATTTACACAATACCCAAGCCCAGCCCAAACCACCTATCAAGATACACGAATCTAGCCTACCTCCCCTCCTTCCTTCCTTCAATCCCATCTATCAACTTATCAACTGGTCTTCATCACCTCCTACCTCCATGTTCTCCTTAGCTTGGACTACTGCAGCTCAAACGAAGTTGGTCTCCTAAAACTGAAAGCTTTTAAACCTAGACTCTTAAGCCACCCCCCCCCCAGCAGATTGTTAGAGATCTTCTAACGATATCCCTACTCTTGAGGAGACTCTTACTCACTAGTAGGCTTTTATTTTTGAGGAGTCCTGCTCTTGGTTCCTTAGATAGGTACTTTCTATGGTCAGTAGATGGCAGCATCTACCTCACCTTGTTGGATTCTCAAATTAAGCGGCGTTAATCTTGATGGATACTTAGATGGAAGACCACCTACTCTAGACTCTGATTATGACAGCAGCTAGCTAACCTTGGTTGAACTCAAAAGGTAAGCCTCTCCACTCCTGGGTGATGTTCTGGATGGAGGACAACTAAGAAATCTTTTGAGTCGCAGACATGAATGCAAAGTTGAAAAAATATCCTAGAAAAGGGCAGTAGAAATCAGATTACAGATTAACAGAGTTGGAAGGGACCTTGTAGGTCATCTCCACCCAAGCAGGAGACCCTACACCATTTCTGACAAATGGCAATCCAGTCTCTTCTTGAAAGCCTCCAGTGATGAAGCTCCTACAACTTCTGAAGGCAACTTCTATTCCATGGGTTGATTGCTCTCTGTGTCAGAAAAATTCTCCTCATTTCTAGGTTGAATCTTTTCTTGGTCAGTTTCCATCCATTGTTCCTTGTCTGGCCTTCGGGGGCTTTGGAAAATCGCTTGACCCCCCTCCTCTCTGGGGCAGCCCCTCAAATACTGGAAGACTGCTATCATGTTTCCCTGGTCTTTCTCTTCACTAGACTAGCCAGGCCCAGTTCCTGCAACCGTTCTTCATATGTTTTAGCCTCCAGTCCTCTAATCATCTTGATTGCTCTTCTCTGCACTCTTTCTAGAGTCTCAACATCTTTTTTATACTGTATACAGTACTCTAAGTGTGGTCTTACTAAGGCTTTACAGAGTGGCATTAGTACCTCACTTGATCTTGATTGAATACAAGATCTATTAATGCAACTCTTATCTATCTATGCTGCAACCATCATAAATTCATATCGGTTGCCAAGCACCCAGATTTTGCTTATGTGACCGAAGGGATTGTTGATTTAGGCTTCCTTAGAAAGTATAAAGCACAAATTTAGTCCCGGCAAACCTCTTTAATTCATACAGCTGTAAATTACTTTCATTTACAGTCCACAAGGCTTGATAAACAGTCTTTCAGAGGAAGATTATCAACACCCACCTATCTCACATGGAACGCTGCCAAAAAACTAATTTCCAGACGCAGGACAAGGCCAAACTTGGCACAGAGTCACAAACAGAAGTTTCAAATCTTGAATCGGCCAGATGAACTAATTGCTTCCTGCAAAAGCTCATGTCCCGTTTGCTTCTCTTTTATGTCTTATGGGAGGGGCCAATCATCTCCAAGCCTTACTCCCAAGTCGACCCTGTTTTCTTAATTGTTCCTGTCTTCTGGCAGCTCTGCGCATGCACACACTGGGAACAGGCTCCCGCTGTTCTTCTGCCTCGCTGATGTCAGACTCTGAAGAATCCGGAGGCAGCACATAACTATCAGATGGCCTTGGCCCCCTCTCTGCCTCCGATGCAGAGCCCTCATTCGAGCTTTCCCCAGCCCCCAGGACTGGCCCAAGTTCCTCCCCAACCTCCTCACTGTCTGACTCTGCTGCCACAACGGAAGGCCACAACAGGGATGTTGTGATAGCTGTGAATACAAGGACCGGTTGTAAATAACTATTTCCAGGGCCATTGTAACTTGGAAGAGTTGCTAAGCGAATTTGTAGTCAGTCCAGGACTTCCTATACGTGTGCATGTATGTAACCAACACGCTTCTTGGAAAACGTTGCGTGTGCCTATTTTACAGCTGTCATTCATGTCAAGAGCTTTTATATTTAATATCTGGTCTGCCTTCATCTCCCTGGAACACTTAAATAATTTTTTTAAAAAATATATTTAAAAAAACTCCCCTGGATCATTTTCACAACAGATTTGTAGCGTTTGGCCGAGAATTTTATTTTCCCCATCTTTTTGCTATTTCTTTCTTTCTTTTTTTAAGACAGTCCACTTTTTAAAGTTTGATCTGATCCCTTTCAAGATCAAGTTGCTTTCAAGCATGAAACATCCTTGCTGGGAAAAACTTCTGTCTGGTATACAGATTAGGCAGGGAGATTTCTCTCTCTCTCTCTCTCTTCTCTCTCCCTTCTCTCTCTCTCTCTGTGTTTCTTTGTCTTTCTCTCTCTCTTTCTCTGTTTCTTTGTCTTCCTGTGTGTCTCTTTCTCTCTTCTCTCCTCTCTCTCTCTTTTGTTTCTTTGTCTTTCTCTCTCTCTTTCTCTGTTTCTTTGTCTTTCTCTGTGTCTCTTTCTCTCTTCTCTTTCTCTTTTCTTTGTCTTTCTGTGTCTCTTTCTCTCTCTGTGTGTCTGTCTGTCTTTCTCTCTCTCTCTCTGTCTCTTTCTCTCTCTCTCTCTCTCTCTCTCTCTCTCTCTGTCTCTTTCTCTCTCTCTCTTTCTCCTCTCTCTCTCTCTCTCTCTGTTAAAAGAATGTAAGATTCCAGTTTTTTCTCCCTTTTTTTGGTTTCTGTGCATACAGCCATCAGGAAATCCTGTACCTAGAATACGGGGGCCTGTCAAACATCTTTTTTTAAAACCCAGGTCCTTATCCACAGCTAATCTCTTCAAAGTATGCATTTAATGGGGAAAATGTGCAGGCTGTTATTGTCCTTCTTTTAATGTGAGTCTTTCTTTTTGCAAAGCTCGCCTCTCGTTTCCCATGTGAGTAAGGAAAAGGCGCCCATTTATCTTCATTTAGTCACAGATCGGTCAGCCAAGCCGGGTGCTGTCTACCCGAAACAAATGTGACATATACAAACCGTTTGGGATGTCATAGGCTAGGAGATGAAAACCCCAGAGGTTTATTTCCCAAACATCTGTGTCTTGTTTCAAAACCCCAGTTAAAGGCTTGCGCAGGTTCTCACTGGCTGCGTGTTCAGGTTGTTTCTCCGTGTTCGGGAAACTACCAAGAGAATATAGACTAAGAAAATGAGACTTCATGAATTGTTTACCCCCAGCATCTTAGTTCTTACACACACACACAAACACAATACACACAGACACACACACAGACACACACATAATTGTTTCCCCAAAAATAAGACCGGGTCTTGTATTAATTTTTGCTCCGAAAGATACATTGGGGCTTATTTTCTGGTTAGGTCTTATTTTGGGGGAAATACGGTACTAAATGCACCAATCTGGCTGACGATCTTAACTCGGGCTTATTTTGGGGGTAGGGCTTATATTACACGCATCCTGAAAAATCATGTTAGGACTTATTTTCTGGTTGGGTCTTATTTTCGGGAAAACAGTGTGTGTATGTGTATATATCTCAAATTTATATATATAAATTTTTATATATTTGTATATATCAAATTTATATTTCGCTGATAAAGAAATAAAGGGAGACTAGTATACATCTATTTCAAGCTATTTAGCTCTCATCAGCTAGCCCTACCCTTACTCGGATTCGAACTTGGGCTGCCTGCACGTTAGGTTGTATTAACCTCTGAGCCACAAGTTCTCCTCCCTTTATCAGCTTGAGCCAGGGGAGAGATGAAGTGTTTTTTCTATCGAGGCACCTGGTCTACCCCACCATGTGGGAGGGAGCATACAGTGGTGAAATTAAAAAAATTTTTACTACCTTCTGTTCGGTTCTCTGGGCGTGGCTTGGTGGGTGTGGTGTGGCTTGGTGGGCGTGGCTTGGTGGGCATGGCAGGGGAAGGTTACTGCAAAATCCCCATTCCCACCCTACTCTGGGGCCAGCCAGAGGTGGTATTTGCCAATTCTCCAAACTACTCAAAATTTCTGGAACCGGTTCTCGGAACTACTCAAAATTTCTGCTTCCGATTCTCCAGAACCTGTCAGAACCTGCTGGATTTCACCCCTTATTTTATATGAATATGCAAAAAATTAAAATCTCGGGTGTTTTCCCGCGTCATTATAAATAAGTTGGTTAAAATATTTAAAATCCTGGTTAAAATCCCAGCTTAAAATCTTCTAAAAATCCTTACAGAGCACTCTGCAAGGTCCTTTAAAACCTCAGCTAAAATCCTACCAGTGACTTAAAAAGTTTTTCTTAAAGCAACGTTTCGACAGGCTCACAACCCTGTCATCTTCAGGCTCTGTTTCATGTAGAAGCTCTGTTCTCTGTTGCGGGGCCGGAGCTGTCGCTTATCTATATTTGCTGCTGCTGACGTTAGAAGATTTTAAGCTGGGATTTTAACCAGGATTTTAAATATTTTAACCAACTTATTTATAATGACGCGGGAAAACACCTGAGATTTTAATTTTTTTGCATATGCACACCCGCGAAAACTTAAGAAGACATTATAAAATATATATATATATATATATATATATATATATATATATATATATATATATATATATGGTTATTCGGGTTTTCTCCCGCGTAAAATTGGAAGTGTCTTGGCGACGTTTCGACGAAGTCTCATTCGTCATCTTCAGGCTGGTGTTCTCGGCTTCGTGCTTCTAGGAACGAAGCCGAGAACACCAGCCTGAAGATGACGAATGAGACTTCGTCGAAACGTTGCCAAGAAACCTCCAATTTTACGCGGGAGAAAACCCAAATAACCAAAGACCTACATACAAACACCCGCGAAAACCTCAGAAAACACACACACACACACACACACACACACATATATAGTCATACAGTCTCTCTTGATTCACTATGTGTGTGTGTATGTATCAAGAGGGACTGTATGAATGTATTGGTTTCAATGTTTACTTTGAAGACTTTGAAGTGCCCAAATGTGGGTGAAGGTTGGAGGTTTTCTCAAGCAGGAGACCCTGTACCATTTCAGACAAATGGTTGTCCAACATCTTCTTTAAAACTTCCAGTGTTGGAGCATCCACAACTTCTGGTGGCAAGTTGTTCCACTGATGAATTGTTCTCACTGTCAGAACATTTCTCCTTAGTTCTAGGTTGCTTCTCTTCTTGGTTAGTTTCCATCCGTTGTTTCTTGTCCTGCATTCAGGTGCTTTGGGGAATAGGTTGACCTACTCTTCTTTGGGGCAGCTCCTCAAATATTGGAAGACTGCTATCCTGTCACCCCTATTCCTCTTTTTCCTTAAACTAGACATACTCCTTCAACCTTCAACCAGTCTTTGTCTGTTTTAGCCTCCAGCCCCCTAATCATCCTCGTTGTTCTTCTCTGCACTTTTTCTAAAAGAGTCTCTAATGCAAAGGATCGCTCTGTGAGTGAGACAGGCAGCCTCTAAATTTGATCTATAAAATATAAAATAAATGACAAGCACCCCGGAAACCCCCACGTGGACAAAAGAAAAATGAGATAAAGCAAAAACTCAGAGAAATACTGTTTATAAATGTTACTGCCTGCCATCTTCCCTCCTCCCGCTCCCCCAGTGTTATCTACACATATCTACAAATTATCTACAAATTATCTACATATTTTGCAGATATGATTCTTTGGTTGCCCCCCCCCCCCGGTTTTTCCACTCTTTCTCTTTTTTTACACAGCAACTATAAAAGCAGAAAAAAGAACCATCAGGAACTGCATACGTAATCACTTTGTGGGGGGGAGAGAAAAAAGGAATAATATAGGGGTGAAATGCTCCCGGTTCGGACCGGATCGCCCGATCCGGTAGCGATGGCGGCGGGTGGTTCATTGCAAAAATCCCTGCACCCCCCTCCCATGCCCAGCTGAGCCACGCGATCATCAGAGGCTGTTTTTTTTTACTTTTAAAAGTAAAAAAAAAAACCTCTGATGATCGCGCGGCTCAGCTGGGATCGTCAGAGGCTTTTCAAAGCATTTTTTTCTGCAACCTCTTCAACCAAAGAGGTTGTAGGGGGAAAAAAGTTTTTTTTTAAAAAAAAGTTGGCCATGCCCACCCAGTCACATTACCCCCCCCAAGCCACGCCCACAGAAGCGGTAGTAACAAATTTTAGATTTCACCCCTGGAATAATATAATATCAATAAATATAACAATGTCACAATAGGGTTTTTTTGACTCAAACCTTTGGCACCGATGCGTTTCAAGAGACGTTGGAGATCACAAAGCAGAAGAAAAAACAAGAGTAAAGGGCTTTTTCTCAAAGTTATAACAATGCACACAGGACAGCAGAATTCTTCCCAATAGATTTTACATCGATTCTTCAAAGAATCCTACAGCGAAATTTGTTAACGAAACAAAACCTAAATTTTCATTTTGTACCATAAGTTGGGGTTTTTTTTTACGGCATGAAGTTTGCTGCATTTTTCTGCTTTTGCCACTAGCTAAACCGAACAAAACAATGCAAAAACATTATAAAGGCTACAGCTGTTTTGTGCCCGCACCTGTCCTTAAAGGCTGCCCAAAAAATATCACGCCTGGCTGCTGAGATTATCCTGGGACTTTAAGCCTCTGCATTTTGGGGGGGGGGTGGTTGGGGAAGGGGAGAGGCAAGAAATAACCGAGGTGAGCAAAAAGCTGCAGACGCTGGAATTAAAAGCACGGAGAAAGGAAGTTGATTTTATTTTTCCAGAGCTGGGCAAGTTTAGGCTGGGGGGGGTGTGTGTATGTCAGAATTGCAAAGAAAGGCATCAATTATGCAAAATCGGACGCCTCATTTAAAAAGAAAAAGCAGAAAGACCCACCCACATTAAGAATGATATTGATTTACGGAATCCCAAGCCGGTGTGGCAGTGTTGCGAGGACAAAGCTAATGGAAGTGGTTGGCAGCTTCTACCTTTGAAGGTCAACCATCATCAACTCTTCTTGGAAGACCAAGAGGATTTCTCAT
Organism: Pantherophis guttatus; assembly: GCF_029531705.1. The sequence goes on from NW_026844101.1 coordinate 3,348,760, forward strand.
CCTGTGGTTTTGCACCAAGATAAAAGACTGAACAGAGAGAGAGAGAGAGAGAGGGAGGGAGAGCGAAAGACAAAGAAACAAAAGAGGGAGAAAGAGAGAGAAGAGAGAGAAAGAGAGAGAAGAGAGAGAGAGAGAAAGAGACTCAGAGGAAGACAAAGAAACAGAGAGAGAGAAAGAAAGAGAGAGAAAAAGAGAGAGACAGAGAAAGACAAAGAAACAAAAGAGGGAGAAGGAGAGAGAAGAGAGAGAGAGAGAAAGAGACACACAGAGGAAGACAAAGAAACAAAGAGAGAAAGAGGAGAGAGAAAAAGAGAGAGACAGAGAAAGACAAAGAAACAAAAGAGGGAGAAAGAGAAGAGAGAGAAAGAGAAAGAGACACAGAAAGACAAAGAAACAAAAGAGAGAGAGAGAGAGAAAGTGACACACAGAGGAAGACAAAGAAACACAGAGAGAGAGAGAGAAGAGAGAAAAGAGACAAAGACAAAGACAAAGAAACAAAAGAGGGAGAAAGAGAGAGAAGAGAGAGAGAAAGAGAGTGAGTGTAGGATGAGCAGTTTGGATTGTGACACCTCTTCTGATCCACCCACCGAACTGCTCCCTAACCTGGCCAACTTTCTCTTAAGAGGACGATTCTGCTCATCCTTGTGAACGGAAGATCTCAGTTCCATGGAAAGACCCAATCCAAAGAAAACATCGGTTTTTATTCCAGCTTGTGGGAAGGGGTGGGGTGGGGTTGGACTAGAAGACCTCCAAAGTCCCTTCCAACGCTTTCTGTCCAGGGGCTGCTTACGGATTCTTTCTAAACCGCGTCTCAAGCCGGCTGCCGGAAAAATAAATAAATAAATAAACGACCCTGGACCTCCTCCAAGGCTCTCCTCCTCCTGTGGCCCCTTCTCTCTCTTCTGCTTCTCGAGAGTGGGTGGGATGCTCTTGCGGCAGGGAGATTGTATTATTTCCGTTGGCGTCCACCGGCCCTAATAACACTGTTGGGATATGGGGAATACAGATAGTCCTCAGCTTACGACCAACCGTTGAGTGCCAAATTTCCGTCGCTCAGCGAGGCAGTTGCAAAGCGAGGGGTTTTCCCCCCACGCACATTTCGTGACCTTCCTTGCCACGAGGAAGGCTAAGCGAAATCACTGCAAATGTTATGCTAGGAACACGGTCACTAATACGAGTCCGTCGCCGAGCCGCCTTGAGTTTTGATCGCTTGACCGTGGGGGATGTTGCAACGGTGGTCATAAGTCACGAACGGGGACTGAAGAAACCGTTGTTAAGTCGAGGAGGACCTGCATTCGTGAAAGCCATTGCTTCTGGTGGGTGGAGTTGGCCGGGCTTCCGAAATGCCTTGTTAGTGACAATGAGAATTCCAGAACTCAAGGGCATGGTTGGCTTGGCACCAGCCCGAAACAAGAGGCATGGATCAGGAGAGGTTGGGTGGCAGGGGACCAAGAGATGCCACCGTCGGCATCTCAGCGCCCACCCGGCCCATGCCAGTCATGTGCTAAGCACATGCTTGCGTGTGACAACTGAGCGCAGGTCAGGAGGGACCGCATAGTCCAGGACGATCGTCGTCAGCTGTGCCCGTCACTCAGAAGGCCGAAGAAGACAACGTCCCAGGATTGCCGGGTTAGGGAGGCATGCAGGAAGCTGCCTTCTTTCCAGCACACAGGTAGTCCTCAGCTTACAACCACAATTGAGCCCCAGATTTCTGTCGCTAAGTGAGATCTGTGTTGAATTGGAACAGAGGTTGCCTTCGGAAGTTTCATCCCTGGAAGCTTTCAAGAAGAGACTGGGCTGCCCCCTGTCAAAAATGGTGTAGGGCAGTGATGGCGAACCTTTTCGACATCAAGAGCCCAAACTGGAACACGTGTGCATGCATGTGTGCACGCCGGCACCGGAAACCCAAAAACCAGCTGGCCGGCGGAAGCAGCCTGTTTTTTGGGCATTTGGGGGGGCCATTTTTGGAAATGGCCCAAAAACGGCCTGAAAACACTCAAAAAGCAGCCTAAAAAAAGGCAGGAGAGTGACCTGTTTTCTGGCCATCTTTCTGGCCGAAAATGGCCCAAAAATACTGCCTAAAAACAGCCTGGAAAAGAACCCAGAAAATGACCCCAAAATGGCTCTGGAAAACAGCCTGGTTTTCTAGAAACCGGAAGAGCAGCGGGCAACGGTACACATGCCCACAGAGAGGGCTCTGTGTGCCACCTCTGGCACGCGTGCCATAGGTTCGCCATCACGGGTGTAGGGTCTCCTGCTTGGGTGGGGGGTGGGGGTTGGACTAGATGACCTCCAAGGTCCCTTCCAACTCATTTATTCTATATGCAATGGAACGACTTTCCTACAGAAGTTGTGGGAGCTTCATCCCTGGAAGCTTTCAAGAAGAGACTGGGCTGCCCCCTGTTAGAAATGGTGTAGGGTGTCCTGCTTGGGGATGGGGAGGTGGGGGTTGGACTAGATGACCTCCAAGATCCCTTCCAACTCTTGTTATTCTGTTATGTTCTGTTTAAAGTGAATTTTGCCCCGTTTTTCATGCCACGGGGGTTAAGGGAATCCCTGAAACGGTTAAGTAAGTCGTACCATTGTTAAATGAATCTGGCTCTCCCCATTGACTTTGCTTGTCGGGCGGTCGCAAAAGGGGACACTGGGACACTGCAACCGACATAAATACGAGTCAGTTGCCAAGCGTCTGAATTTGGATCGTGTGTGACCATGGGGATGCCGTAAGTGTGAAAAAAAGTCACTTTTTAAAAAATATATATATATGCCGATTAGTGTACATTTAAAGTGACGATAAAAGTTATTCTCCTATTCTACGTTTAGGGCTGTTGGAACTTCGGTCATTAAACGAACAGTTGTAAGATGAGGACTACCTGTAGGCCAGGTTGGTCTACTCCAGGGAGTGGGGAACTACGGCCCCTTTATGGCCCCTGTGGACTTCAACTCCCAGAATTCCTGAGCCGTACCTGGATGGGCAAAGCTCTCCAAGGTCGGATGTAGATTGTCCCAATCAGGTGTTCCCAACTGCTCTCCAACAGAGATCGCTGAGACTGGATCCTCAACACTGTAAAAGAAACCCTGGTGGGTGACGTGGTCCCCACTACGGTAGGAAGAACGGGCCAGGGGGGAACAAAGAGGTAGTCCTCGACTTACGACCGCAATTGAGCCCCAGATTTCCGTGGCTAAGTGAGGCGGTGGTTAAGTGAGCGGTACCCCATGTTTGCCACATGTTGTTCACCCAATCCCTGCAGTTGTTAAATGAATCAAGAAGGGATCGGACCGCCATCTGTCAGAAATGATGTAGGGTCTCTTGCTTGGGCTGGGGTTGGGGGTTGGACTAGATGACCTACAAGGTCCCTTCCAACTATGTTATTCTATATTCAGTGGAGGGACTTGCCTTCACGGGTTGTGAGAGCTTCATCACTGGAAGCTTGCAAGAAGAGACTGGGCTGGCCCGTCAGAAATGGTGTAGGGCAGTGATGGCTAAGCTTTTTGCCATCGCGTGCCAGGAAGGGGGGGGGGCGGGAGAGGTTCGCGTGCATGTGTACCTACACCCATAATTCTATGCGCCCCGCCCCGCGCATGCGACCCCCCCCTTCCTCCCGTTCCTAGCACGTGATGGCCCGGTTGGCCTGTTTTTCTTTCTCATCTGGCTCCAGATCCTCTCTATGCATCTGGGGAGGGCGAAAACAGCCTTCCCCACTCCCTTGGAGGCCCCCGGAGGCCCAAAACAGGCCATTTCCCAACTTCTGGTTGGACAGGAAGTGACTTTTTTGCTGTCCCCAGCCTCCAGAGACTCCAACGCATGCGTGTCAGAGCTGAGCTGGCGTGCCAGGCGACATGGCTTTGCATGCTACCTGTGGCACACATGCCATAGGTTCGCCATCATGGGTGTAGGGTCTCCTGCTTGGACTAGATGACCTACAAGATCCCTTCCAAGTCTGTTAAATCTGTAAATCATGTGGATGTTAAGTAAATCTGGCTTCCCCCCATTGACTAGTTGGAAGTTGGGTGGGAAGGTTACCAATGGCCATCCCTTGACAATGGAACGGTCACAGATACATGCCGGTCGCCACAGGGCCGAATTTTGATCCCGTGACTATGGGGTCGTTAGCTGAAGAACAGTCGGAAGTCACCTTTTTTTCTGGGGCCGTCGTAACTTTGAAAAGTCACTAAGGGAACGGTTGTAAGTCAAGGACTACCTGTATAGAGCTGCATCAGGGCCAGAACAGCTAGGAAACAACACCTGGACGCTTGGTGGGTTACGCCAGGGAGAAGGAACTGCACCTCAGAGGGCCGAGTGGAAAGCTGAGGAGAGGAGAAACTGCCCTTCGAGCCCCACAGCCGGCGACATAAAGCGAGTACGAGAGAACGCCAGCCTTCCATCGCTCCACCGCATTGCCCCAAACGCGAGCCAAAGATCACAACTCCCCGGATGGGAAAAACACAACACAAATCTTGAACGACGTGTCCAACAACAGAACCTGGTGGAAAGGATGGCGCGAGGAAGAAAACCGTGTGCACAAGGGGGACGATGGCGGATTTTCCCCATACCCCACCCCAAATTCGACAAAACAGGAAACGCTTCCCAAACGTACTGAGCAATTCACACCATGCAAAGAGTCGGTCCGAGCTCGAGGAGCGTGCATCGGAGACGTTATCTCGGTCCGTAGTCATAGGTCGTGGGCGCGCCGGCAGTGGAATACATGTTGGCGGCCGCGGCGGCAGCAGCCGCAGCTGCAGCAGCAGCTGGATTCATGTGGTGGTGATGATGGTGGTGGTAACTGTGTCCTCGGATACCGGGCAAGGGGTAGGGGGCTGGCCGGCTCTTGGCTCCTAGATAATGGTCGTAAGCGGAGACCGGATGCTTGTAGGGATGGTGATGGAGAGGTTCGGAAGCAGGGGGGTCCAGCCGCAACTCATGATGGGGGGGACTAGGCCGACTTCCAGCTGGACTAGGGAGGGGGACCAAGCCGCCACCACCAGGAACCGGGAGCGCCGGACTTAACACCCGAGACATGAGCTGCTGATGAGTTGGATCGGCGTGGAGGGGTGTCCCGCTAGCCGATTCCCGTTCGTATTCCCGTCGACTCTCCACTATATCTGCAGCACACAGATAAGAACAGAAGGGAAGCAGGGGAGAAAGTATAAGAAGGAGTCAGCTAAGTGTGACATCTTTAGGTAGTGGCCTCTGCGGGTGTAAATGTGTAGCACAGGGAGTTCTCCAAACTTGGCAACATTAAGACTTGTGGACTTTCAACTCCCAGAATTCCCCAGCTTTGCAGAGACATCTTAGAATAGAACAACAGAGTTGGAAGGGACCTTGGAGGTCTTCTAGTCCAACCTCCTGCTTAGGCAGGAAACCCTACGCCAGTTCAGACAAATGGTTATCCAATCTCTTTTTTAAAACTTCCAGTATTGGAGCATTTGCAACTTCTGGAGGCAAATTGTTCCACGGATTAATTGTTCTCACTGTCAGGAAATTCCTCCTTAGTTCTAAGTTGCTTCTCTCCTTGATGAGTTTCCACCCATTGCTTCTTGTCCTGCCCTCAGGGGCTTTGGAGAATAGCTTGACTCCCTCTTCTTTGGGGCAGCCCCTGAGATATTGGAAGACTGCTATCATGTCTCCCCTAGTCCTTTTCATTAAACTAGACATACCCAGTTCCTGCAACTATTCTTCATATGTTTTAGCCTCCAGTCCCCTAATCCTCTTTGTTGCTCTTCTCTGCACTCTTTCTAGAGTCTCCACATCTTTTTTTTACTCTAAGTGGCCATCTTTGGCCGGATCCAGCAAGGATGATTCTTAGGATATGTTTGTGCACTGCGTTAAACCATAATCCAAATTCATTCCGCATGTTGTGTAAATCCAGGGGATGATCTGAAGCAGGCTATTCTGTTCTATATCCTATTCTATTTGTCGGATATTACTTCAATATAACAGACTCTTGCAAGATTGAAAGTATTTTCCCCTCTCCTTTCTCTTCTACTCTCTGGAAAACTAGGGAGGGTCCCTTCTGAAATTTTTTTCCCACACCCTTTCTCCTTCTGTGGGCTGGGAAATCTTGACCATGCTGTTTGTTCAGTCTGCAGCTCTTCCTCCTCCCTCAAGGTCATTCTCACATACCATTCTCTCTAGATAGCTACAAGTTCCCCTTCACCTAGGCTTAGGAATTTCTTGGCGTGTATCCAGCCTTCCCCGGGTAAACCAGACAGGAAACCTGTCTCGATGAACTAAACTTCTATTTTTTTTCATTGTAAAGTTACATTAACGGGCATCTCGTAGGCCCGAAGGTACAAATTGCCTGAGCAATTAAGGTGGGCCCTTCCTCAATTTCTTCCTCTGGTTGTTAATCCACTCGGGACCCCTGTCGCTCTTGTCTGATTGTGTCCTAAAGTAATGGTAAAGGTTCTCCTCGCACATATTGTGCTAGTCATTCTCGACTCTAGGGGGCGCTGCTCATCTCCGTTTCAAAGCCGAAGAGCCAGCGCTGTCCGAAGACCTCTCCATGGTCATGACTCAACGCCAAAGGCGCACGGAACGCTGTTCCCTTCCCACCAAAGGTGGTCCCTATTTTTCTACTTGCATTTTTTACGTGCTTTCGAACTGCTAGGTTGGCAGAAGCTGGGACAAGCAACGGGAGCTCACCCCGTTACATGGTGCTAGGGATTCGAACCGCTGATCTGCTGAACTTTCGATCAACAAGCTCAGCGTCTTAGACACTGAGCTAAGACACTGAGCCACTGCGTCCCTATTCGATTGTGTCCTAGGCAGCACCTTTTCCCCTCGTCCCCCAAGGTCACCCACATATTCCATTACATCATGCCATAGATCAGTTTCATTCTGATCCCATTCCTGCACTCGTGACGCGGCAGAGTGAAAGCATGAAACATACTTTACAACAGAAAGTTGTAGGGATCAGGGTCCTTATGCAAGGACAAGTGCAGTGCCCAGATGTTTCCATCCATTAGGTCCAGCATCTCTGTCTACACTGCAGAAACAGGATCCAACCACACAACGTTAGGGCCAACCTTCTACATTCTGGAGTCTACAGTCAGTGTAGAATTGAGTATCAACATCAATTCTACACATTCAGTGTAGAATGTAGAAGGCTAATCGTCTAGATTCTACATTGGGCTGGGCTGGCTTGAGTTTAATTTTAAATTGATTTTAAATTGGGTTGTTTTAATTTACGGCCAAAATATTTAATTATTTTAATACTGTTTTTTAAATTTTGTATGCTCTGTTTTTACTTTGGCTGTGCACCGCCCTGAGTCCTTTTTGGAGAAGGGCAGTATAGAAATTTAAATAATAAAATAAATAAATAAATAAATAAATAAATAAAATAAATAAATAAATAAATAAATAAATAAATAAATAAATAAATAAATACATTGACCGACACTGAATCATCTACTTTTCGTCCCCTTCTGTCATAGTCTTCATTTTGTGAGTGGTTCTGGGAGTCTTAAAAAACTTCTAGGTTATCCTTACCCTAGAAAGTCAGGAGGAGGAAAAATAAGCTTTCTACCACCACAAGGACAAACTTCAAGGGACCATCTGACCCTACAGTAGTGGCCAAAATGATGGAAACCTTTTGGGACAAGTGTATTTTTGAGGTTTGATGGCTAATAACACCACTTTTTTTTTTTTGGAGTTTCAATTCAATCATTTCACTGCTAGAATGGCCTGGGAACAGCCCAGATTTTAACCCAGAGGTGAAATCTAGCAGGTTCTAACAGGTTCTGGAGAATCGGTAGCGGAAATTTTGAGTAGCTCGGGGAACCGGCAAATACCTCCTCTGGCTGGTCCCAGAGTGGGGTGGAATGGAGATTTTGCAGTATCCTTCCCCTGTAACGCCCACCAAGCCACGCCCACCAAGCCACACCAAACCCAAGCCACGCCCACAGAACCGGTAGTAAAAAAAATTGGATTTCACCACTGGGGCTGCCACAAAGAAAAGGGAGTCAAGCTCTTCTCCAAAGCACCTGAGGGCAGGACAAGAAGCAACGGGTGGAAACTAATCAAGGAGAGAAGCAACCTGGAACGAAGGAGAAATTTCCTAACAGTGAGAACAATTAATCATCGGAATGACTTGCCTCCAGAAGTTGTGAATGCTCCAACACTGGAAGTTTGGAAGAAGATGTTGGATAACCATTGGTCTGAAGTGTTGTAGGGTTTCCTGCCTGAGCAGGGGGTTGGACTAGAAGACCTCCAAGGTCCCTTCCAACTCTGTTGTTCTATTTTTTGTTTGTTTGTTTTATGTCTCCTGCTCTGAAGTCACCTGGAGATTCAGAAATACGTTTTCACCCCCACCTCCCCGACAAGCAGTGGTGGGATTCAGCCAGTTCGCACCACTTCGGGAGAACCGGTTGTTAACTTTCTGAGCAGTTTGGTAAGCTGGTTGTTGGAAGAAGTCATTAGGGCAGAGAACCGGTTGTTAAATTACTTGAATCCCACCACTGCCGACGAGGCTGTTCGACGGACAGCCATCGCAAATGTTTTCTCCCTAAGAAGGAAACAAAAGGAGACTTCCCGTGTGTGTGAGGGCCTATATAGGTATGTGCACTTTGATTGCTTTTCAGACCGACCGTCTGACGTCGAGGGGAAGAATGCAGAAATATCCCAAAGTTTAGGTTTCCTTCTCTTTCTTTCTTCCTTTTTTTTTTTTTAAAAAAAAAAGATGAAGTGTTTAACATTGTGTTCAGCAAAAGATCCCGGCTCCCGAGACAAGGCATTGTGACTTTGATAAATCGAGCAGGGTTGAGTGACACGTTTGCACACGCCTGAAATTTTTGCAATTGTATAACGCTAAACAAATACAGGCTTCCCCCCCCCCCCCTTTTCTTTATTTTAATAGGCTCGGAGTGCTCTTTGAGAAAAAGGGCCTCTCTCTTGTTTCTTTTTTCTTCTCCTGACCGACTGTTTATTCTGCGTAATGGAAATGGAATCAGCGAGAAAGCTTAAATAGCTATCTGGGGCAGGTTTTGGAGGAGGTTAAAGGCAATTACTGGGTATTGTGGGTTCTTTCTTTCTTTCTTTCTTTCTTTCTTCTTCCTTCCTTCCTTCCTTCCTTCTCTTCTTTCCTTCCTTCCTTCCTTTCTTTTCTTCTTTCCTTCCTTCTCCTCTTTCTTTCCTTCCTTCCTTTCCTTCTCTTCTTTCCTTCCTTCCTTCTTCTTTTTCTTTCTTTCCTTCCTTCCTTTCCTTCTCTTCTTTCCTTCCTTCCTTCCTTTCCTTCCTTCTCCTCTTCTTTCTTTCTTTCTTTCCTTCCTTCCTTCCTTCCTTCCTTCCTTCCTTCCTTCCTTCCTTCCTTCCTTCCTTCCTTCCTTCCTTCCTTCCTTCCTACTCTTCTTTCTTTCCTTCCTTCTTTCTCCTCTTCTTTTTCTTTCCTTCCTTCCTTCCTTCCTTCCTTCCTTCCTTCCTTCCTTCCTTCTACTCTTCTTTCTTTCCTTCCTTCTTTCTCCTCTTCTTTTTTTTTCCTTCCTTCCTTCCTTCCTTCCTTCCTTCCTTCCTTCCTTCCTTCCTTCCTTTTTTCTTTTTTGGCAACTTCTCCTCCTATCTATTCTTTGGTTTCTTTGTTCAAGAAAACTGCTTATGTTATATAGCTCTCGTAGAAACAGAGAGTTTACAGGGTAAATTAACAATAAAAAGATACACAAGGGAAAATGAGTCATGTTTAATGTGCATTGGTTGTAAGTTTACATGGGAGGCAAATGTGTATGTGTGCGTGTGTATATATATGTGTGTGTGTGTATATACATATACATATACATATACATATACATACACATACACATACACACACACACACATCCATATATATATAATCCTTCAGCGGGTTGTATCAAAGCCCCAAACATTTAATTCTATTAAATTTCGGATTGAAATTCCAACTGTATTTGTATATACATTGGAATATCAAGTTAATTTTCCTTTTAGGATTAATGAAATAGATCTGGCTGGGTTTGAAGCCGGCTACTCAATTCCAGTTTTGGTGGAGGCATCAGCTCACTGGCTGATCCATTAGGAATCTCATGAACCCCGATGAGCCACAGGATTGGAGATCTTCCTTGAAACTGCAAGCCACGTCTCTACAACAGGTAGGCCTTGATCCACAAAATGAGGATCACATCATCCTGGGACACTGTCTCAGTGTCCTTTTCCAGTGCCGCTGTAACTTCAAATGGTCACTAAGTGAATAAGCAGTTCACTTAGTGACTGTTTGAAGTTACAACAGCACTGGAAAAAGTGGCTTAGGACCGTTTTTCGCACTTAAGACCGTTGTAGCATCCCTGCGGTCAAAATTAAGATCAAAACTCAGACAACTCGGCAACTGGCTTGTATTTATGACGGTTGCAGTGTCCCAGGGTGATGTGATCCCCGTTTTGTCAATCGATGTATTTATTAACTTAACAACTGCAGGGATTCACTCAACAACTTTGGCACGAAAAGCAGTGGTGGGTTTCAAAATTTTTACTACCGGTTCTGTGGGCGTGGCTTGGTGGGTGTGGCATGGCATGGTGGGTGTGGCTTGGTGGGCATGGCAGGGGAAGGCTACTGTAAAATCTCCATTTTTTATTTTTTTTTACTTTTAAAAGCATTTTTTCGGCCAAGAAAAAATGCTTTTAAAAGTAAAAATAAAAGCCTCTGATGATCGCGCGGCTCAGCTGGGCATGGGGGCGGGGCGCAGGGATTTTTGCTACCGGTTCTCCGAACCACCCGCCATCATCGCTACCGGATCGGGCGATCCGGTCCGAACCGGGAGCATTTCACCCCTGCTTCTACCCCAGAGCAGTAACTATATTGAATTCTACTGTCTAGTGCAACATTAATGCAATGTCAGGGGTTTTCAGTTCAATTGTATAGAATGTGAGGGGTATGTGTGTGTGTTTTAATGTATAATGTACACTGAAGATGGCATTTAATTTCGTCGTACGAGGTGCAATGACTTGGATTGGGAGGCTCTCCTCATGGTCACTCATGCCCTTGTCACCTCATGGTTAGATTATTGCAACGCGCTCTATATGGGGCTACCCTTGAAAAGTGTTTGGAGACTACAGTTGGTCCAGAATGCAGCCGCGCGAGCTGTCATGGGTGCACCTAGGTACACCCACATTACATCAATTCTCCGTGAGCTGCACTGGCTCCTGATTGGTCTCCAGTCACAATTCAAGATGTTGGTTATTACCTTTAAAGCCTTACATGGCTCAGGGCCGGGGTATCTTCGAGACCGCCTTCTACCGCGTAACTCCCAACGACCGGTAAGATCCCACAGAGTCGGTCTCCTCTGGGTCCCGTCAGCTAAACAATGCCGGCTGGCGAGCCTGCAGGGGAGGGCCTTCTCTGTGGCTGCCCCAGCTCTCTGGAACCAGTTTCCTCCTGAGGTCCGGACCATCCCCACCCTATTGGCCTTCCGAAAAACGGTGAAGACCTGGCTTTTCCGTCAGGTCTGGGGCCGTTGATCTCGCTCTTGTGATCTGGCGAGATCCGTCCATGAATGGTGTGAATGAGTTTTAATGTTTTTAATGTTTTTAATTTTAAAATGTTTTTTATAATGATTTTAAATGCATTGTGAGCCACCCTGAGTCTTCGGAGAGGGGCGGCATACAAATTGAATTAATAAATAAAATAAATAAATAATAAATAAATAAAGTAAACTAAACTATATTTCCTGAATGACGCTACTGACAATTCGGCCTTTTCCCAACAATAAACAGGATCCAGAATGTGTCTTTGGATGAACCGAACAGCCCCTGTTTAATTTCACTCTCTTATTCCTCCAAAATGGGATTCTTTGCACCAGGGAGAACGATGTTTGCTTGTAGGGACCTGTTGTTGTTTTTTTTCCCCAGGTAGACTCAGAGTGCTAGATGGAGATACAGCTAGTTGAATCAATGTTGCTCCCCCACCCCCAAGTCAAAAACCTCCTATTTACAAAGCTGGCTGTCTCGGGAATTAAGTCCTTTTGACGGGTTTGCAAGGGGGATGCATTAAGAGCAAAATCCCCCTGTCCCCCCAAAAAAAGAATAACCAGATCAGCCAGGGAAAGCACAATAAAAGAAGATCAGCCACTAAGAGCCCAATAAAGAAGAGCGAACTTCCATCTCTAAATCCTGGTTAGACGTTCCGCTCTTTGTGAGCAAAATGTTTTTCTTGTAATCCGTCTAAAGCAGACTGGCCAATTGCCAAGCTCTGTGTCTTAACTAGTTAGCAGATTCTGGCGGTGCACCGCATTTAATGTCGGGTTCCTATGCGTCACTCCCTTAAGACTCAAAGGGTGTGCTTTCGGAGGGCGAAATCCTTCATGGGAGGGCTGACGGGGACTCTTGACGTGGGGGTCAGTCTTACGGCCCCGTCCGTGCAATGGACGTGGTGGGTTTCGTGGTGCTGACGGCACCATGATGCTGCTTTGCATTTCAGGTAGTGTTGCCTGAAATCCATGTGAATGTTGGAATGGGTTGAGTTTCATAGTTTTAAAAGGATTATATGTGGCTTTTAATTTTTGATTGGGAGCTGCCCAGAGTTGGATGGGCAGGTATATACATGTTTTAAATAAATGGATAGATGATAGATAGATAGATAGATAGATAGATAGATAGATAGATAGATAGATAGATAGATAGATAATAGAGACAGGCAGACAGACAGGCAGACAGATGGATGGATAGATAGATAGATATAGATGATGGCAAGATAGATAGGTAGGTAGGTAGGTAGGTAGGTAGTAGGTAGGTAGGTAGATAGATAGATAGATAGATAGATAGCAAGATAGATAGATAGATAGATAGATAGATAATAGAGACAGGCAGACAGACAGACAGACAGACAGACAGATAGATGATAGATATAGATAGGTAGATAGATAGATAGATGATAGATAGATATAGATGATGGCAAGATAGATGATAGATAGATAGATGATAGATGATAGATAGATAGATAGATAGCAAGATAGATAGATAGATAGATGGATAGATAGATAGATAGATAGATAGATAGATAGATAGATAGAGACAGACAGACAGACAGACAGACAGACAGACAGATTGTTCTGGAACGGTGAGAGATAGAGCATTAGATGATTGGGAGTGATGAACAGGGAATTCTCCATAAGGAAATGACAAAGCTCCCCTTTTTGGCTACTGTTTTCCTGTACAGCTGGGGCTCTCACAGGCTCAGAGCGCAGGTGGGAAACTACGGACTCACCTTTGTCAGTTCCATTTTGGTGCACTGGGGAAGACACGGGATTTCTCGACCGAGCGAAGGCACTCATAAGAGGTAGGGCTCCTGGTCGGTGATTCCTAGGCCTGTTATGGGAGAAGGGGGAGAAAAAAAATCAGAACACTGTTCTAACTCTGTGATTGACTCACCTCTCACTTCAAGCTTCTTGTACAGGGATGCTCTACTTTTGTATGAATTGTATTTTTGTAGGAGCAGATTAAGTTCCATATCTGAGTCCAGCCCATAAGGTTGCCAGGTGTCCACTATTTGAGCGGGCAGTCCGCTTTTTTCACATTATGTTCACTATTTTTTTTTCACAAAATAGTGGACATTTTTTTAATTCAAAAGCTTTATGATTGTATATTTTTTAATGTTTCTCAACGTTGTACTGAAATTAAAGAATTATTCCTTAAACACAAAGAATTGATCAAAGCTGCGCAGTCAAATAAAAAATACACACGACAGCAAAGTAAAATATAATTTAATATTTTACATATTATTATAATATATTTGATGTTTTGAATTTTAAGTAAAGTTTTGAAGTGATTATTTTAATACATGTTAAAATGTTTGTAAGAAAATATATAATTTAATTGTAATTTTTTTTTAAATTTTTTTTATTCCCATACCCCCCCCCCCCTGCTTGTCCGCTATTTTTTGGAAGCAGACCTGGCAACCCTACCAGCCCAGAGTAGATCAATTAATTAATTTATTACTTATTACTTAATTAATTGGAGAACAATGATCAGTGGAACAGAAGTTGCCTTTAAAAGTTGTGGGTGCTCCATCACTGGAGGTTTTTAAGAAGAAATTGGGCAGCCACTTCTCTGGAATTGTATAGGGCCGTGATGGCGAAACTATGGCACACGTGCCACAGGTGGCACACGGAGCCATATTGGTGGGCATGCGAGCTCAGCTGCGGCGCGCAAGTGCCCGCCAGCCAGTTGATTTTCGGGCCTTCTGGGCCACCCAGAAGTAGGGAAACAGGCTGTTTCCTGCCTCCGGAGGCCCTGGGGTGGGGTGGGGAAGGCCCTTTTTTTGCTCTCCCCAGGCTCCAGAGCCTCTCTAGGAGCCTGGAAAGGGCAAAAACGGCCTCCCCCCCAACCAGAGGCTCTCCAAAGGCCAGAAACGACCCATTTGCCAACTTCTGGTGGTACCAGAAAGCCTATTTTTTCCTCTCCGCAGGCTCCAGAGCCTCTCTAGGAGCCTGGGGAGGGCGAAAACGGCCTTCCCCACCCCCCAAGGGCCCTCCGGAGGCTGGAAATGGCCCGTTTGCGAACTTCCAATGGGACCGGAAGGCCCGTTTTTTGCATTCCCACTGGAAGTTGGGAAACAGGCCATTTCCGGTCTCTGGAGGACTTCCAGGAGAGGGTGGGGAAGGCCGTTTTCACCCTCCCCAGGATCCTAGAGAGGCTCTGGAGCCTGGGGAGAGCAAAAAACGGGCCTACTGGGCCCACCATGCCATCGTGTGTCAAAAGTGAGGGGAGCGCAGGGGGGTTGCATGTGCAGGGGACGGGGCACACAGAATTATGGGTGTGGGCACATGCGCGACCCCCCCGGTGTGACCCCCGCTTTTGGCACGCGATGGCAAAAAGGTTAGCCATCCCTGGTATAGGGTCTCCAGAGGGTTGGACTACGAGACCTCCAAGATCCTTTCCAACTCTGCCCTTCTGTACTCTATTCAACATTGGAAGAAGAGAAGAACAAATTAAACAGGCTTACCAATCTTCAGGATCGCAATCCCGGAATCCTTTTGCAAATGGATTGCTGGCAATCTTGAGCTGGGTTATCTGAAAGGGGAGAATTAGGGAAATGGCTTTAGAGTCATTTTGCGACTTCCTTGCTGCCGTTGTTAAGTGCATCCCCGCGGTTGTGAAGTTAGTAACACAGTTTTTAAGTGAATCTGGCTTTCTCCCCTTGACTTTGTTTGTCAGAAGGTCGCAAAAGGAGATTCCATGACCCCGGGGCATCGCAACGGTCATAAACAAGCGTCTGAATTTGGATCCCAGGGAGGCTGCAACGGTCGTAAGGGTGGGAAAATGGTCCTAAGTCACTTTTTTTCAGTGTCGTCGTAACTTCGAACGGTCACGAAACAAATGACTGTAAGGCGGAGGCTACCTCTATTTACATGCAGCTCTTTTAAAAACTGCCACGTTCAATTTTTTGCTGCTTTTGAATGCCCACCTGAATGGATTGTCAACTCAACTTTAAATTGTGTCGCTTGTAAACCTGCAAACTCTGTAAACTGCTTAGAAAGGGGCTATAAAGCACTGTGAAGCGGCATATAAGATTAAGTGCTATTGCAATTGATTCAGCCTTCCAAGGTTGGTAAAATGAGGACCCAGATTGTTGGGGGCAAGAGGCTGATTCTGTAAACCGCTTAGAGAGGGCTGGAAAGCACAGTGAAGCGGTATATAAGTCTAAGGGCTATTGCTATTGTCCTTCCTTCCTTCCTTCCTTCCTTCCTTCCTTCCTTCCTTCCTTCCTTCCTTCCTTCCTTCCTTCCTTCCTTCCTTCCTTCCTTCCTTCCATGGTGCACAGTGGTTAGAATGCAGTACTGCAAACTAACTTTGTCCACTGACAGGAGTTCAATCCTGACTGGCTCAAGGTTGACTCAGCCTTCCATCCTTCCAAGGTGGGTGAAATGAGGACCCAAATTGTTGGGGGCAACAGGCTGATTCTGTAAACCGCTTAGAGAGGGCTGTAAGGCACTGTGAAGCGGTATATAAATCTAAGTCCTATTGCTATTGTCCTTCTTTCCTTCCTTCCTTCCTTCCTTCCTTCCTTCCTTCCTTCCTTCCTTCCTTCCTTCCTTCCTTCCTTCCTTCCTCCCACCCATCCACCACACATCCATGGTGCACAGTGGTTAGAATGCAGTATTGCAAACTAACTTTGTCCACTGACAGGAGTTCGATTCTGACCGGCTCAAGGTCGACTCAGCCTTCCATCCTTCCAAGGTGGGTGAAATGAGGACCCAGATTGTTGGGGGCAACAGGCTGATTCTGTAAACCGCTTAGAGAGGGCTGTAAAGCATTGCGAAGCGGTATATAAGTCTAAGGGCTACTGCTATTTGCTCTTTTAAGTCTAATTCTCAGCACCAGGACAGAGGCATCTTTTAACCTTCAGATCCGTTTTGAAAAGCACGTATTATCTGCAAAAATTATCCCTGTCCTATTCCCCAGACCATCACTGCGGAGTATTTATTTCATTCACAGGGAGGTGGGGGAAGAGTGAAGCGGGGAAGCGGGGAAGGGACATTCCCCGCCCCCCTTCCTCCTTTATAACTCCTTTATATTTAAACAAATCCAGGGACAAAGTATAATGATTGTGAGTTTCCGGAATGGGTTGAAAAACAAACTTTTAAGCCCCTCGGTGACAGTTCAGCCCTTCGAGGTCAAAGTGATAGAAAGCAGAAGAGAAAAATAAGCAGCTGTTCGAAGCGATCAGAGAGATGGCATTCTGGAAAAGGCTTCTTAAAGGCGCAGCTTCCCTCCAGCCCTGATCCCATGGTTCCCTGTTTTCTTTCTGCTCCATCACTGCTCCTTCTCTCCTCCTCCTGCTCCTCCTCCTTCACCTATTATGGAAAAAACAGTCTTCTCCTCTTCCACCTCTTTCGTTGTCGCAATTCAATCTTCTCCTTTATGAAAAGAAATTTCCTTCTCCTCTTCTTTCTCTATTATTCTGAAAACATCTTCTTGCTCTCCTCTTCCTCCTCCTCCTCCTTCTCCTCCTCTCCTCTTCCTCCTCTTCTTCAATTATTCTGAAATCTTCTCCTTCTCCTCCTTTTCCTCCTCCTCCTTCTTCTTCGCCTCTCCTTTCTCCATTATTCTGAAATCTTCTCCTTCTCCTCCTTTTCCTCCTCTCCTCCTTCTCCTCCTTCTCCTCTCCTCTTCTTTCTCCATTATTCTGAAATCTCCTCCTCCTCCGCCTCTCCTCTTTCTCCATTATTCTGAAATCTCCTCCTTTTCTCCTCCTCTCCTCCTTCTCCTCCTCCTTTTTCTCCATTATTCTGAAATCTTCTCCTCCTCCTCCTCTCCTCTTTCTGCACTATTTTGAAATCTTCTCCTTCTCCTCTCCTCCTTCTCCTCTCCTCCTCTTTCTCCATTATTCTGAAATCTTCTTCTCCTCCTTCTCCTCCTCTCCCTCTTCCTCCTCTCCCTCTTCCTCCTCCTCTTTCTCCAGTATTCTGAAAACAACTCCTTCTCTTCCTCCTCCTTCTCAAAGAACATGGTTACCGTTTTTCTTATATTTAGCAAGGAAAGGCACACCTTCCTTCACTTGGAAATGGTACATTTGATGTGTACATCTACAGATCAGATTCAAGGAGCGTGTGCTCCAGAGGTGGGTTTCAGCAGGTTCTGACCAATTCTGAAGAACCGGTAGTGGAAATTTTGTATAGTTCGGAGAACCAGTAGTAAAAATTCTGACTGGCCCTGCCCCCATCTATTCTCTGCCTCCCAATTACCAGCTGATTGGGAGGAAATGGGGATTTTGCAGTAACCTTCCCCTGGAGTGGGGAGGGAATGGAGATTTTACAGTATCCTTCCTCTGGAGTGGGGTGGGAATGGAGATTTTACAGTATCCTTCCCCTGCCATGCCCAACAAGCCACGCCCAACAAGCCACACCCACAGAACCGCTAGTAAAAAAAATTTGAAACCCATCACTGGTGTGCGCTCACCGAAGCAAGAGATTTGTGGTCCATCAGGAGGAAGCAGGAGATCAGTGGCAATCTCCCCCCTCTCCACCCCTGCCCCATGGGGCACTTCTGAACCCCTCAGGCATCTTTCAAATCTAGCGCATCCCCCAAGATTTCTTTTCTATTTCTTCTGCGTAATGTTCTTGGTGGATTTTTTTTTTTTGCATTTCTACCCTAATGGACAGCTCTGGGATTTTCTGGTGGTCTCCCATCCTAGTCCATCCCTACTTTTTGAAAAACCCACTGAAGGTTAGCTCAGTGCTGCCACCACCTGGGAGGATTTTGAAATGCAAGACTAATTTGGGTGTGGGGGGCATAGTATGTTCCTTGTAAGAGGAAAAAATTCGAAAGAATCTTTAATTCCATAGACATTTGGGAAATTCAAGATGCCAGCTGACCAATTTGAATTGATATCTTTTCACCCACATTGTAGTTGAATGAATACGAAATATCATGATTCCTGACCTAAGAAAACCTTTGCATATCTGAGAGACAATTTGGTCTAGTGGTTACAGCACCAGCCTAGAAACTAGGAGTCAGTGAGTTCTAGTCCTATCTTAATGAAAGTCTGACTGAGTGACTTTGAGCCAATCACCAGGAGATGGTGAGTTCTAGTCCTTAAGACTTAAGCCTGAAACCCACCTGAGTGACTTTGGGCCAATAGCCAGACAGCTGAGAGTTCTAGTCCCGCCTTAGGCATGAAAGCTGATTGGGTGACTTGCCAATCCCTCTCTCTCAGCCCAACTCACCTCACCTGGATATGCTCACCACCAATGAGTTATTTGTAAAACTAATAAAGGCAGGATACAAATAAAATAGTAAAATAAAGATAGGATATATAAGATATATAAGATATAAGATAAGATAAAATATTAAAATAAAATATTAAAATAATTACCATACAATTAAACCCCGTATTCGTAAAACTAATAAAGGCAGGATACAAATAAAATAGTAAAATAAAGATAAGATATGAGATGAGATATAAGATATAAGATAAGATAAAATATTAAAATAAAATATTAAAATAAAATACCATACAATTAAACACCATATTTGTAAAACTAATAAAGGCAGGCTACAAATAAAATAATGAAATAAAGATAAGATATAAGACATAAGATATAAGATAAAATATTTTAAAAAATAAAAAAAAAAATACCATACAATTAAACACTGTATTTGTAAAATTAATAAAGGCAGGATACAAATAAAATAGTAAAATAAAGATAAGATATAAGACATAAGACATGAGATGTGAGATATAAGATATAAGATATAAAAGAAAATATTAAAAGAAAATACCATACAATTTAAACACTGTATTTGTAAAACTAATAAAGGCAGGATACAAATAAAATAGTAAAATAAAGATAAAATATAAGATATATAAGATATAAGCTAAAATATTAAAATAAAATACAATTAAATAGCTCTCTATTCCACGCACGCACCACCAAAGCAAAATATTCTGGTGCATCATTCAGAAATGAAAGTGGACTTTTCACTATTATTCTAACGCAATTTTTTCCCCCTTTGGGGGTGTGTGAATTGCGTTGGTGAGGGAGGAGAAGGGAGGGGAGCTGCCTATGGTTCCACTGATAATACGGGAAGATCAGTTTAACCTACATCGTGCTGTTTTGCCAATTTTGAGGAGTGGGAGGGCAGCAGGGAAAGTAGAGATCTTTACTTCTCTAGAAATCAGGCCTCCCAGGGTGATCAAATTCCTTCAGAAAGCCATCAACGGATTTAGCAGATGAAATGCTTAAGGAAAAGCAGAGAGAAGGCAGATAACTCTTCAGACAGTCTGCAGGACTTGCTGGAGATGCAAAAAATGTACATTATTTGGCTGGAGAATAGCTGTGCGGAAAAGAGCAAGTCTCTTGGATTAAGCCTCCCAGAAGGGATTTTCAGAGTGGTGAACATGGTTTGTCAACCTTGATGACATCAACTCTCAAAATTCCTCAGAAGGGTGGACTTCAACTCCCAGAGTTCCCCAGCCAGGTTGCTTTAAGATATATGGACTTCAGCTCCCAGAATTCCCCAGCCAGCACGCTTTAAAATATATGGACTTCAACTCCCAGAATTCTTAATCCAGCAAGTTTTAAAATATATGGACTTCAGCTCCCAGAATTACCCAGCCAGCATGCTTTAAGACATATGGACTTCAACTCCCAGAATTCTTAATTCAGCATGATGTAAGATATATCAAATTCAACTCCCAGAATTCCCCAGCCAGATTGTTTTAAGATATATCAACTTCAACTCCCAGAATTCATAACCCAGCATGATGTAAGATATATGGACTTCAACTCCCAGAATTCATAGCCCAGCATGATGTAAGATATATGGACTTCAACTCCCAGAATTCCCCAGCCAGATTGCTTTAAAATATATGGACTTCAACTCCCAGAATTCCCCAGCCAGCATGCTTTAAGATATATGGATTTCAGCTCCCAGAATTCTTAATCCAGCATGCTTTAAGATATATCGACTTCAGCTCCCAGAATTCCCCAGCCAGCATCTTTTAAGATGCGTGGACTTCCAGGATTCCCCGGTCAGCCTGCTTTACAAATGTGCGAACTTCAACTCCCAGAATTCCCTGTCCGCCAGCATCAGTAGGAAACTCTTGGGAGCTGGCTGGGAAAAATTCCTCATTCCTGGCTGGGAAAAATTCCCTCGCTGGGGAATTCTGGGATATGAAGTCCATACACCTTAACGTCACCAAGGTTGAGGAGCACTGGTTGAGAAACTGGCCTTCTTCACACCAGGCTAACTGAGATTGAACCGGACTGGGCTTCCCCGTTGTCAGAAGTTCGCAAAAGCTCAGAACATTGCAACCGTCATAAATACGAGCCAGTTGCCAAGCGTCTGAATTTTTATCACGTGACCACGGGGGAGGCGCGCTAACGGTTATAAACATGCAGAATAGTCCTAAATCACTTTTTTTCGCTGCCGAAACATCACTAAATGAACTGTTGTAACTTGAGAACTGTCTGTACCCTACTTGGCTTCAATTTTTGGCTGCAGAGACGGGGAACATCTCCAAAGCCTGCAAATATTTTTCTTTTTTACATAAATAAGCCTTTTTTCTTTTTCTTTTTTTTCCTATTTCTGATTGATTTGAAGCATTCAAAGTCGCCTCGGAGTTGGGCTTTGCTAATTTCATGGGTTCTTCGCTGTAGAGACGCATTTCCCATCTAGTCTTCTGGCATTGATATTATAAGGGAGGTGGGGTGTCACATTAGACACAAGCAATCCATAATCCTTGGAGCCTGGCGATAAAAGGACTTTCAGGCTCCCTGGGCACATTCTGGGCACAGAGATCTCCCAGATGTATTAAACAGATGCAGTGAACTGGTGTTTTTATCCCCAGCTGCAACTTCACACATTTTATTTTTTTTTTTGCTCCATTGGGACACCGTAATTGTATGCATGGGAAGCTGATAAGAATAATACTTCGTTTTTACAATATTTTTTATAGATATTAAATAGTGAAGATGGTATTTGATTATACGCAGAGAATAAGATGAATAAGTTTATGCAAAGCTATTAAGTAAGGAATGTTTCCAGGAAGAATCAATATAAGTTTATGGGGTAAAAAGTAAAAATTTTTTATAATATATTTTATTTGAGATTGGTTAAAATATTTTGGTAAGGGTTGGAGATGTGATGGTTAATTGTAACTGGGCTCTGATTGTGTAATACTGGAAGAAAGAAGACTTGCTTATTATTGAAGAACGGACAAGAACGAAGGTGGATTGATTACTTTCAAGCAATAATTGGTTTAAATAGTTATATTTAGATATGAACAAGGGGAGCTAAAGTGCAAGAGGGAGATAAATCTATAGATAGTTAGTGTATGTTTTTTTTTATGTTTGTTAAATGCTATACCCTGTACTGGCTCTGGAAAGTCCGGGGCGGGGGAGGGTTGGGGCAGGAGGGGGGAGGAGAGAGGGGAAAATATGTGTAAAATTTTTAAAAACTTTTCAATAATAATAAAAAAAAAGAATAATACTTCACGCGCACATCTGGTTTCTTTGTCCCCAGCTGCACATTAGAAGTCCCACATCATGGTGAGGAGGTACCTCTAAGGTTCCAGATGTTACCAAACTGAAACTTCCGGAACCCTGTCGTGATCAACCCAGTGGTGAAATCCAATTTTTTTTTCATTACTGGTTCTGTGGGTGTGGCTTGGTGGGCGTGGTATGGCTTGGTGGGCGTGGCAGGGGAAGGATACTGCAAAATCTCCATTCCCTCCCCACTCCAGGGGAAGGATATTGCAAAATCCCCATTCCCTCCGCGTGGGCCCTGCAGTTACCTGGCATCCGAAACGGGCTGCGTGGAGACTCCTGGGAGGGGAGGGGCAGAGTGGGCCCTGGTCAGCCAGTCCTTGCAACTACTGGTTTGGCAAACCAGATTAAAATTAACATCCGAACCGGTCCGAACCAGCTGAATCCCACCCACCCCTGGCCTTAATTCTTCCCTCCAGGTCCTCACATCTGAGATGATTTAAACAAGAACGTGTGTCGCCTTTAAGAGCTTTGCACCAATTTCCCCACCCCACTCCACCACCCCCACCAAAACAAGCAAACTTTGGTTGATTGACTGCACCCAACAATCTCCGACCTACCTTCTCTTTTCCGGCTCTTCATCCATCATGTCACTAGATGAAGATGTGTGCTGGACAAGGGAAGGTGGCTTTTTAAGGCGAAGGAGGGGGGCAGGCAGGGGTGGTGGTGGTGGTTGGTTGATAAATGACGTCTTGGAAAGCCCTGCGTCTCCTTAATGAATTCCAGATACTCACCCGATGGTTTTGATAGGCCGTGACGGCGGTGAACCGGGTCTCCTCGAAGACAAAGGTCTTAAAGTTCTCCTCCGCATACTTCTCGCTGTCTTTCCGCGGGTCCACGTAGACGACGTGGAAACGGGGCTGGTATCTGTGCATGGAGTTCAAAATGATCTGAATGGCAAAACGAGCAAGGGAAATCGTATAACTGGTCCGTTCGGCCACACCAAGGTGGTAGCGACGAGAAAGAGAGAGAGAGAGAGAGAGAGAGAGAGAGAGAGAGAGAGAGAGAGAAGAACACCCCATAAAAATATTCAGATTAGAAGAGGCCGTTTCAATGGCAGTTCTTGCTCCCCTCAACTTGGCAAGAAGGTGAAGGGTGAGTTCAGAGGCGGACTTCAACAATTTTAGCAAGGGGTTCTCTGGCCAGTTGCTGCGTAGGCACGGCCATGGTGAGCATGCCCTAGTCCCATGATGGCGAACCTGCGGCATGCGTAGACATATCGGTGGGCACATAAGCTCAGCTCAGGTGGATATACGCGCGCCAGCCAGCTGATTTTCAGGCCTTCTGGGCCCACCAGAAGTTGGGAAACAGGCTGTTTCCTGCCTCCTGAGGGCCTCGGGAGGTGGTGGGGAAGGCCTGTTTTTCTCTCTCCCCAGGCTCCAGAGCCTTTCTAGGAGCTTGGGGGGGACAAAAACAGCCTCCCCTCTGCCCGGAGGCCTTCCGGAAGTTGGCAAACGGGCCGTTTCCGGCCTCCGGAGGGCCTCCGGAGAGTGAGGAAGGCCGTTTTCGCCCTCCCCAAGCTCCTAGAAAGGCTCTGGAGTCGGGGGAGAGAGAAAAACAGGCCTACTGGGTCCACCGGGCCATCGTGTGTCAGGAGCGGGGGGAAGCGAGGGGGTCACATGTGCATGCGCGGGGGTGAGGCGCATAGAATTATGGGTGTAGGCACTTGTGTGCGCTACCCCCCCTTTCCCTCCCCCGCTCTTGGCACACGATGGCAAAAAGGTTCGCCATCGCTGCCCTAGTCGGCTTCCTGCACCATGGCAGAGGGGGCATTTTTGTCCTCCCCGGGCTCCGGAGGCTTTTCTTGAACCTCCGGGAGGGAGAAAACAGCCTCCCCAGGCTCCGGAGGCCCTCTGGAGGCCAGAAATGGGCCTGTTTCTTCCCGAACGTCCAGTAGGCCCATTTTTTGCCCTCCCTGAGCCTCTGTGCATGCTGTGCTCTGTGCTCTGCATTCAAAACAGGCCACGTGGGGATTCCTGGGAAAAGAGGGGCAGGGTGGGCGGGGCCAGCCAGGAGTGGGATTTGGAGGTTCTCCGAACTGCACAGAATCTTAGGTAGAGGTTCTCCCAAACCCCCAGCAGCCTACCCCTGGGTGAATTGTCTGCCATGTTGGCTGGGGATGATGGGGGTTGTTGTGTCACACAGTTTTATTATTATTATTTATATTTCTATGCCGCCCACTCTCCGAAGACTCTGGGCGGCTTACACCAAAGATCAGTACACTAAATAGCATATTGCCCTCAAAAATCTGGGTCCTCATTTTACCCACCTCGGAAGGACGGAAGGCTGAGTCAACCTTGAGCCGGTGAGATTTGATCTGCTGATCTGCTGAACAAGCAGTCAGCTGAAGTAGCTGCAGTACTGCACTCTAACCACTGCGCCACCTCGGCTCGAGTGGGGTTTCTCAGCCTTGATGACTTGAAGTGAGTTGATGACCAACTCACAGAATTCTGGAAGCCGACTTCCATGCATCTTAATGTCACCAAGGTTGGAAAACCCCACTCGAGAACTTTGCAGCTGCATGACACCACAGGTCCCATCGTTCCCAGCTAACATGGTGGACACCTCACCTATCATCTTCTTCTGTTGTAGAGGAAGGATGTGAAGAGTATCTTTTGAGGATACATGTGGGGAGAGATGATCCCCAAGGCTTTAAAACAATGAGCTATTTTTCATTGGGAAAACTATGCTTTGAGTTTTGAAAGGAGATGCTTTAAGTCAGAAATGTCTTTTCATCTTCCCAGTTTGGCCCACAACCTTGAGTCTCCCAACCAAGTCTTAATCTTGCTGAATTTTCAAGGCCAGTTAAGGCCAATAAGATGCTGACACATTGTTGTAACCCAATAGATCTGTATAGAACTACGGTTGGTAGCCCAATAGATCTGGTCAATAGTTCCTTGACCAATTCAGAAAGAATTTGAAAGGATAACCTGATCCTTCTATCCTTGGAGTTGGAAGGGAACTTGGAGATCTTCTAGTCCAACCCCCTGCTTAGATAGGAAACCCTACACCACTTCAGACAAATGGTTGTCCAACATCTTCTTAAAAATTTCCATTGTTGGAGCATTCACAGCTTCTGGAGGCAAGTTGTTCCACTGATTAATTGTTCTAACTGTCAGGAAATTTCTCCTTAGTTCTAAATTGCTTTTCTCCTTGATGAGTTTCCATCCATTGCTTCTTGTCCTGCCCTCAGGTGCTTTGGAGAATAGCTTGACTCCCTCTTCTTTGGGGCAGCCCCTGAGATATTGAAATACTGCTATCATGTCTCCCCTAGTCCTTCTTTTCATTAAACTAGACATGCTCAGTTCCTGCAACATCCCCTGATAATAAGCCTAATCGGCCTTTTGAGCGCATGGCAATAAAACCAAGCGCTTATTTCAGGGTTCAAAAAAACATAAAACAGGGTCTTATTTTTGGAGAAACACGGTATTATTATTGTTGTTATTATTATTGCTGTTGTTGTTGTTGACCCTGTTTCCTCCAAAATAAGACATCCCCTGATAAGAAGCCCAATCTGACTTTTGAGTGCGTGGCAATAAGGCCAAGCGCTTATTTCAGGGTTCAAAAAAATATAAGACAGGGTCTTATTTTCGGGGAAACACAGTATTATTGTTGTTGTTGTTATTGTTGTTGTTGTTGTTTACCCTGTTTCCTCCAAAATAAGACCTCCCCTGATGATAAGCCTAATCGGCCTTTTGAGCGCATGGCAATAAGGCCAAGCGCTTATTTCAGGGTTCAAAAAAAACATAAGACAGGGTCTTATTTTCGGGGAAACAGTATTATTATTATTGTTGTTGTTGTTATTTACCCTGTTTTCCCCAAAATAAGACATCCCCGATAATAAACCCAATCTGACTTTTGAGCGCATGGCAATAAGGCCAAGCGCTTATTTCAGGGTTCAAAAAAATATAAGACAGGGTCTTATTTTTGGAGAAACACTGTATTATTATTATTTATTTTTTTTAATTTGATTTATATGCCGCCCTTCTCCGGAGACTCAGGGCGGGTTACAGTGCGTTAAGCAATAGCCTTCATTCTTTTGTATATTTATACAAAGTCAGCTTATTGCCCCCACAAACTGGGTCCTCATTTCACCTACCTTAGAAAGGATGGAAGGCTGAGTCAACCTTGAGCCTGGCAAGATTCGATCTTACTTTAATTGCAGACAGCTGGTGTTAAATTACAGTGTTTCTGTCTGTTGAGCTATCCAGGCTCCTTATTTATTATTGTTGTTGTTATTATTATTATTATTATTATTATTGTTGTTGTTGTTGTTGTTATTGTTATTGTTATTTTAAAGGTGCAGCTATTGTTTTAATGTATTGTGAGAAACCCAGAGTCGCCCTTGTGAGATAGGCGTGCATCTAAACTGATGAAATAAATGGTGATGTTGGTAATTGCTAGTGGGGATATTCACCTCCCTCTCCAGCTGTCCCTGGTTCTCCCTTTCCCAGCAACCACTTACATGCCCATTGTCATCCAATAAATTGTTCGTCAGCTTCAACTTATCAAAGGACACGATCTGCTTCATCCACTGAGCTCCTCTCGCAGGAGAATCCGGGTGATAGTGCACTCTCCCCGGTGTGGCAGGATCGGCTTTGCCAGCGACCAGCCAGGAGGAACTGTGAAACGCATACCTGCGGAGAAATAAAAAAAAAAAACCCAATCAGGAATTGATATGATTCACAAGGTTGGAAAGGAGACCACCAGGAAATCCCATAGACGTAAACTTGACCGGGACAGTGGGGGGGGAAAAAAACCCAAACATTTGGCATATGTAGGAGATCTAACCCAGGTTCTTTGATCGCCCCACTCATCCTTCCTTGCAAGAAGGAAGCCAGGTTTACTTAGCAACCATGGTACTAAGCTAACAAGTGCAACGATTCACAGAACAACGAGGGCAAGAAAAGTTGTAATATGGGGCAAACGTCACTTAACAAACGTTTTCACTTAGCCACATAAATTCTGGGCTCACTGTTTTTTCACTGTTAAGTGTGAAAAGCCAGCCCAAAGTCACTAGGGAGGAGGAGGGGGGGAGGGGGAGGGGGAGGGGGAGGAGGAAGAGGAAGAAGGAGAAGAAGTAGAAGTAGTAGAAGAAGAAGGGAGAGGAGGAGGAGGAGGAAAAGAAGGAGGAGGAGAAGGAGAAGGAGAAGGAGAAGGAGAAGGAGAAGGAGAAGTGGAAGAGGAAGAGGAGGAAGAGGAGAAGAAGAAGAAGAAGAAGAAGAAGAAGAAGAAGAAGAAGAAGAAGAATCATCTGGCCAACTGGCCGTTAAGGGAAATGAGCCGGGGATAAGAGAGGCATTCAAAGTGGGCTGGAGTTAGATCTCTTATGGGAGCAGGGACTCGTGACTTATGATGCGTTTGACCCCCCCTTCAGGCTCAGCCTTGTCATCTCCTACAACAGCCCAGATACGACGTAAACCCAACACGCTGGATTAAAGACCGCATTGTGGTTGCACGGAGAAGCCACCTCAGTCAGGACGGTTCCCTTGGCATCTGGGTCATGCTGGCTGCCTTCTATCCAGCCCCCGTGCCCGGCATCGGACCCCCGAGGAGATTCTAGACTTCTCAAGCCAAGAGAGTCTTGAAAAAGCAGGTTTCGGGTGAAGGGTGGAGGCGCCCAATGTAGGCTGAACAGAAACAAATGAGGAATCGAGCAAGAAGGAAGGTGGGGCGCCTCAGGCAAAAATCCTCTTTCTTGCATGCAATAGATCCCGTTTCCTTTTGACAAGCAAACATATTTGAGGCCCTGCGGGACGTTGCCGAAATATTTACCTCCTTGTCAGCGTGCAAGCAAGGAGGCTTGGAGGTTTCTGCAAAGGGAAGTGGGCAGAAGAAGGGGAGAGTAACATCATAACTGGGGTCTTGCGGGCGATGACATCATCACGACACCCATGAGGTCATTGTGGATTCTCTTTTTATTTCCCCCCCACCTCCCCCGAATGTTGGGCGGCCAAGGAGGGGGGGTGGAAAACAGGCAGTAATTACCCATCTGTGCTCTTGGTTTTTAATTCATTTAAGTTCATTTCATCATTGTCCATCTTCATGGTTTTATATTTATGCTTTTAAACTATACTGTAAGATGCTTACAGTAAAGGGAGGCGGTGGCTCAGTGGCTAAGACGCTGAGCCTGTCGATCGAAAGGTCAGCAGTTCAGCGGTTTGAGTCCCTAGTGCCGCGTCACGGGGTGAGCTCCCGTGACTTGTCCCAGCTTCTGCCAACCTAGCAGTTCAAAAACACGTAAAAAATGCAAGTAGAAAAATAGGGACCACCTTTGGTGGGAAGGAAACAGCGTTCCGTGTGCCTTTGGCATTGAGTCATGCCAGCCACATGACCACGGAGATGTCTTCGGACAGCGCTGGCTCTTTGGCTTTGAAACAGAGATGAGCAGCGCCCCCTAGAGTCAGGAACGACTGGCACGTATGTGCGAGGGGAACCTTTACCTTTACCTTGCTTGGAGTCACTTTGGAGAGTGAGATGGATGACATCCATATTTAATCAATAAAGAAACCTACAAATGCTAGCGTTGTTCCAGAGAGAATTGTGTATGTGTGTGCACACATGTGCTTGCATGTTTGAGCAAGGCATGTGGGAGAATGGACCCCTGGTTGTGCAAGAAGCGATACCGACAGATTTCCCAAAACAATGGGGGGGGGGGGGAATTACCAGCAGCACAATTCTATGAATATTCTCCTCTTTTCATATAGAGTATGCTTGATTTTGGCTGGAGTTATCAGTCACCCTCAGGCAGGTCAGTTTAAGAGGTGGTGGATGTGTTCACAGGACACATGAACCCCAAATGATATTCGACCGTCTGAGGGTCGTGTGAAGCCTGCGTGTTTGACGAGCTTAAGGAATCATTTATGCCCAGAAAAATAGCTGAAGTTCATAGCTGGGTTAAGAATGATGTGTGAACGTGACTGTGAATGAACTTTCCCCCCACTGAATACCCTCACATAGTGCTGGGAATTATGGGAACTGAAGTCCAGCACATGTAGAGAGTGCACAGTTGGTAGGTAAAGAGGGAGGGAGGGAGGGAGGGAGGAAAGAGAAAGAGAGAAAGGAAAAAGGAAAAGACAGAAATTAAGACAGGCAGGCAGGCAGGCAGAAAATAAAATAAAAGAAAGAAAGAAAGAAAGGAAGGAAGGAAGGAAGGAAGGAAGGAAGGAAGGAAGGAAGGAAGGAAGGAAAAGAAAAAAGAAAAAGTGAATGTGAATTTGAATTTGAATGAACTTTCCACAAGTTAATACCCCACATAATGCTGGGAATTATGGGAACTGGAGTCCAGCACATGTGGAGAATGCACAGTTGGTAGGTAAAGTGGGAAGGAAGGAAGGATGGAGGGAGGGAGGAGAGAGAGAGAAAGAAAGAAAAAAGAGAGAAAGAGAAAGAAATAAGAAAAAGAGAGAAAGAAAGAAATAAGAAATAAAGAAATAAGAGAGAGAAACAAGAAAGAAAAAGAAAAAGAAAGAGAGAGAAAGAAAGGAAGAGAGAAAGAAAGAGAAAGAAAGAGAAAAATGAGAGAGAAACAAGAAAGAAAGAGAAAGAGAAAGAAATAAGAGAGAAACGAGAAAGAAAGAGAAAGAGAGAGAGAAAGAAAGAAAGAAAGAAAAAGAAATAAGAAAGAGAGAGAGAAACAAGAAAGAAAAAGAAAGAGAGAAAGGAAAGATCTCTACTAAACCTGTTTAAAAAATGGCTCAAAGGCATTCTTGCTTTTAAACTGAGAACAAAATTGGAGATAATCGCTGACAAATGACTGAAGCCTCAAAGCAAAATAATGATTCAGGGAAAAAAGAAAAAAAAAAAGCAGCAACAAATTTGAGATTTAGCTCCCTGCTCCTAAATTGCAGCTTCTTGGCAAGAAGCAAAGGCCAAACAAGACAGTTAGTTTTAGACGAGCTTTGGAGAGAGAGAGAGAGAGAGAGAGAGAAAGAGAGAGAAATGCCTGGAAGGAGCGGAGCGTGGAAGAACAAACTTGGGGAGGGGGGAGGAGAGGGAGGAGGGCCACTGGGGGAGGATTACGCCACCCAGTGAAGCCCCCATCCCCACTGAAAAGCATAGATTAATCAATCCTTCCAGGGGTATATTTCACATAATTTTACCACTGGTTTGCCGTGCACTGAAAGCATTTTGCTTATGCGCGCGGCTTCCACGCATGTGCATGGCTTAGAAAATGTGGCTAAATAGGATGGCATAGCACTGGGTTGCCACTACAGATTCGCCCGAACCGGCTGAATGCCACCACTAAACTCTTCCCATGACTGTCTGCTATAAGTGAATTTTTCCCCTTGTTTCCAAAAAGTCGATTTTTTTTTTCTCCTCTCCTTAGTTAACAGAATAGATTAAAACAATGGGCTGGGCTGGAGTGAGAATAAAGTTTTATGGTTTATATCCTGTATTATTTTTGCAAATAAAATCCAAAGCGGTGAACATATTCAACACATCTTACGCCTCCTATTTTCCCCACAACAGCAACTTTGTAAAAGGTGGGTTTCGCTGAGAGATCAGGACTGGCCCAAAGTCACCCAGTTGGTTTTCATGCCTAAGGCAGGGCTAGAACTCACCATCGCCTAGTGATTGGCTCAAAGTCACCCAGCTGGCTTTCATGCCTAAGGCAGGACTAGAATTCACCACTGCCTAGTGATTGGCCCCAAGTCATCCAGTTGGCTTTCATGCCTAAGGCAGGACTAGAATTCACCACTGCCTAGTGATTGGCCCAAAGTCACCCAGCTGGCTTTCATGCTTAAGGCAGGGCTAGAACTCACCATCGCCTAGTGATTGTCTCAAAGTCACCCAGCTGGCTTTTGTGTCTAAGGCAAGACTAGAAGTCACCATCACCTAGTGATTGGCTCAAAGTCACCCAGCTGGCTTTCATGCCTAAGGCAGGACTAGAATTCACCACTGCCTAGTGATTGGCCCCAAGTCATCCAGTTGGCTTTCATGCTTAAGGCAGGACTAGAATTCACCATCACCTAGTGATTGGCCCCAAGTCACCCAGCTGCCTTTCATGCTTAAGGCAGGACTAGAATTCACCATCACCTAGTGATTGGCCCCAAGTCACCCAGCTGGCTTTCATGCTTAAAGCAGGCTAGAACTCATCATCACCTAGTGATTGGCTCAAAGTCACCCAGCTGGCTTTCATGCCTAAGGCAGGACTAGAATTCACCACTGCCTAGTGATTGGCCCCAAGTCACCCAGCTGGCTTTCATGCCTAAGTGGAAACTAGAACTCACAACCTCCCAGTTTCTAGCCTGCTGCCTTAACCACCAGACCAAACTGTCCCTCACAATTCTGCAAAATCTATACTGAATCCCTCCAAGGGACATACTGCCTCGGTGGGGAATTTGCACCCCCAGCATTGGGAAAAAGGAGACAGGCCTCACAGCCCGGGGATCTAGTTGTAACTTGTGATTTCCACCCCCCTTCCGTTCCTTGCAAGACACTCGGCCGCCTACTCGGAGGTTACGTCCATTCAAGGCAACCCTTGCAGAGCTCTCCACTCCCCAGAGAAGACTTCCAATACTTGCCTATAACGTTTGTCATCCACCGGTACAAAGTCCATCAGGAGCATATAGTCGGCCATGGGATCCATCCCGAAAATTTTCACCTGGAACGTGGGGAACATTCTCCTGCGGAAGGAAAAGGAGACAGCTGAGAAGGACGGAGGAGCATCTGGCAAAGCCCCATTCTGTCCTCTGCTTGAGGACAGATTTCCAAAGAAAAGGAAATGGAGGCGGCATTGAGCGATTAGAAAATCGGAACCTTGTAGGAAGGCGGTTAGATTAACAGATTGGCAGAGTTGGAAGGGACCTTGTAGGTCATCTAGTCCAGCCCCCGCCCATGCAGGAGACCCTACACACCATTTCTGACAAATGGCAGCCTCTCCTTGAAAGCTTCCAGTGATGAAGCTCCCACAACTTCCGAAGGCAACTTCTATTCCATGGGTTGATTGCTCTCAGTGTCAGAAAAATTCTCCTCATTTCTAGGTTGAATCTCTTCTTGGTCAGTTTCCATATCCATTATTCCTTGTCTGGCCTTCAGGTGCTTTGGAAAATAGCTTGACCCCCCTCCTCTCTGTGGCAGCCCCTCAAATATTGGAAGACTGCTCTCCTGTCTCCCCTGGTCCTTCTCTTCACTAGACTAGCCATGCCCAGTTCCTGCAACCATTCTTCATATGTTTTAGCCTCCAGTCCCCTCATCATCTTGGTTGCTCTTCTCTGCACTCTTTCTAGAGCAGTGATGGTGAACCTTTGGCACATGTAGCCATATCAGTGGGCATGTCAGCTCAGCTCTGGCGTGCATGCGTGCACCAGCCAGCTGATTTTCGGGCCTTCTGGGCCCACCAGAAGTAGGGAAACAGGCTGTTTCCTGCCTCCAGAGGTCCTGGGCGGGGTGGGGAAGGCCTGTTTTTCTTTCTCACCTGGCTCCAGATCCTCTCTATGCATCTGGGGAGGACAAAAACAGCCTTCCCCACCCCCTCAGAGGCCCATTTCCCAACTCTCGGTTGGACAGGAAGTGACTTTTTTGCTGTCCCCAGCCTCCGGAGCGGGAGGGGAGGGTTGCGCACGCATGCATAGGGCGGGACGCACAGAATTATGGGTGTGGGCATGGTCGAACCTCCCCCGCCCCCACTCCTGGCACGCGATGGCAAAAAGGTTAGCCATCACTGTTCTAGAGTCTCAACGTCTTTATGTTATGAGATAGCAATAGAGATCTTGGTGTGGAAATGTGAGGATTTCTCTCCACCACAAGTTCTTTGTTCCTGCTTAATGAAGTGGACCTCTTTCACTCAGACCATTTCTAACATCCGCCAGCCAATGGTGGTGGCCCAAAATGTGACTGGAGAAGATGTCATCATAGCCATCTTTTGATGACATTAGAAAAAAACACTAACCTCCTCTTCTAAACCAATTTATGAAATCATGAGGAGAGCCCCCAATTAGGTATTGACTGTAAATTGGCCATCTTCAGAGTGCCACAAGACTCTTCTTCATCATATGTTCTTTGCCCCACTGGTTACAGATTGGTCTAAAAAAACATGACTTGGGAGATGGATACCATCCATCTGACGGACTTCAGATTTCGCTCTGTAAGTCTCAATTGTCTAACTACCAATAAAGGTAAAGGTTCCCCTCGCACATACGTGCTAGTCGTTCCCAACTCTAGGGGGCGGTGCTCATCTCTGTTTCAAAGCCGAAGAGCCAGCGATGTCCGAAGACGTCTCCGTGGTCATGTGGCCGGCATGACTCAACACCAAAGGCGCACGGAACGCTGTTCCCTTCCCACCAAAGGTGGTCCTTATTTTTCTACTTGCATTTTTTACCTGCTTTCGAACTGCTAGGTTGGCAGAAGCTGGGACAAGGAACGGGAGCTCACCCCATTACGCAGCACTAGGGATTCGAACCACTGAACTGCCGACCTTTTGATCGACAAACTCAGCGTCTTAACCACTGAGCTACCATGTCCCTCTAACTACCAATAGAAGAGGTTATTTGTAGCTCAGGGGTCTTTGGTGCTTTCTGAGCTTGGTGGTTTTTTTGCAGACAAATAGAGAGCAAGCCCCACTCCCTTCTAGCACTGATGATGTTACCTAGCTGGGTAATGAGACGTTTGCAAGAAAACCACCAAGTTCAGACAGCACCTAACAATTCTGTAACTGCTTAATTCTGCACTTAGCATATTTGGGAAAAGAATTCCAGCCAGCACCACTGACTAAGTCAGAATCTATATGGCAGACCAGAATAAAAACTTGGTTGCCCACCACAGATAAAGAAGCAACTTTTTAAACTGAAGCTCCCAAGTTTAAACTCTTGGCTTCCTCTTCCTGGCCTTCTGAGTTAAGGGATCCTTTTTTGACATCGTTGGAAGGAGTTAAAATAAATTCATCAAGGAATTCTCACTTGCTTGGCCATCCCTGGTGCCCAATCCTCACCCCCTGACAAAGAGGAAAGCAGCATTGGAAAATGGGCACCACTGAAAAATCCACACCATTGTATTACCCTGTTTCCCCAAAAATAAGACCCAACCGGAAAATAAGCCCTAGCATGATTTTTCAGGTTGCTCGTAATATAAGCCCTATCCCCCAAAATAAGGCCCAGTTAAGCTCATCAGCTAGACGGATGCATTTAGTACCTTATTTTCCTCGAAAATAAGATCCAGCTGGAAAATAAGCCCTCACATGATTTTTTCAGGATGCTTGTAATATAAGACCTACCCAAAAATAAGCCCCAGTTAAAGACTGTCAGCCAGATGGATGCATTTAGTACCGTATTTCCCTCAAAATAAGACCTAACCAGAAAATAAGCCCTAATGCGTCTTTTGGAGCAAAAATCAATATAAGACCGGGTCTTATTTTGGGGGAAACACGGGTAGTAATGCTTCCAGTTCTCATCACAATTCAATGCAAAGTCCAAACTTAGTCTTGTTTGTCTTTTTGCATTTCTTTGGTGAATCTCAAGTTTGCAAGTTCTGGAATGCTTTTTTTTAAAAAAAGGCAATTTGAGCTCAGCTTTTACAAACCCAGAGCAACTTCCCAGATAGCATATACCATGTTTCCCCTAAAATAAGACCTCCCCTGATAATAAGCCCAATCGGGCTTTTGAGCGCATGCACTAAAATACTCCCCCCCCTGAAAATAAGCCTTCCCCAAAAATAAGCCTTCCCCAAAAAATATTTAAACACATGTGCAGCTGGTCCCCGCCATTTCCTCTGGGTAGGGTTAGGGAGACCGAGCTGGAAATCAGGTAAAATGGCAAGAGGAGCCCCATCTTGCTCCACGCGTCCCAAAGTAACAAGACCTCCCCGAAAATAAGGCCAAGCACTTATTTCGGGGTTCAAAAAAATATAAGACAGGGTCTTATTTTCGGGAAAACACGGGTATATGTCCAGGAATGAATAAACTCCATTATTAAACCCATGGGAATCCTTCCACAGAAACTCCCTCCCTCCCTCTTAATTTATAGATGCTTCTAACACTTTCCCTGCTCCGGGCTTGTGTTGAACGTAAGTGTAAAATCATGGCACACGCCCTAGAAAAGTTTCCTTCCGAACACAAGGTGCACGTTGCAATATTCTGAGGTTCCTGGCAAGCCGATATCGAAAACTCAATGGGAAAGAAAGGCAGGTTTTTTAAAACCTTCCTTTCAAACTCAAACGAGACAATTTGTGGCCAAGATTCCATCCAGTGAGGAAATATATTTTTTTCACCCCCTGAAACTTAGCTGAAGGAGAAGTGAAAGCACCGGCTGCATGCAACTTTTAGCTGGTTCCAAAGAGCAAAAGGAGTTGCAATCACACTTGGTATCACCACAAATACACACACACACACACACACACACACACACACACACACCAGGATCATTTGAGGTCGCTTGAATAGACTTCTCAGAACAGTTTCTCCCACTGGGTGCTCTCTCTCACAATTGCCTAGACTCCAACCTTCAGCCTTCTCAGCCAGCCAGGCGGGGGAGGATGGGTGTTGTAGTCCAAGCCTTGTGCAGACCACCAGCATTGTGATTTTTCCCTCTTTCCCTGCTGCTCCTCTCCCTGGTCTGAATCAACTTCAGAGAGAGGAAAACGTGGGTGAGAGGGAGAGGAACAAATTGGGGGGGGGGAGGATTTTACTATCTGTGTGCCCCAGCCTCCTTTCTAAACGTATTGTCTTCCCTAGTTACAATCCACATTATACTTTTTTTTTTTAACATTTTGCTCTTAGTTATTTTTCTCCCTAGTTATTTGTCAGGATTGAATGATAATGATAATAATGGAGGAGAAAGGAGAAGGAGGGAAGGAGGAGGAGGAGGAGGAGGAGAAGAGGAAGAGGAAGAGGAAGAGGAAGAGGAAGAGGAAGAGGAAGAGGAAGAGGAAAGGAAGAAGAAGAAGAAGGAAGAAGAAGAAAGAAGAAGAAGAAGAAGAAGAAGAAGAAGAAGAAGAAGAAGAAGAAGAAGAAGAAGAAGAAGAAGTTTAAAATCCACAATCCACTTTATACTTCTTTTTTTAACATTTTGCTCTTAATTTTACCGCCCGGGAGAGAGCAGGGCCGGCTCCTAGGCCGGTGAGCCAAGCCTCCCAGACAAGATCAACCTGAGTGAGGGCTTTTATTGACAAAGGAACTCGAGAAGACAACAATTCCGTTTAAAAATTCATCGCGGCGCGTCTTTCTTCCAGCCCGGAGCGAAAACGATCTGAATTTGTTTCCATTCCTTCGCTCCCCTTCGCAGCTTTCTTACCTCCGTCTTGAGGCGGAGGGTCGATTTTTTTTTTTGTTTGTTTCGATTTTTTCCCCTAAACCAGAGCTTTTCCTCACGCAAATTAAATCGGGTTTCTTTAAAGCCCAAACTTTTCAGTTCGTCCTGACCTTTAGAATGGTTCCCCGGCCCCCGCAGACACGGACGATATGAACATAATTTCATAAAGACGATTTGAACTCATAAGACTGAGAATAATAAGGGGAAAACAGAAGGACGAAGGCGTATTTAGGCGAGTTCGCAGCCTGGAGTGATTTATAAAAAGGAATAAAGTCGGGATATGAATGAATAAAATAAGCAATAACAATCTAAACATCTGGCTTGCTGTACGATCACCCATAAGTCCTTGGACTTGGATTATTTTTATTTTAAAGTTTATTTGCTTTATTGGCTTATTTATTTAATTTGCTTGTATGTACAATGAGAGCTTAGGCACCGGAGACAAATTCCTCCAGCGTCCAATCACACTTGGCCAATAAAGAATTCTATTCTATTCTACTTAAAATATATATTTTATAAATATTTATATATATATATATATAAGTCAAGTCCTTTATAAATATTTATACTAATGCCCTTGGACTTGAATTATTTTTATTTTAAAATGTTTATTTGCTTATTTATTTATTTGCTTGTATGTACACTGAGAGCATATGCACCAAAGACAAATTCCTTGTGTGTCCAATCACACTTGGCCAATAAAGAATTCTGTTCTGTTCTGTTCTGTTCCATTCCATATTCCATTCCATATTCTACTCTACTCTACTCTACTCTACTCTACTCTACTCTACTCTACTCTACTCTACCCTACTCTATTTTCGCCAGCCTTTCTCTGGGACTCTAATTGTAGATTGCCCAGAATAATAACTAAAATAGCATAATAATACAATGCAAAATATTATAACACAACACAATATCTGACAATCTAACATGATGCCATAATATTTGACGATGACGATAACATCTGATAATGTAATATTTGATCATGAAAGATCAAAAGGGCTCTTTCCTTTTTCGACCATTTACATTTTTATTCCTGGGAGTAGTTGTGGTAGGGACCCCAGTAAACCGTCCTGCCCTTACGAAATCTCAAACGACACAATCCGGTTGAAATCAACCTTACAAATTACGGGCTGTCCTTCCCCCACCAACTGGAAGAAGAAGAAAAAAAAACTCGCGGGGGTCTTGGAAAACTTCCCTCCCCGCTGGAAAGAGCAAAGAGCGGTTCGAAGCTCGTTTCCCCGCAAAAGTCTCCGAGGGAGGCGGACGATTTAAGAAACACGAAATATAAATAGAATCAATAAACGGGACGGCTCTTCTTGCCAGAAAACACCACACTTTTTCGGAGCTTTTTATTTTTTATTTTTTTAATTCCTCTTGGGAGGGGGGTGACTTTGAAAGCGCTTTTGTGAGACAGGCGGTTATGCACATAGGATAAATCAACAGAAATATGTTTATTTTTATTTATTTATTTTTTAAAAAAACTGCCATTCGTTGCATATTTTAAACCCGGGAGGGGGGGTAGGGTTCCAAGCCCCCCCCCTCAAGATTTATTTCTCAGAAAAGGGGTGCACGGGTAAAACAAGAGAAGATAACTTTAGGGGAGACTTATATTGTTTTAGTTGAAATAATGATCCGGCGATTCATGTTTAATTTCCTGATCGTGCATGAATATTGATAATATTGAGAATCGGGTTTATCATAACGCGAAGGTCGGTATCGGTTTAGGATTTGCACCCCTGACCAAACCACTCCTTTGTCCTTTTGCGAAAAAAACAGCAATTTTTTTCCCCGTGTTTTATGAATGCAGAAAAATTTAGGGCATAATTTTCAAAAAGTCTGAGCCCCGTTCCAGAGCGAGGTGGTCGTGGATGGGGTAGGGGGGAATAGAGGAAGGGCGCCTTGGATTTCCCCTTTAGCTTTGAAAATCTCCAAAGACGGATTTCTGCGGAAGACCTTTAAGCTATGGATTTAGAAGGCGAGACAGAAGAAAAATTCCTATCGAGGAAAATGATTTATTTGACGCTGGTGGATCAGGCCCATTGGTGTTCCTTCCAAGCGTGCTCTCTCTTCCCCCTCCCTCCCTCCCTTTCTCTCTCTCTCTCTCTCTCTCTCATAACCCAGCCGGGGAGAACCTTGAGAAGATGGGGTGAAGGGGAGGGAGCAGGAGATGGGGAAACGACCCCCAACTCTTAAAAGTTCCCACAAGCTGCAGTAACTGTTCTCCAGTTTACAGCGGCTTTTAAAGCTGAAATAAAAAGATGCCCTATTTTTGTTGTTGTTGTTGTTGTTGTTGTTGTTGTTGATTATTATTATTATTATTATTATTATTATTATTATTATTATTATTATACAAATTTATAT
The DNA here is from genome assembly GCF_029531705.1 of Pantherophis guttatus. The sequence goes on from NW_026844101.1 coordinate 3,387,359, forward strand.
ACCGCCCAACTTCAGGCTGATTCATAGAAAATTCACATGAACACTGTCTACCTCTGTTTCTATACTTCTCTGTGTGTGGGGGGGTTCTCTGTCTCTTTCTCTCTCTCTCTCTCTCTCTCTCTCTGTGTGTGTGTGTGTGTGTGTGTGTGTGTGTCTGTTTCTCTGTGTGTTTCTCTGTCTCTCTGTTTCTCTCTCTCTGTGTCTCTCTCTCTCCCTCTCTCTCTCTCTCTTTCTCTGTGTATGTCTCTCTGTCTCTCTCTCATACACAGACCCATGGAAACGTTCCTCTTGTGAATCTAGGATAAAAACTGAAATAATTTCCCCTTGATACATTGTGGGATTGCACGTTACAAATTGCAGGAACCCAATATCGGGCATTTAATCACATTTTATAGAGAGAGTGCCAGATTGGAAGAAAGCTGGAGACGGGAGGGGGAGGACGTTGTACAAAGCCAGGGTTACCTTTAACCGTGGTCTCTTCACTAAACTGAGTTGGGTTCAGCTAAGCGTGGCTAGTGTCCTCTAGCCAGCAAAAAGAAAAAAAAAATGGATTGCTTACCGCAATCTTGGCTGCAAAAATCAGAGTGTTCTCTAGAGGGCAGCAGGATAGAGCCAATGGGTCGGGTCTGGTCTGTGCTGCCCTCTAGGGATGGTCCGTGGTATTGTTAGAGTCAGAAATAGGGAAATTATAACCCTGGGGGTGACGGGAAGGGGGCTTTGGCTTTCTATGTTGGGTAATCCAAATCCTTATTGTTGGTAAATTTTAGTTTATGACTGGATAGGTCTCTGCAATGCAACTCGATTTATTCCAGAAAACGTATTTTAGGACACCTTCACTTAAATCCACGCAGCACATCCATCGAGGATTACTTTTGGGGTTTCTGTAAAGAATAGTAGTGAAACCGCCCCCTTTTTTAAAATCCAAGGAATATGGATATGCATATGGAAGCAAAAATATTGAATTTATCAGGACGCCTCTCTCTCGGGGTAAAATAAAATAAAATAGCAAATTCTCAACTATGTGGAAAATTCCCTGATTTGGGGCTTCGTTTACTGCTAAATCAGTTAGAAAACTACACCTAGAAAAGCTGACATGGGGAAGACGTTAAAGGTCCACGAAAACGTTTGATTTTCCGCTCCTTTTTAATCGAGACAAACTCTCCGCAAAGAAAGAAAGCGCAGCGGCGCGCTTGAGTTGCAACCCTTCCTTTCCAACGACAGAGAAAAACTCCACGTGTATTCTTGCACACGTTTTATTGCCCAAACCAGGTTAATTTGGGTCATGAAACGCCTGCAAGAAAACCAGCAAGCTCAGAGAGCACCAAGGACTCCTTCGCGTCAACCCTGAGCTACAAATAATCTCCTTTACTTTAGTTACAAGTCCGCGCGGCCACAAACCATTAGGCGTAAAAGGGGTCCGCTGGATCTCCACACTTTAATTCCAGATTTATATGATTTTTTTCCTTTAAAATGAAGGGGAAATAAAGGCATGGACACACAGAGGAGAAGAGAGGGGGGGGGGATTTTTATTTTATTCCCCCCCCCCCCCCCCCCCCCCCCCCCCCCAGCAAAATTTGGATAGTAACACGATCAATTTTGGTTTCAATTCAGTCCGGGTCCTTTTCTTTTTTTTAATGAAATGAGAACTGGCGTTTTCGGAGGACATTTTTCTGCAGCCCCTTCCCAGCTTTTAAGAGGCCTATATAGAGCGATTTTTCTAAAGAGGTTTGTTGCAAAAAAAAGAGGTTGTTTTCAATAGGAAAGCACGCCTAGATTTTTCACTTGCATTTAAGAGGGCCAGCAATATATTTTTCATCCTTTAACCCAAAGCCGCTTTCTCCTTTTTTATAATCTCCTTTTTTATATATATATAAATCCTCAAACAGGCTCCTTTCCTAACGGGGAGCGTCATTCATCGCGTTGGGTTTACTAGAAAAAAATTAACAAAGCAAAACGTTTCAAAGGGAAGCCTAAACGGAATCCAAATATCAATAATTTTTCTGGTGTGGGGAAGGGAAAGAATGAATAATGTGTGCGGGTATTATATGCGAGCGTGCAGGCACAAATTCTGCATTCGCGCATGCTTTAAAATGTATATACATCATGTTTTCATACACGCAGGGACACAGTTTAAAATGTACATACAAATGCAAAGATATGTACGCACGCTTTTATACAAACACACACAAAAGATGCACGTAAAATACACATGAGCACACACCTTGTTTTAAATTGTGTGTGTATGTATATGTATAATATATACACACACATACATACACACATACGTGCGCAGACTTGCATGCATGTGCGTGCATAGATACACATATATACCCATACATAGGTACACTTATTTTAAATGTGTACATATATATATATACACACACACGTTTTCGTACACATGTACACAAGTATACATACACACACATATAAATTATATTAAACACATATATCTGCTTTCATAGATTTATACCCACACATAGGTACATATTTTAAATGCGTACATATGTATACACAATTTTCGTACACACGCACACAAGTACACACACACACACACATTTAAGTTAGACTAAATGTCAGGTTTCCAACACTATTTATCTATATCAAATAGGTGAAATTGATTGGTGGCCATTTTCTTCTAAATCCTTGCTCGACCCCATTCCTAATTATAGTAATATTTTGTCTTGCGGGAGGAGGGGGGCAGGGAAAGGCTATGAATTAATTAAGCAGGTTGTGATTGTCTTGGGGGGGGGGCTGGGTTTTGGATTCCCCCCCCCCCCCCCCCAAAAAAATTTGAGGGTTTTTTGAAGGCTTCAAGGCCAGCCGCGGCTTAAAAAGCGGTACCAAAACTTCCCTCCGGAAAGGAGGCGAAAAGTTTTGCAAAAAGAGGCAGGAACATAAACGGGGAGTGAGTCAGGGAATCTGTGGCTTGTTGAGTTTCTTTCACGCCCCCCTCCTCTCTTCCCCGCTCTGGATTTCATTGTTAATGTTGCTCTTTTTTTTGCCACCTCCTCCTCCCTTTTGGGGGGGGGCTAAATACGGGAACGATTCTGCCGGGGAGCTTTGCATGGCTAAGAACCGGAGCGGCCCAACCAGTTGGGGGCAATTCCATTCGGTCAAAAATCATCTGCGCTCCGGCTTTTTCAATAAAGCTCCATTCGGGGAGGGAGGGAAGGAAAAGAAAGGAAGCAAAATAGGAGGGAAGAGAAGAGAAGGAAAGGAAAGGAGAGGAGAGGAGGAGAGGGGAAAGAGGAAAAGAAAGGAAAGGAAGGAAGGAAGGAAAGCAGGAAAGAAGGAAGGAAAGGAAACAAAAGGGAAGGAAGGAAAGAAAGAAGAAAGGAAAGGAAACAAAAGGGAAGGAAGGAAGGAAAAGAAGGGAAGGAAAGAAGGAAGAAAGGAAGGAAAAAAGGAAGCAAGCAAGCTGGGAAACCCAGTCTAAAACCCTGAGCCCCCTTGAACTTCAGAGCAATTCATCCAAAGGCATCCCCGTTTCCAAACCCCCTTCCTCGCAAAATAAACCACACGCGAAAAATTTGCACTGGTGGGTTTGAAAACACCCCGCCCCCCCCCCTTACACTTTCCCCCAAGGCCGACTCTCTAGATGTGTCAGAGGCAACCCCCATCATCCCCAGCCAGAGGGAAGGACGAAGAGGTGACTTGCATGGACGCTGGAGGCCTGGCTGGACACCGGCGAGTCAGGAGGACTAAAAACAGGTTTTTGAAACCTGAGGTTCCGGCGATATTTCCCTTACCCTTAATGAACTGATCACTTATCGCCACGAGCCAACACGGCTAATTATTCCTCTTCTGATTACTGACCCCGGCTTTGGTTACATTTTTCATTTCCTGCAAACTACGCAGACCCGCCTTCGATCGTGTGTGTGTCCCCGAAAAGTGATTTTTTTTTTTTTTTGCTCCAGCTTGTACCTACTCTGAGAGTCGGACCCGAGTTTAAGGAAAACAAAAAGGGGCTTTACGAATAGAAAAGTGGAACTGACAAATGCTGAGCCGGAGGGGAATCATTGCAATAGAAGAGGCCTTAAGGAGGTAGGAAAAAAGCATGCGAGATCCGGCATGAGCTAGGAATTCACTTTTCAATGTTTCTTGCATTAATAAAATCACAATCTTTCTCTTTCTTCTCTCTCTCTTCTCTTCTCTCTCTTCTCTCTGTCTCTCTCTCTCTCTCCTCTTCTCTCTCTGTCTTCTCTCTCTTCTTTCTCTTCTCTCTCTGTCTCTCTCTCCTCTCTCTCTCTCTCCTCTCTCTATCTCTCTTCTTTCTCTTCTCTCTCTCTTTCTGTCTCTCTCTTCCTCTTCCTCTTCTTTCTTTCTGTCTCTCTCTTTTCTCTCTCTCCTCTCTCTGTCTCTCTTTCTGTCTCTTTCTGTCTCTCCCTTCTTTCTCTGTCTCTCTCTTCTGTCTCTCTCTCTGTCTCTTCTCTGTGTGTCTCTCTCGTCTCTCTTTCTGTGTTTCCAGTCATTCTACAAAGGACGGTCGGCTGCACGTCGCCCCCACTTTATTCGGGAGCAAAAGGAGCGGAGGATTAAACAGTAAGGCGAACTCCGCCAGCATTTGGCATCCAAACGTTCCCCCATCCCCGATCCAAAGCCGTTCGCGACGTTTTCCCCGCAGCAAATTAACGTGGCACCCCAATATACTTTTCCGCCTCCCCCCGCAGATCCCCCCCCAAAAAAATTCCTGGGAAAAGACGCGCAAAAAGTCGCCCGAGTCCTCGCAAGAGAGAGCAGCCGCGCAAGGCGGGCAACAACCCGCCCCCCTCGCTGCCCCCCAAATTATCCCTGGCTTTGGCGCACAGGCGGCGCAGCGAGGCCTGGGAAACGCGCGAGGAGGGGGAGCTGAGTCGCCTCCCCAGCTCCAAACGCCAGGGAAGTAGAGTTTCTACCCCCCCCCCCAGCCCCCCAAAAAGAAAGTCGCACGCATCTGCTTTAGAGAGACCCACCGAGGGGGAGGGGGGGGCTTCTAACCTGCCGGCTTTGGTGACGATCATTTCGGTGCCCAGTTGATTGAATTCGTCCCACAGCGCTTTCATCTCCAACTGGACGCTGATGTTGGCCACTTTGGGGTTCTTCTTGACCGGAGCCTTGGTCGAGGCCGGGCCCGATCCTCCAGAGCCGGAGCCCGGTCCGCTGCTTCCTCCTCCTCCTCCTCCTCCACCGCCGCCTCCTCCTCCTCCTCCTCCTCCACCGCCCCCGCCGCCTTCGGGAGCCTCGGAGCCCACCGGGAGTGGAGGGTTGTTGCTGGCCGCCGCTCCGGGCGCGAAGGAGTAGCCGCCGTGTTGCGCCTGGCCGTGGTGGCGGTGCGGCGGTTGTTGGTGCTGGTGCTGGTGCTGCTGGGCCGGCGGGTGGTGAGGCGGCGGCTGGGCCGAGCAGGGGTCGTAGTGGGGCGGCTCATGTTGGCCGTAAGTCTCTCCGGCCGGGGAGGGCGGGAGGTGAGGGTAGCCCGCCGCGGCGGCCGCGGCCGAGTTGAGGCTGCTCAGGCTGTTGGCGGTGAAAGCTGCAACATCGCAAAAATGGGAGAGCTGCGTGAGCCACGGGCTGGAGACGGCTGAGATCATTCCAGGCAGGCGGCGAGGAAGAAGAGCCAGAGGGAGAGAGGGAGAAAGAGAGAGAGTGTGAGCAGCGGAGGAGGAGGAGGAAGAGGAGGAGGAGGGCGGAGAGGGCACCCAAGCGCAGCCGGCCGGCCTGGCTCCCTCGCCTGCCCGCCTGCCTTCTTCCCTCCCTCCCTCCCGCTGGGCTCTGGGCCGCCCCGTCGTGGCCCGCCTCCACTTATAGCACCCCCGAACCGCCAGCCAGCCAGCCAGCCAGCCCGCCCGCCAGCCGGCCAGCCGCGTGCGCGCCCTGGGAACGCGCGAGCAAGCGGCTGCCTCTTTGCGCTCTCCTCCGGCCCCGTTTTTGCGCTCGGCCAAGTTCGAGCCTGGAGCGCGCACGTCCCACCCACCCCGCGCGCGCGCTCCCCCTTCTTCTCCACGCCCCCTCCTCTTCTTTCTTTCTCCCCCGCCCCCTTAAAGTTAAGGAGGAAGGGAGAGGGGAGGGGAAGGCCTGCCCTTCCCCACGTCCAACCGAACGGTCTTCTCCCCGGAGCGGAGCCAAAACAGTCCTTGCGCGCAGCCAAGGCTGGGTTTGCGCGCTGTTAACTCCCCTTTTCTCCGCTCAGCCTTGGTTTGGCCAGCCGAGGCGCGCTCCTCCTGCTTCCAGGGCGCGTTCCCAAGCGGGGAAAGGGGAGGGAGGGAGCGGCGGCGGCGGCGCGCCTTTTGCCTCTTCCCAGGGAGCGCGCACCGCGGCTCTTTGGCTGCTCTCCTTCCCTCCGAGCGCCAGCAGCGGCAAGGAGCTTCTCCCGCCCCTCTCCTCCTCTTCCTTTCTCTCGGGCCTCCCAAGCCTGGAGGGGAGCAGCAGGCGAGGAGGCGGCCAACAATGTGCTCGCAGCCGCCGACGGGCGAGGCTGGTTCCCCCACTCCCCAAACCTTGTTCGCTTCTCTTTCTCCCGGCTTGGCTACCAGGCTGCCTCGCCGGGTGTCCCCGAGGCCGCCGCCAAACCGGTTCTGATTTGATTTTCGCTTTTTCCTCCCCGCCTTCCTCTGAGATAAGACGGAGCGGGAAGAGGGGGTAGCACCACCTTTGCAGGTAAACCGCCCCCCCCACCCCGGGAATGTTTGACGAGGAAAGCAATTCGGTCTCGGGCGAAAAGAAGGGGGTGGGCTGGCTCCTCACGTTCCTCTCTCTCTCTCTCTCTCTCTCTCTCTCTCTCTCTCTCTCTCTCTCCCCCTACCTACGGTATCTACGGCATCTCTCTCTCTATCTATCTACGGTATCTACCTACCTACCTACCTCTCTCTCTTTATCTATCTATCTATCTATCTATCTATCTATCTATCTATCTATCGTATCTACCTACCTACCTACCTACCTACCTACCTACCTACCTACCTACCTACCTACCTACCTACCTACCTACCTCTCTATCTATGGTATCTCTCTCTCTCTCTCTCTCTCTCTCTCTCTCTGGTATCTATCTATCTATCTATCTATCTATCTATCTATCTATCTATCTATCTATCTATCTACCCCCCCCTCTCTATCTAGGGGTTATTGACAATCTGTTTAGCTCCTGTTCTCCCGTTCGCCCTTTCTGCCGGAGGAATTTGGCTTCCACCAGCAAGAAGTAGGAACGGGGGAGGGGGCCGCCTATCTCGCAACCCCTTCACACTGGCCTTGTCCTGATCTTCTCCATGCCCCCCACCCACCCACCCACCCACTCTAACCCTGCCCGGTTGGGCCGAGGCTAGAGACCGAACGAGGTCCCCTTCCGAAAGGGATCTGAACAGAATTCAGAAGGAGCCTCATTCTGAAGACACCGCCGCTGGTCCCGCTCCCCAGCCGGCGTTTAAGGTCCGGCCGATCTATAATCGGGGCGATCGGAGCCTTGGAATTACGGAGCGAAATGCCTGCCCTGGAAGGACGGACTCCAGAGGAATTTGGATGGGATTTATTTCTCGTTCTGGAGAAGGAGAAAATTTTAGTTCGCCTTTGGAGATTTGCAGCGGGAGAGGAGAACGCGCGATCCAGCCTCCGTTTTATTTTAATGTCAAATAGATAAGGCGGGGTGGACGGGGGGGGGAGGGGACGAGGAAACGAGCCAAGCGTTTTTCCATGCATCCTTCCAGCTCCGCCCGCCACCCCTGTCCAATAATTTCCTACCGCGGTTTCCCCTCGAAAGCCCTTGAAACCCGCTGGCGAGCTAGAGAGTTTGCGTTTTCAGGCAAAGGCTCCGCGATTTGACATGGGCGGAGGAGACGCCATCATTTCCTTAACTTCCCGCGATTAAACTTTTTGATACCGTCGCTATTTATTATGCGAGAGAATAAGGGCAAGGGCTTTTGATTATTATTGTTGTTATTGTTGTTGATGATTATGTGCCATTAAGTGGGTGTCGACTTTTAGGGTTATTTGTAATAGTATGTGCAGTAATTAGAATAGGTAGGTAGATAGGTAGATAGATAGATGAATTTAGATAGATAGATAGATAGATAGATAGATAGATAGATAGATAGATAGATAGATAGATAGATAGATAGATGAATTTAGATAGGTGAATTTAGATAGATAGATAAATTTAGATAGATAGATAGATGAATTTAGATAGATAGATAGATAGATGGATGACTAGGTGGCTCAAGTGGCTGAGCTTGTCGATCAGAAAGGTCGGCAGTTCTGCGGTTCGAATCCCTAGTACAGGTCTCCTGCGTGAGCAGGGGGTTGGACTAGATGACCTCCAAGGTCCCTTCCAACTCTGTTACTTAGATAGATAGATAGATAGATAGATAGATAGATAGATACATACATACATACATACATACATACATACATACATACATAATTAGGATAGACAGACAGACAGACAGACAATAGAGTGTCTGTGTTTTGTGTGTGTGTGAGAGAGAGAGAGAGAGAGAAAGAAAGAAAGGGAGAGGGAGAGGGAGGGAGGGAGAGGGAGGGAGGGAGGGAGAGGGGATTTTTTTTCTGAACCAGTCTGGGACATTTTAAAGGATCTCGACCCAAGCCGAAGAACCCTTTAGATAGAAAGAAGTGAATAAAATTCAGGCCAAGCCCTGCTGTTTATTTTCCCTTCCCACCCTCCGTTCTTCTTCCAAACGCTCCACCGCTATTCTGCGCTCAGTTAGGAGGGTTTTTTTTTCCCAGCGCCTAATTTGTAGGATTTTTTTTTCTTCCTTTGATAGCCACAGCCTCTCGACCTCCATCGCAAATATTTGGGACAAATATTTAGGTCAAAACCCTTGCGGGCTTCTCCGCTGTTCTCCAGTTCAGAGAAATATTTTGGTTTTTCCAAGGCTTGGGTCAGCCGTCAAGGCGAGACTGCTTTCTTTGTCCTTTCAAATGGAGCCACAATGTTATTTTACACGCGTAAAATATTTGTCTGAACGATGGTGTCATTCCTTCCCATTTTATTCCTTTTCATCTCTTTCTGCACTCTGTAAACTGTGAACTGATTAATTATTTGTATCCTGCATCATTATTATTTACTACAAATAAGGCGGCGAATATATCCATCACACCTTCCTCCTACTTTCCCCCAACAACAACCCTGCGAAGTAGGCTGGGGCTGAGAGAGACTGACTGGTCCGAGGATACCCAAAGTGGCTTGCGTGGCTAAGGCGGGACTAGAACTCACCGTCTCCTGGTGAGTCAAAGTCACCCAAAGTCACCCAGTCGGCCTTTCACAGCTAAGAAGGGACTTGAATTCACCATCTACCCTGCCTCCTCCTCCTCTTACTGAGTTGAAGACATTAAAAATAAATAAATAAATAAATAACAAATAATCAATCAATCAATCAATCAATACTTCCTAAATCACCCGCACACTTTAAGGAGAACTGTATTAAATTTTTATTTTGGAGAGGAGCAGTGCTTATGTGCGAGGTTTTGGCCACTGCTTCAGTTGTGACAGCGTTAGCCCCCAAAAGCTCTTAGCTGAATTAATGAAATCGTGGCTTATTCAAAACGAGAGTTTTACGGTGGGCAAGATCCAGGGACGCTTAAATAACTGCAAAGCTTGGCCCGCTGAGCTAAAAAATGTATTTTTTTAAAAAAAATATGTGATTCTATAGGAACAGAACTGGGCAACACACAAAAGGCTGCTAACCGGTTTTGCGTGCTTAATTAAGTCTGAAACTCAACTTTGTGGGCAATTAATGCCATCTAGAGACCCATCTGTGGGTCTCTAAATCCAGCCTAAAACAAACGCACGGAAGTTGGTTTTATTTTTTATTTTGTCCTGCACGGGAAAAAAACACAAGCCATTTTCGACTCTCTTAAAAGAAATAGTCCCTTTAAAAAAGAGGGGGGGAAAGAGAAAAGGATCACACCCTGCGGCTGAAGAGCAAAACCTTTGCGATTCTTCATCCCAGATTTTGATTAACCATGGTTTAGCAACTCATCGATTTAAAAAGAGCCTTAGAGTAGGGTTGTTGTTTTTTTTTAATCTCACTTTAAGCCACTTTATAGTTCGGGAGTTCTCCCCAGGAGCTAAGGGACCCAAAGTATATTGTGTGAATCCGGGGTATTCCTGGCCTCTGACATACCATCCCTTCCCCTCTCCACCCAGACCCACAGACACGCGAGTTTGCCCTGGAACTCTACAGCTCGGTGGCAAGCTCGCTAATTGACAGGAAGCTGTCATTAAAAGAGTTAACAGCTTCTGTTAGCTTTATCTCCAGTTCTTGAGTTTAATCGTAGCTTCTGAGTTGTTTCCCCCATTGGAAGAGATGCCCCTGGAGAAAAATATTCAATGTTTGCATCCCAGTTAGATACCTATTTCTGTTCGGGAGGTGTCCCAGTGGAGAATTTACTCCTCGGAAACTAAGGAGACAATCCTTTGATATAAAAGTCTCTGGGTTTCTATTCCGATTATTTAGAGACAGCGCGTTACTCAACTAACTAAACCTTAACTAAAGGTTTACTCAGACAATCCCGCTTGCTTAAGCAGCAACAGCAGGACTTGCCCAGCGGATTTACTCCGAACTGGCCTGAGCCGACTTTTTCTAGGCTGACCCAACACATTAAGCCGTAGCAATAGTGGACTACGCTCGACCGGAGATTTCAACTCCTCTGCTTGTGTGAATGCAGCCGCGGCTGGATCTGGTGTCCGGGTGGGCTCATTTGGTGAGTCCTAAAAAGAGACCCAGGCCCATAGACCTGTCAACAAAACCGTGGGGGATTAATGGGGCAGCGAGGGAGGGGAGGAGACGTCTCCCTTCCCCCCCCAACCATTTCAAGCCCACCTTTTCTGGATGCCTGAAGAGGGAGGACGCAGAGAGACAATCTGGGGTTCATCCGAAAACAAGCCAACTTTGACTCCTTAGTTCTCTGCACCTTGCCTGGATCTGGGCCACCTGAAGTTTCGAATCCACGGGTTTACAGCGAACGGATCTTTCAGGTTGCTAATTCTGGGGGTGTTCCTTAGGGACGCGCGTCTTTGAGACCACACAACCACGGTTGGAAAAAGGGAGAAGGAGAAGGAGAAGGAGGAGGAGGAGGAGGAGGAGGAGAAGGAGGAGGAGGAGGAGAAGGAGAAGGAGAAGGAGGAGGAGGAGGAGAAGGAGAAGGAGAAGGAGAAGGAGAAGGAGAGAAGGAGAAGGAGAAGGAGAGAAGGAGAAGGAGAAGAGAAGGAGAAGGAGAAGGAGAAGGAGAAGGAGGAAGGAGGAAGGAGGAGAAGGAGAAGGAGAAGGAAGGAGAAGGAGAAGAAGAAGAAGAAGAAGAAGAAGAAGAAGAAGAAGAAGAAGAAGAAGAAGAAGAAGAAGAAAGAAGAAAGAAGAAGAAGAAGAGAAGAAGAAGAAGAAGAAGAAGAAGAAGAAGAGAGGAGGATGAGGACAGATTCGGGGTCCCACGACCCCTCCAACTCAGGCCGGCCAAGCCTTGATCGTAAGTGTCCCGATGCCGTGTTTTTTGGAAGGCGGTTGGATTTCAGCTCTCGGTCGAAAGGACGGCAGCCGAGGACATCCTAAGGGCGCCGACCTGGGGGAAAACCGGCGTGGCTCGCTGGACAGCTGGCGCTGCCGCCCTTTAGGATTCCTGCGCCTCCATCCCGCGTTGGCTTGAAGGGCAAGAGCCCCCGAAAAGCCGGCTTATTCGGAGACCCTCCACCCCCCCTCCCTTTAGTTCAACTGGAAGGGAAGGGTTCGTTTCCAAAAGCGGAGGGCAGCCTTAGGAACGGAGGGGAGCGTCTTTAACCAGAGGGAGTTTAGGTTCCCTATTTGAGTTTAATGAACACATTTTAAATCGTGTTTTATTCCTATTCCAATTTCATTTGAAATTGTTCCTATCAAATGTTTGCAATAATTGTTTCTGGAACTTTGCGCTTTGATATGGCCCAAGGGCTAATCAATAAATAAAGATGATTGTTTGAGTTCAGGGCGAAAGAGCAGGCAGATTTAAAGGGGGTGGGTGGGTTAAGGAGGGGGGGGGGGGATTTCTTCCCCCATTCAATCCCCTTCGCCCGAATCTCGGCGGGGGAGGGTGGTCCCTAGAGGGGGGCGGAGAGCAAAGCAGCCTCAGAGTTCAGACCCGCGCACGTACCCCGGCCGTGATCCCCCCCCCACTCTCGCCGCCTTACCTTCCATGTCTCGGGTGACTGCGCTGAAATGCATCCTTCTCCGGGAGGCGGCGGCGGGGTGGTGGTGGTAAGCTTTGCGAAGCCTCCCGCCGGCGAAGGCGGTGCCGGGCTGACAGTCGAGCGCAGGTTCTTCCTCTTCTTCCTCCTTCTCCTCCCCCCCTCCTCTTCCTCCTCCTCCTCGCTGGCGGGTTCGACGGCTGCAATCAAAGAAGCGATGCTGAACGCGTTGGCCTTGGGGGACAAGGGGCTCGCCTCGTCCATGGGGCGGGGGGGTGTAGGTGGGTGGGTATTTGCGGGGAAGCCCACCCGACGGCGCGCTCTCCGAGCCCAGTTCAGCGCTCCATGGGCGGCTGGCGTGGACGCGGCCGCAACGAGTGGCGAGGAAAGGCAAAGCGGGAACGGAAGCTTCCAACGCGGCTCTCCAGCTCTCCCCTCCCCGCCCGGGGCCCGTCCCTCCCCTCCCCGCCCCTCCTCAGCCCCTCTCCGCTCCCTCCAACCAGCTGCCGGAGAGCGCCCGCCGAGCGCGCCTTCGCCCTGCCCCGTTGGCGGCAGGCAAAGGCAGCGATCCGGACCCGTTTGCGACGAATTCAAGCCCGGGTTGGATGCGCAAGCGAGACACGGATCTTCCTTTCGCTTCCCCGTCGGCCAACTCGCCACGGGATAAAAGGGACACCAATATCGAAGGAACAGTGAGATATTGAAGCATTAAAGGGATGGGACAAAAATGAAATGGGAATGACCAAAATTAAAATCATTTAATATTTTATTAATAATAGGACTGGGTGTTTTGTTAATTTATTTATTGGTTCGATTTATATGCCGCCCTTCTCCGGAGACTCAGGGCGGCTTACAATGCGTTAAGCAATAGCCTTCATACTTTTGTATATACCTGCTTAGTAGGGCTTTCGGCCCCCCCTAAGCGGTGTTCTCTTTTAATACGAAGTCAGCATATTGCCCCACAATCTGGGTCCTCATTTTACCTACCTCGGAAGGATGGAAGGCTGAGTCAACCTTGAGCCTGGTGAGATTTGAACTTGCAGTAATTGCAGGCAGCTGGTGCTACTTAACAGCGCTTTAGTCTGCTGCGCCACCAAGGCTCTTAATGTGAGTTATTGGGTTAAGGATTTTCTGTCTTCACTGTGAGTTGTATTGTGTTGGGGGTGGGATGCACTGAGGGAGCTCAACCAATCTCATTGCACCCATGTTGTGCACTGACAATAAAACTCTGGCACTCCAGGTGTCTCTTCTATCCCACCCCTATCCTTAACTGACGTCGCCTGTTTCCTTACAGGGCATGGAAAGGGCCACCTTTCCCAGGACTGTCCCCTCCATGCAAAGTCACGGATCGTGTCTCTGTCTCTGTCTCTGTCTCTCTCTCTGTCCCTCTCTCTGTCCCCCCCTCTCTCTTTCTCTCTCTGTGTGTGTCTGTGTCTTGCGCAGGTAAGAGAATCCACCTGGGCCCTTCTGTTCTATTACAGTCTTTAAACTGTGGCAGCATCAAAGATTTTAACAGAAGGTAACCCAGTTTAAAAGGAGGGAGGGAAGACGAGACAGAAAAAGGCTCAGAGAAAATAAAACTGCGCACTCCCACTAACGGACTGGCCTCGAGCAACGAAGATGATCAGGGGACTGGAAGCTAAAACATTCAGAAGAAGGGTTGCAAATTTGGGTTATGTCTAGTTTAATGAAAAGAGGGACTAGGGATGACATGATAGCAGTGTTCCAATATCTCAGGGGCTGCCCCAAAGAAGAGGGGAGTCAAACTTCTCCAAAACACCTGAAGGCATGGCAAGAAGCAACAGATGGAAACTAATCAAGGAGAAAAGCAACTTAGAACTAAGGAGAAATTTCCTGACAGTGAGAACAATTCATCAGTGGAACGACTTGCCTCCAGAAGTTGTGAATTCTCCAACACTGGAAATTTTAAAGAAGAGATTGGACATCCATTTGTCTGAAATGGGATAGAGTTTCCTTGCCTGAGCAGTGGGGACTGGACTAGAAGACCTCCAAGGTCCCTTCCAACTCTCCGGCATTCAGTCTCGTATTCCCCAGGAGTAAGAGCTGGTGCCCTCCACATGTCATAGCACCCACTGGCATAATCTCTAAGCCAAGGGTCAGCAACCTGCGGCTCTAGAGCCGCATGTGGCTCTTTCACCCCTCTGCTGTGGCTCCCTGTCACTCAAAATATACGTCCCAATCGCCAATGTGCGACACTCACTGGCACGCGATTTATTGAGCTTTTTACCCCCCGGTAGGCCAACCATGGATAAATCCAAGAAAAGAAAAGTTTCAGAAGAAACAGAACATTTAATTTAACAGATGCTAGTTTTGTGGCCGCTCAGAAATAGTCAGGCACAGGAAGGGTTTTGTGGCTCCCGGTGTTTTCTTTTCTGTGGGAAACGGGTCCAAATGGCTCTTTGAGTGTTTAAGGCTGCAGACCCCTGCTCTAAGCATTGGTCGTACTGCTGCCTGGGGCTTACAAGAACCAGAGTGCCAGGCCCCTGAATGCGTCGGGGATAATAGATCCTAAACGTAGACCCAAGGAGAAAGAGAATAGTCTTTGTGGGCGAAGCGAATACCAACTACTGGTAGTAAACCAATTTAGGACTCACTCGGTTTCCCTGGAATGTTTTCCTTAGAGGTGGGTTTTGAGTGAGAGGTTTCCTAGCTGAAGAAAGGATAATGAATCTAGAAAACCTTTTCTACCAGTTGACCAGATTGTGGGACGATGAATCGCTGCCTTAGAAGAGTGAGGAAAATTCTCAGGGACGACTCTCACCACTTCTTTACTCTCCTACCATCGGGGAAGGAGATATAGAAGCATAGCCAGCCAGCCAGCTGCACAAACAGGCTGAAGAACTGCCTTTATCCGTGGACTGTCAGACTCCTGAATGCGAAATAACATCGTACATAACTACGTAGTACGAGGGACTTGCAGGGCCGTGTAACATGTTCACACTGGTGCAATAGGACTGGGTGTTTTGTTAATATGATTTATTGGGGTTAGGGATTTTCTGCCTTCACGGTGAGTTGTATTGTGTTGGGTGTGTGTGTGTGTGCACTGAGGGAGCTCCACCAATCTCATTGTACATATGTTGTGCGCTGACAATAAAGATTTGAATTGAGATGAATTGTTATAATTAATTTGCTCACCTGTTTTAATCTCCCTCCCTTTCCCAGTTAAGTCATCCTCCAACCATTATCCCTGGCATAAAACAAGGAGTGAGAATGGAGCGACCCTTTAAGATTATTAGCTTCGATCCCTTAAGATTATTAGCTTAGGTTTTGCATCGTCTCAACCCGCCCCCACCCCAAAAAACCCACTCTTAATTCCTGAAGCCAAAATGAGGTTGTTGGTTTTTTTTAAGGGGGGCTGAAATCATAGACATGTATTGCATGGTTAGCTAACCCTCCCTTTACTAAAGTAACAGAAAATAAAGCTTTTACCGTCCTCCTAGCTTATAGGAAGTGAGACGAGATCGCTTATCTGCTTAATTAAATTCGGATCACAGGCTAAATCTGCCAAACCTCTTTTTACAACTTGAAGATATGAATTGAAGATCAGGAACGAGAGCTACGGATTTGGATTGGTATAATTTGGATTAATGCAGTTTATTTTTAATTTTTTTTTTCCTGCCTCGTCAAGCACAGGCATAAGATCCAGTAGTAAAAGGCAGGGAGGTACTTAAAGAGTTTTTGCCTAGAGCTTAGTTCTAGCATTAATACAGAATGTTGGAAATAGAGAGAGGGGGGGAGAGAGAAGAGGGGAGGGGGAGGGAGGGAGAGAGAGAGAGAGAGAAAGAAAGAAAGGGGGAGAGAGAGAGAGAGAAAGAAAGAAAGAAAGAGGGGAGAGAGAGAGAAAGAAAGAGGGAGAGAGAGAGGGAGGGAGGGAGGGAGGGAGAGAGAGAGAGAGAGAGAGAGAGAGGAGAGAGAGGAGAGAGAGAGAGAGAGAGAGAGAGAGAGAGAGAATTATTATGGTCCCAGACCAGCGCAATTAGAAACAGCAATAAAAGTCCTTCTAATCCACACATATCTGTATATTTGTTAAACAAATTTATGTAGCTGCTCGACTCACAGAGAGGTGTATGACATTTTTTTAAAAAAATCCAGCTAAAAACACACAATTTAAACCCCAATCTCCACCATGAATACCAATAAGATCAATGTTAATATTAAACAACGATAAGGAAGGGTTCTTAGATCAGGGCTGTGTTAGACTAAAAAAAAAAAAGGGGGGGGATCTGTATAAAAACCGGATACTTTACGAGAAGGCTAAAATTAGGATATTAACATTTTGTCGACCAGTGGATCAATTTTTTTATTACGGCCACAGACCAGCTTCAACCAATAAATCTTACAGACTTACATCTAAGTATCATACAATGCAATGCAATTCAAGCAAACGAGAGAGAGAGAGAGAGAGAGAGAGAGAGAGAGGAGAGAGGGAGGGAGGGAGGGAGGGAGAGGGGGGGAGGGTATCTTTCCCCTACAGGGATGTTAAACCATTGGTGTATCGCTAACAAGAGGGAAAATTCACAATTTCCCAATAATTGAATCAAATTCTTTATTGGCCAAGTGTGATTGGACACACAAGGGATTTTGTCTCCCGGGCATAAGCTCTCAGTGCACATGCAAACAACAAATAATAAATCGTGATATAGACATCGTAAAAAAAATACACCCATCATAAATCATAAGATACAACATTTAGTGCGAGTCATAGGATACTAACTAAGCAGTCAGCATAAATCATACAAGGATGCTAAATAAAACAATATAAATTGTATAAGAGACAAGCAACAAAATTATAGGCGTAAGAAGATAAGGAGAAAGGTGAGAAATAATAATAATAATAATACAGTCTTAGTAAATAGTTTGACAGTGTTGTGGGAATTAGTTGTTTAGCAGTGAGTGATGGGGGGGAGGGGGAGAACTGTCTTTGTGTCTAGTTTTCTGATGTGCAGTGCCCAGATAGTATTGTTGTGAGGGGTTGAAGTTGAAACGTTAGGTCCAGGTGTGAGTGGTCTGTTAGAGCTAGAGTTAAGAGTTAGAGTTAGAGTCTGATTTGAGTTTGAGTTGTTAGAGTTGTTAGAGTTAGAGTTAGAGTTAGAGTTAGAGTTGTTAGAGTTAGAGTTAGAGTTAGAGTTGTTAGAGTTGTTAGAATTGTTAGAGTTGTTAGAGTTAGAGTTAGAGTTGTTAGAGTTAGAGTTAGAGTTAGAGTTAGAGTTAGGGTTAGGGTTAGGGTTTGGGTTAGAGTTTGAGTTAGAATTGAAATAGAAATGAGCTGGAAGGGACCTGGGAGGTCTTCTAGTCCAGCCCCTGCTCAAGCAGGAGAACCTACCCTATTTCAGATAAGTGACTGTCTAGTCTCTTCTTCAAAACCTCCAGTGATGGAGTGCCCACGATTTCTGGTGGCAAGCTATTCCACTGATACTTTCCCAGCCCTCTTTCTGGCTCGTGTGTGCAGTATACAGGTCCTCAATGGAGGGCAGGCTGGTTGCAATGGGTTTTTTTTCTGCAGTTCCTAACCATCCGTTGAAGTCCATGTCGGTCTTGTTGGGTTGCAGTTAAGAATTTAAAAAATAGTTTTAGCCCATCCTCAGTTGCCTGCACAGTGCACACACAACCAGGTGTTTTCCCTGGGCCATCTTTTTTTCTATTTTCCAATCCAACTTTTGGGAATCTTTCCCCCCTCCTCCAGGATGTCCCAGAATGGTGAGGCCTGGTGGATCGATCCATTGAATTGGAGAGGGGGGAAGTAATGTTTCACCTTAAGCAGGTCACCTGAGACCAAAGGACTGCACGCCCTCCTGGCATCCAATCTACAAAACTGCAGAGTGAGGAAGGGAGGGGAAGGGAGGGGAGGGGAGGGTATTGTTTCTGGCGTATATAGGGGAAGGGACCTCCTTTTCAGAATCTGGCTT
This sequence comes from Pantherophis guttatus, assembly GCF_029531705.1. Next base: position 3,405,422 of record NW_026844101.1, read on the forward strand.
GCTGACTGACATCTTCACAGGACCATGGAAATAAATCTCAAAGACCTAGTTTCAGGGCTCCACCAATTTCTATCTTCTGTCTTTCGTGTTTTGTTTTTTTAAAAATTTATTTAAACTTGTTTACTGCCCTTCTCCTGGTGGACTCAGGGCGGTGCACAGCCAAGTAAAAAACATCCAATACAAAATTTAAAAATTTAAAAGAATTATACCCTTTGGCCAAATTTAAGAACCTTATGACTAAAACCCATTAAACAATTAAAAATCTAATATCTCAAAAACGGGGAGGGGGGGTTTCACGCCAGCCCTGCTTGACGGAAAAGTTTTTAGGGTGCAGCGAAAAACCCGGAGATCTGATATCCTCCATATCTCTGGAGGCAAATCGTTCCAGAGGGCAGGTGCTGCCACAGAGAAGGCCCTCCCCCTGGGGGTCGCCAGCCGACATTTCCTGGATCATTAACCCCCATGCGTTTAACAGATTTAACAGATTAACAGAGTTGGAAAATGTCGAATGGATGTTCTGAATGATCATTTGTGTCCAGATTTGTCTACCCCAGTTTTATCTAACCCAGTGTTGTGTGGCCTGTGCAGCTGGTAGCTGATTCTGACAGTGAGGAGGCTGGTGTGGTGCTGCGCCAGCAGCCTGTGCAGCTGGCACTCGAGTTGGACAATGAGGAGGCTGGAGAAGATGTGGTGCCAGAGGCGGGGATTCAGCCAGGGCCTTCAGAACCTCCAGAAGCTCCATAAGTGAAGAGGAAGAAGACAAGGAGCCTCTTCTCGATGCACGGGGCGCGCAGAGCTGCCAAAAGGCAGGAGTGGCTCCTCAGGAGGAGGTCTCCTCGAGAGTAAGGCTTGGGGCTAATTGGCCACTCCCTTAGCCTATTTAAGGAGGAACGCCGACTGAAGCAATTTGCAGGGAACAACTTTAGTTCACTCTCCTTCGCGTCTGGATTCTCTGCAAATTGCTTCTGGGCTTTCTGCCAACCTTAGTAAGATTGTGATTACTTTATCTTTGGTTTCTTGTAGGCTGTTAAGAAAGTTTATCAACAGCCTTTGTTTTGAAAAAGTCTGAGTTATTTTAGTAAATTCAGTTTTGTACAAACTTTGTGTGTGCTGTGTTCTTTGGGGTCCATACCTGGGGTAGAACACCCAGAAGCTCAAGATCAAGGACAATGGAAGTCATAGCTGAAAACATCTGGAAGGGATTGAATGGCAGAAGGTGGTTGTAATGCCAATTTTGAGGGGTCTTTGATGCTCTGGTTATGTCTAGCATTGATGATGTTCCCTAGTTGGGTCACGAAATGTCTGCAAGAAAACCACCAAGCTCAAAAGAGCACCAAGGACCCCCTTTGCACCGAAATATAATTTTATCATTTTATCTTAAATTATTAAATTATGTTATTCCAAATTTCATTTTAGACTGTATTTTATCCCAATTTATTTTAAATTGTATTTTGTTCCAATTCATTTTATATTGTATTTTATTCCAATTTCATTTTAAATTGTATATTTTAATCCAATTTCATTTTAAATTGCTTTTATCAAATTTTAGTAATCATTTGTTCCTGGAACTCTGCCCTTTGATATGGCCCAAGGCCTAAACAATCAATAAATGTAATGTAATGCAAATCTAGACAGCATACTGAAAAGCAGAGACATCACCCTGCCAACAAAGAGCGTTAGTCAAGGCGATGGTTTTCCCAGTTGCAATGGATGGCTGTGAAAGTTGGACCATAAAGGAAGGCTGAGAAGGGCCAAAGAATGGAGGCCTTTGAACTCTGGTGCTGGAGAAGACTCCTGCGAGTCCCTTGGACTGCAAGGCCATCCAACTGTCAGTCCTAGAGGAGATCAACCCTGACTGCTCTTTAGAAGGCCAGATCCTGAAGAGGAAACTCAAATCCTTTGGCCGCCTAATGAGAAGGAAGGACTCACTGGAGAAGAGCCTAATGCTGGGAACGATGGAGGGCAAAAGAAGAAAGGGGACGGCAGAGAACGAGGGGGTGGATGGAGTCACTGAAGCAGTCGGCGTGAGCTTAAATGGACTCCAGAGAATGGTAGAGGACAGGAAGGCCTGGAGGAGCGTTATCCAGGGGGTCGCGATAGGTTGGACACGACTTTGCAACTAACAACAAGAACCAAAATGTAATCTAATATTCTCCTTTATGGGTAAGCCAGAAATGATTAGCTGGAGATGATGATCAGATTCACAGTGAATGAACTACAGTGAATGAATGAATTTTGAACATTGGAATAATTGGCATAAAGGAGGAGGAGGAGGAAGGAGGAGGAGGTGGAGGAGGAAGGAGGAGGAGGAAGAAGAGGAGGAGGAAGAGAAGAAGAAGAGGAGGAGGAGGAGGAAGGAGGAGGAGGAGGAGGAAGAAGAGGAAGGAGGAGGAGGAGGAAGGAGGAGGAGAAGGAAGAGAAGAAGAAGAGGAGGAAGAGGAGAGGAAGAGGAGGAGGAGGAGAGGAAGGAGGAGGAGGAAGAAGAGGAGGAAGGAGGAGGAGGAAGGAGGAGGAGGAGGAAGGGAGGAGGAGGAAGAAGAGGAGGAGGAGAGGAAGGAGGAGGAGGAGGAAGGAGGAGAAGGAGAAAGAGAAGAAGAGGAGGAGGAGGAGTAACTAGGCACGAGCCCAACTAATAGAATATTTGTAGCTCAGAAGAGAATATTTGAAGAGAATATTGGTAGCTCAGGGTTGAACTGTGAAGTCCTTGGTTATCTCTGTGTCTGACTGTTTTATTGCAGACGTTTCATGATCCAACCAGGTAACATCATCAGTGCGAGAAGGAGTGGGGTTGGAGGAGGAGAAACATTGTGGAGTCTTTGATGGTCTCTATATTTAGCTGTTTTCTTGCAGACATCTAACAACCCAACTAGGCAATTTCATCAGTGCTCGTAGCACCAAGCACTTAGAAGTCAGTCCCGTTGAATTCAAGGAGTTTGGATCCAAACGGAATCAGAACTGGAGTAGCTCCATTCGAAAGGAAAGCATGTTGGCTTGAACACGAGTCTTGGGGCTAAATCTAGATTCTTCTAGATCCGTTTTTATTGAGGAGAAGGTCTTATTTAGTCCTGCATTCAAAGCCCTTTTAATATTATTCCACTTTTTGGGGGAGGAGGGGCGAGTTTTAAACTCTCTTGCAAGCCGTCTCGGTTTCCAAGAGTCTGCAAACTCGCTAAGAGAACACGCGTACCCAATGCACGTGTGAACGGAATATAATTCCACCCTCGGGGATATATAAAGTTGTTTTGGGGCTCGGACCTCAGGACACGGATCTGGAACCCGCGTTTTGGGCCAAAGGGAGGGAAGGAAACGCTTTTTCGCTTCGTCCCCCAATTCCCAGCTCGATCCTTTCAAACAAATAAGCAAACCAGCTCGGGGAAAACTCGCGAAGCCAAGATGCCAATTTTGCTACGCAGGCTGGAAAACCTGGATATTTATGCTTACACCAGGACTCTCTCCGGCACCTGCGGAATTCCCACGCGCCTCCCACGCCTCAAAGCCAGCGAGATTTCCCCCCGGCTGCATTTTAGTTCAACAAAAATGCTCCTTTAAAAAAAAGAAAAGAAAAAGATGGATCCACTTTTAAAATAAATTGGAAGAGAAGAACGGCGGTTTGACTAATTTGGACCCGTGAGGAAGAGAGAGAGCCACCGAAAAATATATCGTATCGTATCGTATCGTATCATAGCAATAGCACTTATATACCGCTTCCCAGTGCTTCCCAGCCCTCTCTAAGCGGTTTACAGAGTCAGCCTCTTGCCCCCAACAATCTGGGTCCTCATTTTACCCACCTCGGAAGGATGGAAGACTGAATCAACCTTGAAGGATACAATAGCAATAGCATTAAGACTTCTATACTGCTTCCCAGTGCTTAGCCCTCTCTAAGCGGTTTACAGAGTATTGCCCCCAATATTGGGTCCTATTTACCCACCTCGGAAGGATGGAAGACTGAATCAACCTTGAGATATATATTATATTGTATTATATTGTATTGTATTGTATTGTATTATATTGTATTATATTGTATTGTATTATATTATTATATTATTATATTATATTATATTATATTATATTATATTATATTATATTATATTATATTATATTATATTATATTATATTATATTATATTATATTAATATTATATTATATTACTATATTAAATCATATCATATGGTATACTAATACTAATACTAATACTTATACATACTACTAATACTTATACTTATACTTATACCATACTACTAATACTAATACTAATACTATATTGGAACATTACCAAATAAAACAAGCTTTTTTAAAAAATAAATAAATCCCTAATACGTCTTTATTTAAAGCCAAGCCCGTTTTATTTCCTTCCACGCAGAATTCGGAGTCTGCCGTCCGTTTTATCTCACCAGGAAATCTACCTTGGCTGAGCTTTGCAGTTTGCAGAAGAGCCAAAATATCCTTTCCCCCCCACTCCTCCCCCAAATCCAGGACCAGCTTTTTAAAAGAGGAGCTACTCTGGACACGAACATTCTTATTCCAAAGGCTAGCTTTTTAAAAAAATAAAATAAAATAAAATAATAAATAATAAAATAAAATAAAATAAATAAAATAAAATAAAATAAAATAAAATAAAATAAAATAAAATAAATAAAATAAAATAAAATAAAATAAAATAAAATAAAATAAAATAAAATAGGAGGGGGAGGCAATCCCTCCCCTTCTTTAAGGATCGAGGTCGGCGAACAAAGAACAAGATTAAACGGCGGGGGAGAGACTTAGGGTAGTAAGAGAGTGTAGGGCACATCGGCGCGCTCCCACCTGATGCCCCCCCCCCAAAAAACTTTCGCTTCCAAAGTTTCTCCCACCTTGAGAATCCTCCGTCTTCCTTCGGCTGGTTTTTCTCCCGTTCCTCCTGACCGGAGTGGGAGGCGCCGCTAAACACCCACACCCATACACGCTCACTCACTCACACACACACATACGAACGAATAACGCCTCTCCGCCTTGCTTGCCTCGTTTTGCGGGTGGCTACACACACACCAGCCAAGAAACGGGGAGCAATTGCGCAATGCGGGATGGAAGAACCAGATTTCCAAAGGAGAGGAGGGGAGCCCTCTCCCCACCCGATTTCCCTGCTTCGCTTGCTCCCCTCCCTCGCACGAGCTCCTTCCTCCTTCCTTCCTTCCTCAATCCTTCCTCTTCCTTCCTTCCTTTCTCCTTCCTCCTTCCTTCCTTCCTCCCTCCCTCCTTCCTCTTCCTTCCTTCCTTCCTTCCTTCCTTCCTTCCTTCCTTCCTTCCTTCCTTTCTTTCTTTCTTTCTCTCTCCCTCCCTCCCTCCCTCCCTCCCTCCCTCCCTCCCTCCCTCCCCCCTCCTTCCTTCCTTCCTTCCTCCCTCTCCCTCTCTGGTGTGGTAAGAAGCTTATTAACTCCTCTCCGTTTTAAACAAGGGAGCCCCTAAAATATCGGGCCAGGTTTTCTCCAACGAGCACCCCCCTCCTTCCAGAAACACCGCATGACTCTCCTTTTCCGCATACCTGAGTGGTTGTGGATGATGGGCATAATTGTCGCCCAGAGCTTCTAGAAGAGGCTGGTTTATTGGAATGTCACGCTGATAGCTGGGAAAAGAGAAACCTGAAAAACGGTAGGGGGGAGGGGGCGGAACGGGTAAAATATTGGAGGGGTGGCGGGAGCGCAAATGAGCTGGATTCCCGATCCGTTTAGGCTAGGATATACCAATAAAGGAGAATATTTGCAGCTGGGGGTTGAAAAGAGGGGTCCTTTGTTGTTTTCTCGCAGACGTTTCATTCCCCAACTAGGTAACATAATCAGGACTAAAAGGAGGAGGAGGGGGAAGGGGCGACTGTGGGGTCCTTGGTGCTCTCTGAGCTTGGTTATTTCTTGCAGACATTTCATTTACCTGAATTATAACATCATTATTTGTTTGGGTAATGAAACTTCTGCAAGAAAACCAAAGTTGGGATGTTTTAAATTTAGAATAACTTTATTTTTAATACACTAACCGGCATATATTAAAATGAAATTTCGTTGCATGCAGCTCTCAAAGGTTCTCCACCTCTAATATACATGACATAAACATGACAACATAAATAAATACAGAATTATGCACATACCCACATACATTATATTTATGGATGGAAGGAAGGAAGGAAGGAAGGAAGGAAGGAAGGAAGGAAGGAAGGAAAAAGAAAGGAGAGAAAGGGAAAGAAAAGAAAATCGAAGGAAGGAAAGAAAAGGGAGAAAGGGAAAGAAAAGGAAAGGAAGGAAAGGAAAGGGAGGAAAGGAAAGGAAAGGAAAGGAAAGGAAGGAAAGGAAAGGGAGAAAGGGAAAGAAAAAAAGGATGGTTGCCAAGCAGGCAGGCAAGTTAAATTACAGATTTTTATTGGAACATGTTCCACGCTGTCAAATATCAATAGTTTGGTCTGGGGAACATCTCCAGAAAGAGACTTTTGTGCCCCAAATAATCCCCACTTCTTAAAACCTATTGATCAGCCCCAGAGAGGCAGTAGGAGTCTCAGAGGCAGGTGCGGGCTCTGTAAGAAGCTTTGGGGTGATCAGGAAAGAGACATTGATTCCCCCAAATAGATAAGAAAGAAATCTATTGGTTTCATAGCAAGGCGAGCTTTAAAGCCACTGCTAGGATTTAATTCGCTTAAAAAAAAAAAAAAACCTGCCCATCTCCCAGCAGTTTCTAAATAGGTTTGCACCAACAATGCCTCCAGTGTTGGGACTTTAATTCTGCGCTGATGGATTGGGGCGCAAAACCCTCACAAATAAAACACAAACCGAATTTAATTCAAGGGCCGCCTCGATATTCCAAAGAATGGCTACTCCTAGTCGGTTAGCCGGCTGTCTCCGGTGCACGCAAAAAATAAAAAATAAAAATGAAGTTTGTGAAAAAGCCACAGCTTGTCCCTACATCGCGTTGCCACATCCATTATCTTCTAGAGACCAAGTTAATCTCTTAATTTGGTCTAGAATCGGTTGTATTATCTCCATAGAAACCGTGGCAGGATGGGGGGGGGGACCCCTGAAACTAATGCCATTCGGAATGACCTGCGTTGGTTTGCAGCGCCATCCTATACCCTTTGCTCAGATCCCATTGAGTGGGGTTTCTCCACCTGACCCCATTTCAGCCATTGGCCCTGAGATTGTGAGTTCTAGTCCCGGATGGGTGACTTTGGGCCGATCAGAAGGAGCCTGGGAGTTCTAGTTCCATAGCTGGCTCCTCTCTCTCTCTCTCTCTCTCTCTCTCTCTCTCTCTCTCTCTCTCTCTCTCTCTCTCTCTCTCTCTCTCTCTCTCTCTCTCTCTCTCTCTCTCTCTCTCTCTCTCTCTCTCTCTCTCTCTACAGAGAGAGAGAGATTAGATAGATATTTAGATATTTAGAAAGATAGATAGAAGACAGATAGATAGATAGATAGATTAGATAGATATTTAGATATTTAGATAGATAGAAGATAGAAAGATAGATAGAAGATAGATAGAAGATAGATAGAAAGATAAATAGATTAGATAGATATTTAGATAGAAAGATAAATAAATAGATTAGATAGATATTTAGATATTTAGATAGATAGAAGATAGATAGAAAAATAGATTAGATAGATATTTACATACTTACATATTTAGATAGAAAGATAGATAGATAGATAAATAAATAGATTAGATAGATATTTAGATATTTAGATAGATAGATAGATAGAATATAGATAGATAAATAGATTAGATAGATATTTAGATAGATAGATAGACAGACAGACAGACAGATGATAGATAGAGATAGATAGATATTAGATGATAAATGATAGATAGAAGATAGATAGAAGATAGATGATAGATAGATAGATAGATAGATAGATAGATAGATAGATAGGAGAGATAAGAGAGAGAGAGAGACAGAAAGACGGAGAGAGAGAAAAAGAAAAGGGGAGAAAGGGAGAAAGAAAGAGATGATAGATAGCGATAAAGAAAAAAGAAAAAAGAAAGAAAGAAAAAAGAAAAAGAAAGAAAGAAAGAAAGAAAGAAAGAGAAGAAAGAAAGAAAGAAAGAAAGAAAGAAAGAAAGAAAGAAAGAAAGAAAGAAAGAAAAAGAGTGTAAATAAGATGGAATAAATAAGGAACCGTCCCCTCCCGCACAATTTCTCCTCCGACTTGTGTGTCTACAAACTGGATTGTGACTCCGGGTAAGGAGGCTGGGGCCCCCGAGAACGCCTCACTGTCTCCTTCTTCCGCTTCTCTTTTACACCGAAGTAAAATTCGTAGCAACTCCGGAACTGGTTCCCCGGTTAAGCTGTCGTCGCGCGGGAGTTTGCAAGTTTAGGAACTCCAGCGCGGACTTCCCCATGGAGATACTATCGAGGGCTTATTGGAACGGGGGTGGGGTGGGGGGTCTCTCGGGTCAGAGAAGAGGGGGGGTGGAAGGGCGAGCTTTTTCATTTTTAAGAGAGAGAGAGAGAAAATGAGAAAAGGGGGGAAGAAGCAGCGATCCGTTGGAGGAAAAAGAAAATAAGCAGCAGGCAGAAAAGCGCAGATTTAATCGCCCGCATCCTATGCAATGTATACATGCCCAGCGCTACCTATCACGCCCCCCGCCCAAGAGACCTGAAGACCCCCATCCATCCCACTCCAAAATTCAGTCTTTAAACTCTCCCTCGCTGCTACTCTCGGGGAGGAAAATGTTCTTTTGCTCTCCAGAAAGAAGGATCGCTGTTCCCAATATTGCGGGGTATCCTGGCCTTTTCGTGTTTGATGCTCCGGGGCAGCACCGCGTCTCGTCCAGCAGCGGCCAGGTGCCTTTTAACGAAGTAGGAAAACCTGGGCCTATTTTTCCCCCTGCCTAAGTCGGGATATCTCGGGCTTTTTAGGGTACGCCGGGTTTCAAATGCCACCCTAGACGCGCTTCTTCTGGATGTTGGAATAATAATAATAATACTGCCCGTCTGGATCTCTCCTCGCCCTGGATCGCCTCCGCTGGGCAGCCCAGCAAACTTAGCCGCGTTGCAACAACCAAGGCCCGGCCTTTGCCCCACGCTGCTCCGCGTTCCCTCCGGATCCTCGGCCTCTTTGCGCTTCGCTGTTATATTTGGATTGCTTCCTTCTGCTCCCGCGCGCGTAAAGCTCGGAGATCAAATTTGCAAAGATTCGTGGCCTGTTTTCTTGCCCGAAACTGGACAGCTCTGCTCTTCCCTTCTGGAGAGATGCTTTTTTAAAAAATATATGTATATCGCTCTGCAAAGGATTAAAGAGGCGCCGTTCTCACGTCTCTGGCTCTGGGCGGGATCCAGACCGAAGCGTGTTTAGCTGGGAGTGCTTAGAAGCTCGTCCGGGGGGCTTAAAGCAAAGTTTATGCGGGCTGAATTGTTTTCTTCCTTTCTTCTTTCCTTCTTATTTCGTTTCCCTCGCATCCTTCCTTTCTTCTTTCTTCCTTCCTCTCTCTCTCTCCTTCCCTCTCTTTTCCTTTATCTTGCCTTCCTCTCTTCCTTCCTCCCTTTTCATTCCTTCTTTCCTTCTTTCCATTACCTTCCGTTCACTCTTCCTTTTTCCTTTCCTCCCTTTTCTTCCTTCCTTCCTTTCTTCTTTCCATTATCTTCCTTTCTCTCTTCCTTTTTCCTTCTTTCTTTCCTCCCTTTCCCTCCCTCCCTCCCTTTTCTTCCTTCTTTCCATTATCTTCCTTCCTCTTCCTTTTTCCTTCCTTCTTTCTTTCTTTCCTCCCTCCCTTTCTTCTTCCCTTTTCCTCCCTCCCTTTTCTGCCTTCCTTCTCCCTTCCTTTCTTCCTTCCATTATCTTCCATTCTGTCTTCCTTTTTCCTTCCTTCTTTCCTCCCTTTCTTCCTCTCTCCTTCCCTCACTTTTCTGCCTCCCTCCCTTCCTTCATCTTCCTTCCTCTTCCTTTTTCCTTCTTTCTTTCCTCTCTCCCTTTCTTCTTCCCTTTTCCTCCCTCCCTTTTCTGCCTTCCTTCCTTCCTTTCCTTCCTTCCATTATCTTCCATTCTGTCTTCCTTTTTCCTTCCTTTTTTCTCTTTTTTTTCCTCCCTCCCGCTCTCCCTTTTCTGCCTTCCTCCCTCCCTTTTCTGATTTCTCTATTCAACGATATTTTCACAATTTTCCAGCTTTGCCTAGCCCTCATTGTGAGACCTTCTAAACCCTCACTGACATGATTGTTATTATTATATATATTGGTAGGACGACGATGGTTACAATCAATTAACGCAGGGGAAAAAAACATTCAGGTATCCTGAACCATCTGTCTGTCAGAGGTCGGGGAGAATTTCAACTTGTCTGCGTCCTTCTCCTTTCCAAGGACTTTTAAGACCTGAAAGGCGACTGTAAAATCGCTGAACACCCCAAGCTAAAAAAAAAAAAAACAATCAATCCCTCACATGATCTTTCTCCTGTCTCTTCGTTAACTGCTGCTTCGGTTTTAAAAGTCAGAAATATGTTTTACTCCTAGACCAAAAAAAAAAAAAGCGATTTTAGGGATGCATATACTTATCCCTGCCGTTCAAATCCGCTCTGGTTTTATTTCGTTGTCAATTTTCGACACTATTTCTTTTCACTGAATTAACTTGATTGCGCTTTTGGGTAGCGAATCAGCCGGGAGCGGAGATGCTGGGAGAAGACCGATTGAAAATGGGATGGAAAAATAGACCAAAAAAGACGGAATATTATTTATGGAAATTAGAGGAGAAATAGATACGTTGAAATAAAATAATAAACAAAGAAATAAACCCAAATAAGAAATTATATATTCACTAGTGAATTGTGATTTCACTGAACTAGGGCTGCATAATATCTTGGTTTACCTAGGTAGAACCTGGCTAAAGAGAAACACACAGAGAACCTACGAAAAAGAAAGAAAAACAAATATTGTACCTTTACAGGGAGGATACATGAGATGAAGGTGTGGCTAACTGATGAGGCCTTATAAGGCCGAAATAGATCTATCTTAGTCTCCCAAAGGGTCTGCTGGCTGCCAGAAGAGAGAGAGAGAGAGAGAGAGAGAGAGAGAGAAAGCCCAGAAACTAGTGAATTGTGATTTCACTGAACTAGGGCTGCATAATATCTTGATTTACATAGGTAGAACCTGGCTAAAGAGAAACACACCCACATCCACCCACACACATATATATTAATGAATTAACAAACATTTATAAGAAATAAATAATTATACATTTATAACTGATAAATAAACGACGTGTAGGCAGATAATTATTAAAAGTAGTATACATTTATAATGGATAAATACATAAAGTATAAGCCAACAATTATACGTTTGTAACGGATAAATAAATGAATGTTTAAATGCAAGAAATAGAGGCGTCCAGCCACTATTTGCCAAAATGGAACAATTCGGCTCTGTTCGTTTGCGGGAGTTGTTTAAACCTCTTTTCCCGCCCCGCAACGAATCTGGATTTCGAAAATATCCTTAAAGGGGGCTGCCTTGCTCCTCCCTCCCCCTCCCCCTCCCCCTCCCCACTCCCCCTTCCCGCTTGGCTTGCTAAGTAAGACCACGTACATCCCCTACTACCCCCTTGTGAAAAATAAAAATAAAAATTAACCCACCCTGGACGATGGAAGTGGTTATCCCGACGCCCACCCCACCCCACCCCTCAGAGACCCTCCCCCCCATTTGCGGGAAAAAGCAGGGGCGAGATTCTTCCTACATTCCCCCTCGAAAGGAAGAGCTAGGGGGCTTACCCCAAAACCCAAGCCTCGGGTCCTCCCACGAGCCCCCCACCCTCCAATACTAGTCTGCTGAGCCTTGGTGGCGCAGCAGACTAAAGCGCTGTTAAGTAGCACCAGCTGCCTGCAATTACTGCGAGTTCAAATCTCACCAGGCTCAAGGTTGACTCAGCCTTCCATCCTTTCTAAGGTAGGTAAAATGAGGACCCGGATTGTGGGGGCAATAAGCTGACTTTGTATAAAAAAGAACACTGCTTTGGGGGGGGGGGGCGAAAGCCCTACTAAGCAGGTATATACAAAAGTATGAAGGCTATTGCTTAACGCATTGTAAGCCGCCCTAAGTCTCCGGAGAAGGGCGGCATATAAATCGAACCAATAAATAAAATAAAATAAAATAAAATAAAATAAAATAAAATAAAATAAAATAAAATAAAATAAAATAAAATAAAATAAAATAATAAAATAAAATAATAAAATAAAATAAAATAAAATAAAATAAAATAAAATACATACATACATACATACTTGAGAGTAACATTTCTTCCTACTTTTCCTAAACAACAACAACCCCGCAGGGTAGGCTGACCTAAGAAGGAAAGGCGGGGACCCGAGACCCCTCTGGGTGCATCTGAATCTGGGTCTCCCTAACCTTAGGCCGGGTTAAAACGGGGGTGGGGGGCTCCCGGGAAGCATAAATCTTGCACGTATATTAAGACATTTCTTACGTGCGGGAAAGAGAGCAGGGAAACAAAGGCTTCGCTTTTGCTGAAGGCAGAGAAATTCCGTCCAGAAGAGAAATTCCAGAAGCTTGAATTTCAAGCCGGCTTGCCGACCGGCCCCCTCCCCTCCCCTCCCCGCCTTGCCAACAACGGGAGGTGCCCCGTCCAGGCCGGCGCCATCGCTCAGCGCTGGGCTCAACACAGCTTAGTCCGCGCTCGGCCCTTGAGCCCAAGGAGAAATTCGCCGCTGCTCCTTCGTTATGGATGCCTTTGGCCACCTCCAGTTTCCAGAAGTCCGCTCTGACGTTGCGGGGGGGGGATGCCTATCTTCTCCCCTTCCCCCCTTCCTTCCTTCCTTCCTTCCTTCCTTCCTTCCTTCCTTCCTTCCTCCTTCCTTCCTTCCTTCCTTCCTTTGTAGGGAAAAGATCTAGAATAGCTACATAAGGGAGGGAGAGAGACACAGGAGAGAGAGAGAGAAAGAGAAAGAGAGGAGGGAGAGAGAGAGAGAGGAAAACAAGGGAGGGAGAGAGACACAGAGAGAACGAGATAGAGAGAAAGTGTGAGAGAAAGAGAAAGAGAGGGGGGAGAGAGAGGAAAAAATAAGGGAGAGAGAGAGACACAGAGAGAGAGAGAGAAAGAAAGAGAAAGAGAGGAGGGAGAGAGAGAGAGAGGAAAAATGAGAGAGAGAGAGAGAGAGGAAAAATAAGGGAGGGGGAGAGAGAGAGAGAGAGAGAAAGAGAAAGAGAGAGAAAGAGAAATAGAAATAGAAAGGGGAGGGAGTGGGAGAGAGAGAAAAAATGAAAGAGAGAGAAAGTGAGAAAAAGAGAAGGAGAAGAGGGAGGGAGGAAGAGAGAGAGGAAAAAATAAGAAAGGGAGAGAGACAGAGGAAGAGAGAGAAAGAGAGAGAGGAAGAGGAAGAGGAAGAAGGAAGGAACGAAGGAAGGAAGGAGAAAAGAGAAAAGAGAGAAAAGAGAAGGAGCTATTTGCTAGTCTCCTGAAAAACTTCACACAAAATCGAAGACCGCATGGTTTGAGTGCCCTCTAAACCCAGGTTGGCCAAACCAGCTTCTGTGTTTGGCCTCATAGGCCATGCATACACCCAACAAGGAACTCTACGATCGCTCTCCATGATAGTTTCTGCTCACAAGCCCAAAGCTGGGCTTTGAATCACAAACGTGGGCTAAGAAACCGGCAAGAAATAATTCCCACAAATAACCAAACGCCAGCAATTAAGAAGAGGAGCAAAGATACACCATTATTACCCATTTTTCCACCTGTAAGCCTAGAGGTATATTCATGCACGTCCCCCTGCGGGAAGCATCAGAACTACAATACCCAGGATTCCCAGCCAGGGCCCGCTCCCTCCCCATCCCTTTGTCTGGACCTTTAACTTCATAATATTTTTGATATTCTGGCTGCTGTCTTAACACCTGCACCAATGCATCCCTAACATGTTTTCTCCAAAGGAAGGGGAAAATTTTCTCCGTAATCCTCACCCATTTCTTTCCCCGGGGATCTGGGGGGATTTTTCCCAGGGCAAACATGGCGGGCTTTGTTTTTGGGGAGCAAAGAGCAACAACAGGCAGACAAGAAAAAATTAATATTTGATCTTAAGATTTCCAGAACGTCCCCAAACAGAAAAGGAAAAGGAACATCCGTGGCACCATGTTATGATGATTTTATTATGGTTTCATGTTAATTTCCTATACTCTTCCCTATATTGTATTATTGTATTGTCTGTCTGTCTGTCTGTCTGTCTGTCTGTCTGTCTGTCTATCTATCTATCTATCTATCTATCTATCTATCTATCTATCTATCTAATTATATCATCTCTCTCTCTCTTCTATCTATCTATCTATCATCTATTCTCTCTCTCATATATCTCTCTCTACCTACCTACCTATCGCCATACCTAATTGATATCTGTCTATCTGTCTATCTGTCTATCTGTCTATCTGTCTATCTATCTATCTATCTATCTCTATCTATCTAAATCTATCTGTATCATCTCTCTTTCTCTCTTTCTATGTAATTTATCTATCTATCATCTATCCTCTCTTTCTCTTTCTCTCTCTCTCTCTCTCTCCCCTGATGAATTATTTAAACTAAATTTGTATATTAGGGATGGCAGGACCTCTGTAGATGCCATACGCATACGCTAAACAGAAATAACTAAAACAATCTTGCTAACCTGCACGATAGGGCTAGGACTGTATATGCACTGTCTAAAAATCTCTGTGGGGTTTGAACACTGCAAACGATTCTCTGTGTGTGTGTGTGTGTGTGTTGTGTGTGTGTGCAGAGGAAGAAAAAGGTTGCTTTTTGCTGAAGGACACAGCCACCCCTTCTACACCACGCATTTCTCCCCCCTCCCCACCCAGTTATAAATCTTGGCTGGGAGGCGGGGCGTGACAAGCAGGCGACACGCTAGATTGCCGCCCCACAAAACCCCCAACAACTCGACACTGTTTGTGTGCAAATACTTTCGCTTCCAGGCCTGTGTTGAGCTACACTTGCTTTCTGTCTTCTACGCCAACCTCCAGCCAGAACCTTTTCAGGCCATCTGTGGGTTGATCGATCCATCCATCCGTCAATTAATCAATCCATCAAATAGCCGGTTACTCCGACACCCAGACAGACTCATCCCATGAAAACAGCATGGATGGTTCCTGATTTTTTTTTAGCGCTCCGTGTGAGTCCTGCTAATGCTTCCTTGTAATTTCCATGAAGATAATGCTGGAGGTCAACATTTTGCAGCATTGTTATGGTTGTGTTGTTACTTGTTAGGTTGAACAAATAAACAACATAAGTAGCACATTTGTTAGGTTTCCTCTACCAGCTCAGAGCATTCTACTATTATTCTACTATTATTGCTCAATAGTAGTAACTGTGAGAGGGATCTTGGAGTCCTAGTGGACAACCATTTAGATATGAGCCAGCCGTGTGCAGCAGCTGCCAAAAAGGCCAACACAGTTCTAGGCTGCATCAACAGAGGGATAGAATCAAGATCGCGTGAAGGGTTAATACCACTTTATAAGGCCCTGGTAAGGCCCTACTTGGAATATTGCATTCAGTTTTGGTCGCCACGATGTAAAAAAGATGTGGAGACTCTAGAAAGAGTGCAGAGAAGAGCAAGAAAGTTGAACAGGGGACTGGAGGCTAAAACATATGAAGAACGGTTGCAGGAACTGGGTATGTCTAGTTTAATGAAAAGAAGGACTAGTCTAGGGGAGATATGATAGCAATCTTCCGATATCTCAGGGGCTGCCCCAAAGAAGAGGGAGTCAAGCTCTTCTCCAAAGCACCTGAAGGCAGGACAAGAAGCAATGGGTGGAAACTAATCAAGGAGAGAAGCAACTTAGAACTAAGGAGAAATTTCCTGACACTTAGAACAATTTATCAGTGGAACAACTTGCCTCCAGAAGTTGTGGATGCTCCAACACTGGAAGATTTAAAGAAGATGTTGGATAACCATTTGTCTGAAGTGGTGTAGGGTTTCCTGCCTAAGTAGTGGGTTGGACTAGAAGACCTCCAAGGTCCCTTCTAACTCTGTTATTCTATTCTAGATAGAAAATTAGATTTATTTATCATTAGATAAATCTATCTAGAAATAAAATTAGATTTATTTGTCACCAGATAGTTCTACCATCTTGTTATTATACCCTCTGAGCTCCATTCTGTGGCAGAATTTTAGACTCTCTGCCAGTGGCGAAATCCAATTTTTTTTACAACCGGTTCTGTGAGCGTGGCTTGGTGGGCGTGGCAGGGGAAGGATACTGCAAAATCCCCATTCTGTCTCCACTCCTGGGGGAAGGATACTGCAAAATCTCCATTCCCACCCCACTCTGGGACCAGCCAGAGGTAGTATTTGCCAGTTCTCCAAACTACTCTAAATTTCCGCCACCGGTTCTCCAGAACCTATCAGAACCTGTTGGATTTCACCCCTGCTTTCCGCCCAGAAAATCAGCAAGAAATGAATCCTTGCAGGGAGAAATCCAGTCCCCAGTGATGGATTTGTTTGCTGGGTGCAAACCTTGGGAATAATTTTTTTTTTAAAAAAAACAGACAAACGCACAGCCTGAATTTGTTCCTTTTCAAGATGGCTTCAATCTGATTCTTTTATGAATTTCCCTTCACGCTCAAGGCAAGTAGGAGAATTTTATTTTTATTTCTTAATGAGCAACTCGGGACCCTGTCACATTTTTTTTAAAAAAATTATTCAGGAAACGGAAAACAACATGAGTTGAATAAATGGCCTTTTTGATGAAAGCTACAATTTGATGGTGCTTTTTTTGCCTGATAAAATACTGGGTGTGTTGTGTTGATTTGCCCTAAATCTGATGGATTTAAACTCATTATGCTGTTGGTTGGATATTTATTTAAAATTTATTTTATGTCTCTCAGATCCATGTTTTGAAGTTAGGTTCTGTATTATTATTATTATTACATTATGGAGGTTTGGAAGTGTATTTGATAGATTCCAGGTGAGCTACAATTATTGGTAAAGGTTAGCAAAGAAATAGATGCTGGTTAATTGTCTCTTGTATTGTGATTATTATTATTCTGGTTTGTTGTACAGTTAGCCAGATGTTTAGGCTGGGTTTGGCATTTTTATCCACCTTCCCAAGGATCTGGGATAGACAGATGTGGATGTTTGATGGTCTCATCGCACGATGCAAGCTATTTCAAGTAAAGCTGTCTTTTGCAATTGACTAATGGGGTTTTTGTCTATTATTATTATTATTATTATTATTATTATTATTATTATTATTATATCATATTTCTATGCCGCCCACTCTCTGGGGACTCTGAGCGGCTTACAACAATCGACAGTATACTAACTAGCATATTGCCCCCCTAACAATCTGGGTCCTCATTTTACCCACCTCGGAAGGATGGAAGGCTGAGTCAACCTTGAGCCAGTGAGATTTGATCCGCTGATCTGCTGAACTAGCAGTCAGCTGAAGTAGCTGCAGTACTGCACTCTAACCACTGCGCCACCTTGGCTCTTGCCAATATTATGGTTCATTGCAGTCATCCAGATGTTCAGAGTGAATTTGGCATTTCCCTTCACCTATCCAGTCCTTCCCCAGGACCTGAGATAGGCAGATGTGAATGTTTGGGGTGAAAGGTCTCACTCACTGCAGGATGTAAGCTGTTCCCAGTAAAGCTGCCTTTCGCAATTGACCGATGGGGATTTTGTCAATGCAGATGATGTTCAAGTGACGCTCCAGAAGTTTTAGAATTACACCCAAAGCATCTATCACTACAGGTGGTCCTCGACCTACGACCACAATCGAGCCCAACATTTCTGCTGCTAAGTGAAACATTTGGTAAGTGAATTTTGCCCTATTGTACTACCTTCCTTGCCACATTTGTTAAGTAAAACACTGTAGTTGATAAGATATTAATTGGTGGTGCAGTATTGTGCCAGCAGTTCGGGAGTTCGATTCCGACCGGCTCAAAGTTGACTCAGCCTTCCATCCTCCCGAAGTCGGTAAAACGACGACCCAGATGGTTGGGGGCAAGAGGTTGACTCTGTAAAACTGCTTAGAGAGGGCTGTAAAAGCACCGTGAAGCGGTATATAAGTCTAAGTGCTATTGCTATATTAACATGGTTGTTAAGTGAATCTGGCTTCTCCATTGACAGAAGGCCACAAAAGGGAATTGCCAACCGTCATAAATATGAGTCAGTTGCCAAGGGTCTGAATTTTATTCACTTGACCATGGGGAGGCTGCAACGGTCACTAAGTGTGAAAACTATTCTAAGTCACTTTTTTTAGTGCCGTCGTAATTTTGAACAGTAAGTATTTAATTTGATTTAATTTGATTTTATCTGGTTTTTAAATTTTGTGTATCTATGTATTTTATTGTTGGCTGTTCACCGCCCTGAGTCCTTCGGGAGTAGGGCGGTATACAAATCAAATAAACTAAACATAAACTAAGTAAATGAACCGTTGTAAATCAAGGACTACTGCATTGGTGCTATCTTTGCTTTCCTTTGCTGCGGTGGTTCTACTTCTACTTGCAAGTCTTTTCTTGTTTTTTTAAAAAAATCATTGGTTTTCTATTAAATACATTTCTTAGTGCTTAATGAACATCGTGTTGTCTGCAGGGTGGATTTGATTTAAATCGAGTCGATTTAAATCACGATTTAAATCATGATTTAAATCACTAGTAAAAAGACTTGATTTAAATCATAATTTTTAAAGAGCAACGATCATCTCTGCTACTCCTTTGACCCGCTGTTGACTCACCGATAGTCCCAGGGTTGCAGAATATACAGCCTCATGCTACCTAACTAAGCTCCATTTCATGCTGAATAAACTAAATTATTTATGTATTTTAAGCAGAAAACTATCTTACGATAGATTTTTACCCCAAAAGTATTTTATTAAAATAAATTCGATAAAAATCAAAAAAATCAAAAAAATCCAGTTTTTTTGATTTTTTTAAAAAAATCATTGATTTTTATCCACCCTGGTTGTCTGGGTAAGTATTGCTTAATATTATAAATTTACCACCTCTTCATCTCCGCCTCTTTTTTTTTCACCAGCCACTGGTAAAATAGATTCCATATTTGATCATCATCGGCACCTTCTTTCTGTTTAATTTTCAATGTCAATCTTATCCATTTTTCCACCATCTAATATCTTCTTGACTCTCTCTTCATCTCGCGGGGTATTTTCATTTTTCCAGCATTGTGCGAATATAATCCTCGCTGCTGTTAAAACAGTGGTTCTACTCAGGGGTGGGCTTCAAAAATTTTAGCAAGGGGTTCTCTGCCCAATTGCAGGGTGGGCGTGGCCATGGTGGGTATGGCCTAGTCGGTCTCCTGCACCGTGGTGGTGGTGTTTGCCCTCCCCGGGCTCCAGAGGCTTTTCTCAAGCCTCCGGGAGGGCGAAAACAGCCTCCCCAGGCTCCGAAGGCCCTCTGGAGGCAGGAAACGGGCCTGTTTCCGCCCTTCTTGAACTTCTGGTAGGCCCATTTTTCGCCCACACCGAGCCTCTGCGTGCGCCCTGCACTTACCTGCATCCAAAATGGGCCGCGTGGGGACTCCTGGGAGGGGCGGGGCGAGGTGGGCAGGGCCAGCCAGGAATTGGATTTGGGGGTTCTCTGAACTGCACAGAATCTTAGCTAGAGGTTCTCCTGAACCCCTGCGAACCCCCAGCAGCCCCACCCCTGGCTCTACTTCTACTTGCAAGTCTTTTATGGTTTGTGATGATGATGATTTATGCACCGTCCACCTGACAGTCGAGCAACTCCGGGCAACTTACAACATCATAAGTATGACAATCACTGCAGTTACTACAAAGATGCCTTTTCTCTCCAGAATATCTCCTTTCTGCGCAGGGGAAGATCAGATTCCTTTTAATCATCTTCCAGTGGAGAAACTCTTCCCTTAGACCAACGAAACCAGAGAACTGGGGATTAAAAACCCTTTATTATTATTATTATTGGTTAATTTTTAGTGAGATTCACAGCCTTTGAGGCTGGTTAATAGCTCAGCAGCTCGAGTCCTAACCAAGGACCTAGGAACTGTTAAGGTATCGTCGGAGGATGTAAGCTGTTCCGAGTAAGGTGGTTTTTTGTAGAGTCAAAATGTTCAAGTCCGGCAAATTTAGAATTTCTAAATAGCGGGGTAGCCCTTTGGGTATTGCTCCGAGGGCTCCGATTACAATCGGGACAACACACGATTTCTTTTTCCACAGTCGCTCAACTTCAATTTGCAAGTCCCGGTACTTTATTATTATTATTATTATTATTATTATTATTATTATTATTATTAATAAATGAAGTCCACTCACAGAGGAAGCCCTCTAGAACCTAGTGGGACTTTATTGTAGGCCTGGGTCCATTTTGAAGGGGAGTCCGCGGATAACTACACCCCAGAGAGAGCGTTGATTTACGCCTGGATTAGACCTCTCCAGAAGATGGATGTTCCAGGGTGTGCAGAATATTAAAAAGCGCATTTATGACCAACTCAGGTTACACTATTTCTGGCATGGTGAGTTTAAATATAGAACGGCTGGCTTAAAAAGGGAAAAGAATGAAGGCGGGGGAATGGCTGACACGGCTTGGTAGAACTCGGGGTCTGTTTTCCTCCTTGAGAAGACGAGATGTATTACATTGAAAGAGAGAGAGAGAGAGAGAGAGAGAGAAGAAGGAGGGAGGGAGGGGATGGGAGGGAGACATAAAGAGTAAGCAAGAGAGGGAGGGAGAGAAAGAGAGAGAGAGGGATGGTGGGTGGAAAGAAAAAGAGTAAGAGAGAGAAGAGAGAGAGACGGAGGGAAGGAGGGAAGGAGGGAGAAAGAGTAAGAGGGAGGGAAGGAAGGAAAGAGAGAGAGGGAAGGAGGATGGAGGAAAGCAAGAAAGCAAGAAAGCAAGAAAGCAAGAAAGAAAGAAAGAAAGAAAGAAAGAAAGAAAGAAAAAAGAAAGAGTAAGACAGAGAGGGAAGGGAGGGAGGGAGCGAAAGAGAAAGAAACAGAGAGGGGAGGGAGGGAGAAAGAGTAAGAGGGAGGGAGGGAAGGAGAGAGAAGAGAGGGAGAGGGAGGGAGAGAAAGAGAGAGACAGGGAGGGTGGAAGGAAGGAAGGAAGAAAGAAAGAATAAGACAGAGAGAGAGAAGAGAGAGAGGGAGGGAAAGGGAAGGAGAGAGGGTGAGGGAGAGAGAGAGAAACAAGAAAGAAAAAGAAAGAGAGAAAAAGAGAATTCTCTTTCCAAGAATATTCTTTAACTCAGTCAATGAAATTTCTGGCTTGTCTTTTGAACAGGAGTTCATCACGAATAATAAAGTGGAGCTTATTATGAGTTTATTATGAACAACAATGAGTTTATTTTGAATAATAAATAGCTTATTATGAATAATAAACAACTTATTATGAGCAGAAGCTTATTATGAAAAATAAAAAGGGGCCTCATGAATAATAAACATGAGTTTGTTATAAAGGAGTTGCATCTGGATTCTGTTGTACTAAATCCCACGAAATGATTCTCAGTGGTTTTATTCAAGCTCCAGAGTATGCTGCATAATTTATACAATAGTTTATTGCCAGGGCACAAACCTTTGGAAAAGGGGGCAGGAAAATGAGGTTATTGATCCAATATTAGTGGAAGGGATTGATTGATTGATTGATTGATTGATTGGTTGATTGATTGATTGATTAGGTGATGTCAAGTCATTTTAACACTCCTAGCAACCCCATGGATGGATGGATGGATGGATGGATGGATGGATGGATGGATGGGTGGGTGGGTGGATGGATGGATGGGACTTTCTACTGACTTTCTTCCTTTCAATTGATTGATTACGTACCATCAAGTTATGTTGACTCTTATCAGCCACAACAATAGACTTTCTCCAGGTCTGTCCCACACCTGGTTTTTCAACTCTTCCAATGGTGCACGCATTGCAACAAGAATTAAATTCATCTATCTTGTGGTTGGCCATTACCTCCTTTTTGCTTCCACTTTTTCCACCATCATTGAGTAGAAAAACAGAATAACAAAGTTGGAAGGGACTTTGGTGGCCTTCTAGTCTAACCCTATAGCATTTCAGACAAATGGTTATCCAAGTTTTTCTTAAAAACTTCTACTATTGGAGCATTCACAGCTTCTGGAGGCACTGATTCATTGTTCTCACTGTCAGGAAGTTTCTCCTTAGTTCTAGGTTGCTTCTCTCCTTGATTAGCTTCCATCCATTGCTTCTTGTCCTACCTTCAGGTGCTTTGGAGAATAGCTTGATTCCCTCTTCTTTGGGGCAGCCCCTGAGATATTGGAAGACTGCTATCATGTCTCCCCTAGTCCTTCTCTTCATTAAACTAGACATAACCCAATTCTGCAACCGTTCTTTGGATGTTTTAGCCTCCAGTCCCCTAATCATCTTTGTTGCTCTTCTCTGCACTCTTTCTAGAGTCTCAACATCATTTTTTTTTAATATCGTGGCAACCAAAACTGGATGCCCTATTCCACGATATCTGCAGAACGTGTCCAAAGTATGATCATTTGATCCCATTCAATGCCTATCAATATATCATCTCAACGTGGGACTTCTGTGACCGAAAATGTGGAGGCGGGGCAGGTGAGAACCAACTCACTACCTGGATGTGAAAAGAATTTGGGATCTTCTCAAATGAAGTCACAGCCACCAGAAGATCATCTTGTTAACAGAGCTTGGAAGATCGTGTTTTTTGGCACATCATAAATCACCGCCGATGCCAAGCAAGCATCTCACACGGAGTAGCCAAGTTGCTTCGGTGTGACTCTTCTGATGGACAGAGGGCAGCAAGGTGTGGACATGACCGGGGTTAAACTTGAGACTGTCTAAATATTTGCGTGTGGGAGCCAAACTGGAGGAGTGGGGAAGGCCAGTTAGATTAGTGGCTGGTGAAAAATCAGAGCTTTGACGCAGAGATGAGTGGCGTCTTTATTTTCAGCGTCTAATTTTGGTAACGAGTGAAAGTTAGGTTACGTCTTGAGAATGTGTTTAGGTGTACTATTAAAGTATTGTGTATACTGTTGGGGGGACAAATATAATTGTGGGGAGGTGTGAAACTCCTTTGAATGAAGATAATAAATCTAATAAGATAAAAATAAATAAATAAAGTAGTGATAAATAGCCGTTTTAACATTATTTGGCTTACCTACCCTCATCTAATATATCATCCATCCATCCATATCTGTCCATCCATTTGTCCATCTTTATATACCCATCCATTTCTCTCTTTCCACCCATCCATCCATATCCATCCTTCCAATTGTCCAACTTTATATACCCATCCATTTCTCTCTTTCCATCCATCCATCCATCCATCCATCTTATCTATTCATCTATGTCTGTCCATCTATATATCCATCAGTCTAACCATCCATCTGTATGTACACATCTACCGGTATATCTGCTTATCCATCCTTCCATCCATCCATCTTTATATACTTTATCTACCTATCCATATCTATCTGTCCATCCATCCATCCATCCTTACCTACTTTACCCATCTGTATCAGTCCATCCATTTGTCCATCTTTATATACCCATCCATTTCTCTCTTTCCATCCCTCCATCCATCCATCTTATCTATTCATCTATGTCTGTCCATCTATATATCCATCAGTCTAACCATCCATCTGTATGTACACATCTACTGGTATATCTACTTATCCATCCATCCATCCATCCATCTTTATCTACTTTATCTACCTATCCATATCTATCTGTCCATCCATCCATCCATCCATCCATCCATCCATCCATCCTTACCTACTTTACCCATCTGTATCAGTCCATCCATTTGTCCATTTTTATATACTCATCTATTTCTATCTGTATCCACCCACCCACCCACCCATACATTAAATTATCTACCCATCCATGTCTGTCTGTCTCTAGCTTAGCAGCACCTTCCTGATTGTGGGTGACTCCAGACAAAGTAAGCACCTGACCAATACCTCTGTGGGAAACAACCAGGAACACCTGTCAATTACAGTGGTTTAGGGGGGATAGCTAGGAATTACAAATAAAAAGATTTTAAAATCCTAGAAGAAGACAGTAGCAAATCACTTCCAGGTCACTGCCAAGAAAATTACACAGACCTATCTATGTAGCTATGTACACAGACCTATCTATGTAGCTATGTATCTATGAAAGGGACGTGGTGGTTCGATAGCTAAGACGCTGAGCTTGTCGATCGAAAGCTTCAGCAGTTCAGCGGTTCGAATCCCTAGTGCCGCGTAATGGGGTGAGCTCCCGTGACTTGTCCCAGCTTCTGCCAACCTAGCAGTTCAAAAGCATGTCAAAAACACAAGTAGAAAAATAGGGACCACCTTTGGTGGGAAGGTAACAGCGTTCCGTGCACCTTTGGCATTGAGTCATGCCAGCCACATGACCACGGAGACGTCTTCGGAGAGCGCTGGCTTTTTGGCTTTGAAACGGAGATGAGCACCGCCCCCTAGAGTCGGAAACAACTAGCACATATGTGCGAGCGGAACCTTTACCTTTATTTTTTATCTACGTAGCCACCAGTTCAAACCCCAAGCCAAGAAAGTATTTTCATGCTCACACCCAGGCCTTGAGTGTCAAATGCTTGTTAAAATAAGAACCAGCAGAAGATGTCGGTGAAGCAAAGATACCAGGCACCCCAAAGTTCGTCGGTCATTTGTAGCCCCCGCTGAGCTACTACTATTCCACCCCAACTGGAGCATCACAACATCTCACTCCGTGACGCGCAACTCAATCAAATAATAAAGGGAAGGAAATGTTGGAAAGAAAGGCCTGCCTTCATGCCAGTTGCTGCCTGGAATCTGGGAAGCTGGTGCTGACTTTCACCAAGGGGCTTTCCGTTGTTTACCTAATTAGTGCTCATTAGCACTTGAAAGTCAGAGCTGGGATCTCGACTTGCTTGATTGACAGGCCTTCCTTGATGTGGTTCTCCTAACGGGCTGGGGAAAGTGCGGGGCGGAAAAGGAACGGCAGGTGAATGCTGGTTTCATTACGGCACAGTTCTGTCATCGGGCTAATCTAGGATCATCGGCATTCCCCACCTTGAAGACCGACACAGAAATATGTGGAGGGTTTCCCCCCCACCCCCAAAAAAACCATTCATTATTATCAACCTGTTCTGAAGTGCTTTGGGCTGACTGACCCATCTCCCCCCAAATCTTAGGGTTTTCCTTGGCAGTTCAGCGGTTCGAATCCCTAGTACGGGTCTCCTGCGTGGGCAGGGGATTGGACTAGATGACCTCCAAGGTCCCTTCCGACTCTGTAACTAAGTTAATTTACCCTTTCTGTAAGCCCTACAGCTCGGGATTTGAATCTCAGAAAAATGTTGACGGCCTTAGGTAGTAGAGTAGCAGAATAACACAGTTGGAAGGGATGTTGGAGCAGGAGATCCTATATCGGGGGGTGTCAAACTCGATTTCATTGAGGGCCGCATCAGGGTTGTGTTTGACCTTGGGGAGGGGAGTGGCCAGGGGGCATGGCCAAGCATGTCACTTATGTTGGGGGGCACCTGTGGTAGCCTGAGTGCTCTGCCAGCGAAAACAGGCCCCCCAAGGTCCGTTTTCGGCTGGGATGGCCTCCTGCAACCCTGAAAATGGAGCTCGTCCCTCACTATTTCCAGGGTGGCCCTGCGGGCCAGATCTAAGCACCCCACAGGCCAGATTCAACCCCCGAGTCTTGGATTTGACACCCCTGCCCTATAACATTTCACACAAATGGTTGTCCAATCTTTTTTTAAAAGCCTCCAGTGATGGAGGGTCCAGAACTTCCGGAGTCAAGCCATTGCACTGATTTAATTGTTCTGTCAGGAACAATTTCCTCCTTAGTTCTAGGTTGCTTCTCTCCTTGATTAGTTTCCATCCATTGCTTCTTGTTCTGCCTTCAGGTGCTTTGGAGAATAGCTTGACTCCCTCTTCTTTGTGGCAGCCCTGTTGTGGTCTGCCAGCAGCCTGTCGGACAGCGATGAGGCTGAGGAAGAACAGGGGCCAGTCCTGGAGGCTGGGGAAGGCCTGGATGAGGGCTCTGCGTCGGAGGCAGAGATGGGGCCAGGGCCATCGGGGAGTGATGTGCAGACTCCGGAGCCTCCAGAGGCTGACAGTAGAGAGGCAGAGGAACAGGAGGAGCCTGTTCCTAGTGCACGCATGAGAAGAGTGCCAGAAGGCAGGAGCAGCTAAAGCAAAAAGGACGACTCGGGAGTAAGGCCAAGAGATGATAGGCCCCTCCCAGAAGGCTTAAAAAACCAGCAACGGCTCTTAGGCTCTTTGTTGGAAAACAACGTTGAGAGATTTGCTTCTTGTTTCACTGTATTCATTTCTTGTCGGCGTCTTCTGCTTCTGAACTTTTGCCAAGAAAAGCCTTTGGCAGGTTGCCTAATTAGACCAAGGTTGGTGATAAAGCTGAAGAATTGTGTTATGAAGAATTTGTTTTGAATTAGTTTGGACTACGCTGAGAATGAGTTAATTCTCAGCTGTTCTAATAAAGTCTGTTTGTTTTCAAACTGTTTTTTTTTTTTAATTTTGATTTATATGCCGCCCTTCTCCGGAGACTCAGGGTGGCTTACAATGTGCTCAGCAATAGCCTTCATCCTTTTGTATATTTATACAAAGTCAGCTTATTGCCCCCACAAACTGGGTCCTCATTTCACCTACCTTAGAAAGGATGGAAGGCTGAGTCAACCTTGAGCCTTGGAGAGATTCGAACCAGCAGTAATTGCAGGCAGCTGTGTTAATAACAGGGTGCTTAGACCACTGTACTATCAAGGCTCTTTGATAATACCTACATGGGCCTCGTTCACAACAAGCCCCTCAGATATTGGAACGCTGCTGTCATGTCACCATGCCATGTCATTTGAACTGGAGATGTTCCGAACTCTGGGATAAGAAAAGTTTCTCTGCCATATTTCAACCGGGCAACGTTGGCGAGACCTGGCGGAGATCCAAGTAAACTGGTTGGTAAGATCTTCCTCGGCGAGTGGAATTGTAAGGACAATGGGTTAAAAATGTATTCACAAAGGCACGGATGGGAAGCTACCCAGGAACCGGGCTGGGCAAATCTTCCTTTCTTTCTTCCTTTTGCAAAACATCAAGAGGAAATTTAAGGGTACTGAGGTAAAAAAAAAAACACGACAAAAAAAAAACCCCGAGGAAACCTTTCAACTCCCAGTTAAGGGGAGAGAAAGAAAAGTCGACAAACTTACTTTGTTTATTATCTGCCGCCAATTGGCAAGAGAAAGGAAGGCTTGTAACACTCATTGGCTACTTCCTCTGTGGCGGAACACACATTGAGTAGTGACCCAAGGGGACCGAAGAGGAAGTCAAGGGGAGACAGAACGAACCTTAAGAGAGGTGTGGGGGGAAAAGCAGCTGTGAAGAAAATGTCAGAGGCACCCAGCTCTGGGCCAGGGACGAAGCAGAATGGATTAGCTCTCCAATTTGTTGACATTTGCTCTAAGCCCTGTTTTTCTTGGCCTGGTCTGACACCGGAGGAATGGTGGACTTTCGAAGTCTTGGTGAATTAATTACCAGATTGTGTTTAGAACAACAAGATGGTTTCCCCGCGCTGGGAAGTAGGGAAGCAGCAGCCCCCCTACTTGCTACGGAGCCCCCCTCCCTCGCAACCAGGTAGAACATCCACAGAACGTCAAGCTTTTTGTGGTTGTTAGTTGCGAAGTCGTGCCCGACCCATCGCGACGCCATGGACAACGTTCCTCCAGGCCTTCCTGTCCTCTACCATCCCCCGGAGTCCATTGAAGCTCACGCCGACTGCTTCGGTGACTCCATCCGGCCACCTCAAGCTTGGGAATGCTCAAAAGTGGATGAGATTGGGTGTTCCAGAACCGTGATCTGATATTCTCGATCGCCATCTGCCTTGGGGTGGCAACAATATAAGAGTCGTGGTGGGGCCAAGCCAGACGAGCAAGGAAATTACCTCTAGATGTGAGATCTTGTTGACTTACTGTCAATAAAGTTGCCACTCAAGGAGAATATTTGTAGCTCAGGGTTGAAATGAAGGGTCCCTGGTGCTCTCTGAGCTTGGCTGTTTCATGACCCAGCTAGGTAACTTCATCAGTGCTAGAAGGGAGTGGGATTTGTGGAGAGGAGGAGGAGGAGGATTGTGGGGTCCTTGGTGCTCTCTGAGCTTGGCTGTATTCTTGCAGACATTTCATTACCCAACTAGGTAACTTCATCAGTGCTAGGCTGTTTTCCGGCCATTTTCCCGGCCGTTTGTTAGGCGGCTTGAAAACAGCCTGAAAAACGGCCTGAAAACGGCCCAAAAAACAGCCCAAAATGCCCCCCCCAAGGCTGTTTTCTGGCCATATTTCCAGCCATTTTTAGGCGGCTTGAAAACAGCCTGAAAAATGGCCTTAAAATGGCCCAAAAAACAGCCCAAAATGCCCCCAAAAAGGCTGTTTTCCGGCCATTTTTCCAGCCGTTTTTTAGATGGCTTGAAAACAGCCTGAAAAACGGTCTGAAAATGGCCCAAAAAATGGCCATAAACGGCCCAAAAACAGGCATGAGTGAGCCAGCCAGCTGGTCTTCAAGTTTCCGGTGCTGGGTTTGGGCCCTCGGTGCCGAAAAGGTTTGCCATCACTGCACTAGCACTTTCCAAAATACAGGTAGTCCTCAACTTACAACAGGTTGAGTTGGTGACCGCTCAAAGTTACCAACCGCACTGAAAAAAAGTGACTTATGAACATTTTCCACACTTACAACCCCTGCAGCCCATGGTCGCATGATCAAAATTCAGACGCTTGACACCTGACTCATATTTATGACCGTGTCCCGTGGGTCGTACAATCCCTCTTTTGCGACCTTATGACAAGCAAAGTCAAATGGGGAAGCCAGATTCCGGGCATGTGTCTAACTTAACAACTGTGGCCCTGAAGGTCGTAATGTGGGGCAAGAGCCACTTCACAACTGTCTTGCTTGGCAACAGAGATGTTGGGCTCAGTTGCGGTCATAAATTGAGGACTACCTATATATATTTTGCCCCAGAGTAAAACTCTCTGGTTTACCCATATACAGTAGATTCAGGGGTGGGCTGCTGGGGGTTCGCAGGTGTTCAGGAGAAGCTAAGATTCTGTGCAGTTCGGAGAACCCCCAAATCCCACTCCTGGCTGGCCCTGCCTCACTTGTCCCACCCCTCCCAGGAGTCCCCATGTGGCCCATTTTGGATGCAGGTAAGTGCAGGGCGCGCGTGGAGGCTCGGGGATGGTGAAAAATGGGCCTACCGGAAGTTCAGGAAGGCCGGAAATGGGCCCATTTCTGGCCTCCAGAGGGCCTCCGGAGCCTGGGGAGGCCATTCTTGCTCTCCTGGAGGCTCAAGGAAAGCCTCCGGAGCCCAGGGAGGGCAAAAATGTCCCCACCACCACCACCACTGTGGTGTAGGAGGCCGACTAGGCCACCTGGGGAAGAGAACCTCTTGCTAAAATATTTGAAGCCCACCCCCTGAGTAGATTGCCTTCTGCTTTCGCTCCAAGTTTAAATCAGCAGTTACGAGATTCTCGTCTCTCATCTTGTGTGCCGGGAGAGCAACAGTACGTGGCATCGTTGGACTTTAACACGTTGTGACGGCGGGAAAGAAATTAAGGAACAGATGGTGCACCGTGAATGGCAGGGAAGTTTAACATGCGTCCGTCCATTCTCCCCTTTCCTTCAGATCTCATTGACTCTAGCAGGAGACTTTCTCGCTCACGGCCAAAATGTAAATGGGGACACTGAAATATCCCCTGAAACTTTCCTGGGTGTGCCACTGTAATGACTGCATTTGAGCTGCTCTGTAACAAAATATATGGGAGATACCGGATTATCTCCCTGGTGCTGACACGGATCGGAGCGGGTCGAGACTGGTGATAAGTCATTAGCTTTTTCGAAAAGAGTCAGGTTGTCCTGAATCTTGGCCAAGCGCATGATTGGGGAAGGTGCAGTAGATAGAGAACTGTGAGCCAAGGTCAACGGCAAGCTTGATTTCACAACGTCTGTTGAGTTGCACGAAGAAGATCAGAGACCAAGGGTCCTTCAAAGAAGGGCTTTGGGGGCCTCTCAAGATGGAGGCTTAAATGTACCGAGGTTGGCTGACCTCCTTGAGAAGGTAAGAGGAGAAACCATCTTTCCTAATAAGGACCGTAGCCGAGAGGCCCAAAATTACCTGTCAGTTTCAAGGAAGATCCACAGCTCAGTTGCCTTGCCTTTTGGAATCGGAATCGAGCTGGAAGGGACCTTGGAGGTCTTCTAGTCCATCCCCCTGCTCAAGCAGGAGATCCTATACCATTTCAGACACGTGACTGTCCAGTCTTTTCTTAAAAAGCTCCAATAATGAAGCACCCACAACTTCTGATGGCCAGCTGTTCCACTGGTTAATTGTCCCCACTGTTAGGAAGTTTCTCCGTAATTCCAGGTTGCTTCTCTCCTTGATTAGGTTCCATCATTTGTTGTCTTGCCTTCTGGTGCTTTGGAAAATAAATTGATCCCCTCCTCTTTTTGGCAGCCCCTCTAATGCTGAAATACTAGTATCATGTCCTCCTACCCCCAGTCCTTCTTTTCTCTAGACTGGCCAAACATTTTTGGATGAGAACTGAAATGTCTTCAAATAAAAGAAAGAAAGAAAGAAAGAAAGAAAGAAAGAAAGAAAGAAAGAAAAAAGAAAGAAAGAGAAAAAAGAAAGAAAAAAGAAAGAAAAAAGAAAAAAAAGAAAGAAAGAAAAAAGAAAAAAGAAAGAAAAAAGAAAAAGAAAGAAAGAAAGAAGGAAAGAAAGGAAGAGAAGTCAGTCCAGTTGCCTTTTGAAAAAATACCTTTGAGACAACGATGACCCGATGAGTTAAGAGTTTGGAAGTCTAAAGTTTAAACTGGTTTAAACTTCAAATAAAAGAAAGAAAGAAAGAAAGAAAGAAAGAAAGAGAGAGAGAGAGAGAGAGAGAGAAGAAAGAAAGAAAGAAAGAAAGAAAGAAAGAAAGAAAGAAAGAAAGAAAGAAAGAAAGAAAGAAAGGTCAGTCCAAGAAAGAAAGAAAGAAAGAAAGAAAGAAAGAAAGAAAGAAAGAAAGACAGTAAGTCAGTAAGTCTAAAGTTTAAACTGGTTTGGAAACCAGTTAAACAATCTCATGAGTTTTTGGTTTTTTTTTTACAGGCGCGTAAAACGATCTTCGCAAGCCATTACTAATGACCAAATTTATACTATAAAACCATCATTATTTTTTTTTAAAAAACCGATAAATGGATTTTGGAACACTTCTAATGTACCGAACGAAGGGGGGGGGGGAACCACAAACTGAGAACTAAATTGCAATAATTTAAATAATTTAAAAACTGACTAGGTGGCTAAGACACTGAGCTTGTCAAGATCAGAAAGGTCGGCAGTTTGGCGGTTCGAATCCCTAGTACAGGTCTCCTGCGTGAGCAGGGGGTTGGACTAGATGACCTCCAAAGTCCCTTCTAGCTCTCTTACTGTTAATAATAATAATAATAATAATAATAATAATAATAATAATAATAATAATAATAATAATAATAATTTTATTTCTACACCGCCCTTCTCCTGAAGGACTCAGGGCGGTGTACAGCCAATTTAAAAACACAAGACAAAACAATGATTAAAAATTAAAGTAATTAAATAGATTTGGCCCGGTTTAAAACCCCCGAAAATTTAAAATACCCCAATTTAAAATTATTATTGTTGATAGCCCGGCCTGGCGGAACAACAGGGTCTTCAGTGCGCAGCGAAACACCCGGAGGTTGGAGATCTTACGTATTTCCGGGGGGAATACCCCCGTTAAATATGAGTCAGTCTCCTGTGTGAGCAGGGGGTTGGAGTTTGATGACCTCCAAGCTCCCTTCCAACTCTTACTGTTATTATTATTATAAATACAATTTTTTTTCTTACTGTTGTTATTATTATTATAAATACAATTGAAAGGTTCGCTTTGAGCCTAGCCTATATTTCTTTTCTCTGCAAAACAGAGATCACACACACACACAAAAAAAAACCACAAAAAAAATCCAACTCTCCACCACATCCCTTCCGACAGAAAAGAAAAACGAACTTGGAACGTTCAGCCTGAATCCATCCAGAATCTGATGGTTTCGTGCAAGCTGGAAAAAATGCTCGCTCTGCATTTCCAGGAAGAATTCCCTGCTGACTGGACCTTTTATGAAGTGTGTCCTTGCTCTTCAGACTGGAAACGCTTTGATGGATATTATTAGGCAGCAAGGGGAAACGTTTGAAGAATTCCACTTCCGCACAAGCTTAGCCTAAACATGGCTGAATTGAAAGGGAGATCGTTTGCAGGGCTTGTTCATATCCTGAGAAAAGAGGAAAATCTGATGTCCTTCGGGCTTTTTACCGACAT
Organism: Pantherophis guttatus; assembly: GCF_029531705.1. The sequence goes on from NW_026844101.1 coordinate 3,437,659, forward strand.
TTAAGGGGATATGAAACATGGCCTTCCCGAACCTTCCCCCAATTTGCTCTGCAGAGTAGAATAACAAGAGTTAGAAGGGACCTTGGAGGTCTTCTAGTCCAGCGGTCACCAACTGGTGGTCCGTGGACCACTGGTGGTCCATGAGAAAATTTTGGTGGTCCCGCAGAAAAATTATTTGCATTTTTAATATTGCACTAAATCAGGGGTCCTCAAACTACGGCCCCTCGGATGGATACATGCAATGAACACTTGTGTTGCTGCAGAGAGTCTCTCCCTCCGGGGTCTTTTTATGCAGGTCAGAGGGGGGCAGAAATTCTGACTTTGAAATTCTGACCATCGCTACCGGTTCTCCGAACTACTGGCCGTCATTGCTACCGGCTCCGCCGAACCGGTCTGAACCGGGAGCATTTCACCCCTGCTCTACCTAGGATCAAACTCACAACCTCCTGATTGTGAGGCAAGAGGTCCACCTCTAATCCACCGTAGCTGGGTATGTACCAGGTCAGCTGCAGCAGAAGTGGGTTTCAGCAGGTTCTGACCAGTTCTGGAGAACCAGTAGCAGAAATTTTGAGTAGTTCGGAGAACCGGTAGTAAAAATTCTGACTGGCCCCGCCCCCATCTATTCTCTGCCTCCCAAGTCTCAGCTGATCGGGAGGAAATGGGAATTTTGCAGTATCCTTCCCCTGGATTGGGGAGGGAATGGAGATTTTACAGTATCCTTCCCCTGCCACACCCACCAAGCCACACCCACAGAACCGGTAGTAAAAAATTTTGAAACTGACCACTGCAGTGATGGATTTCCTAAAAGTCCTTTACTCGGACATGCAAATCCCCAAATGTCAGTCGAAATTTTTTTAAAAAATCAAGACGGAAACTCCCCGAAAGGAATTCTTCTAAAGCCCGGTTTGCAAATCTGTAACACAGGTCCATTTCTTGCTTTCTTGAAGTTGCAAATTAAAACAGGGACCCCCCCGCTCGATTCCCCCTATTAGACCCAGATCATTGTGGCTTGCACACAACTTTTGATTTTCCCTGTGGTGGGGACTTGGTATTTTAAGAGTTCCCAAATTCTCTGGGCCTTTCAGAGAATAACTCCACATCCTTTGATGTGAAATCCAAACACCAGGGCCTTTTCCCAAAGCAGAAAATGGTTTCGTTTTTCCAGCGCCTAAAAAACACCCCCACCCCCAAAGCTTGGCTGAACTTCTCCAACACGGCTTCAAGAAGGAAAAAAAAAAACCCGTTTCCACCAAAACAAGCGGCATAATTGGAGACATGATCCGACCAACTGGAAGTGTTGAATAAAGCAAAACGTAGGCTTTATTTTGACTCTCGCGTTATCCTTGGCTACATGGTTTTTTACTCCTAGGAATAGTGCCTGTCTCCTTACAAATCCGATACAACCTGGGAAATATTAAGGCATTACTAACGGGGAATAAATCTCAGGCGATAACAGCCTCTATAAGGAAGTTTAGTTAATGCAAAGGAAAACAGAGGGCAATGGAAAAAGAGAAATTTTATATCTGAAAGATGAGAAATAAAAACCCTGGTGAGAACAGATGAAATTCTTTTCTTTCGTTCTTTCTTTTTTTTCCCTCCCTATTTCACTGACTGCATTTTACCGCTATTGATAGCTTGGATGGGTTTCATATGTGGCCTTCGAAAAGACTTTTATCTTCTTCCTGAATTGCATTTGAGAAATAATAGAAAGCAGAGAGAGAGAGAGAGAGAAACTCTTTTAAATCTGCTTGCTTGGGGTTCTTGAATCCGTTTGCAGCCAGGCAAGCAAGGAGATCGCTTGTGATCCTTTGGGTTTTGTTGGTCTTGGGGCGGGGAAGACAAATCTAGGTATTTTTTCCTGATTTTTTTCCCCCTCTTCCGAGACTTCACAAACTTTTATTTTATGTGGGTTTTTTTTCCCCCCTTCTCAGCAAATCCAGGTGCTTCTTCCCCACTTTATACATTCCACAAAATGTTATGGCTTTACTCTCTTCTAGAATCCTAGAATTGAAGGGTGGAAGGAACACGGAGATCAATTAGCTCAGTTCCGAGATCTACAAGATTCCTTTTAAAAAAAAAATAAATCCCTGCTGAAACAGACAATCTTGCAAAATGTATGAATGGCTGTTTATTTTCTCCTTCTGCTGTGAAACTGACAGGGCCATCCATCCATCCACGCTGAAAATTGTTTATTTCCCAAGTCTACCGAATTCTTGTTGATCGGAAAAATATTGGCGTGTAGATTGTGTGTGGCTGTATATTGTGTGTGTGTGTCTCTCTCTGTGTTTTTTTTTTTAATATGTGTATTGATGTAATTATTGGGCAAAGAGGATAGTTTATAATATATCTGCTTTTTATATATGAGACTTGGTTTACAGTATATAAGAAACCCAGCCTTTTCTGTACAACAATGTTATTCTGTGGCAGGTTTTGTCTGTTTCCTTTGGTGACGGGATGTCACCTTATTTTAAAATTGGGCATTGAAGACCTTTTTTTTCCTCAGTAAATGCAAATCCACAAATGCAAAACAAAATCTTAAAAATGTCCCTGCTACAACATCACAACGTAGCTTGAACATCATGAGCTTATAGATTAAGCACAGAAACAGTGGTGCAAATATATATTTTTAAAAGACAGACGCCTAGGCAGCAACAGAGTACCGAATAACCAAAAGCAATATTTATTTCATACGGGGGTAGCTTTTGAGTTGAATGTTTAACATTATTTAGATGGATGGTCTCAGCCCTAATGAGCCTAATATATGAATAGGCTTATCTTTCTTATTTATTTGGTAGGAATAAAAACAGCCCCTATCCCCTCATCATTTATTTTCACAGTTCAGACTGACTCTGTGCAAAGGGCAGGATGAGAGATTGTTCCCTTAAGACTTGGACCTAGGCTACTATTAATTAAAAATAAAAATATACTGTGTCGTCGGAGTACGTCAGAACGCTGCTTGTGCTTCTTAACTGTGGGTAATCGTAAAACGGTTTGTAATGTCCTCTCTGTTTTCTGCCAATTTAACACTGAAATTTAATTCTTACATCAGACACATTCCCGTATAAATCAATAAAATTTCTTGGATTCTTCTCATATTCATATTCATTCTTATTCATCTATAAAAATCTCCTCTTTATCAATACTATCCTTCTTTATTTTTCTATTTTAATCACATTGTTTTATTTTCCATCCTTATACATCTATAAACACCTCCTTTTTTATAATTAATATTCATTAATATATACGGTTGGGAAAAAAGAATATAAAAATAGTTTGATTAAAAATGAAAATGTAATGTTTACATGAATAGTAATGTCCTCTCTGGATTAGAGAATTTAGCTGGCACAATGGTTATGGCTCTCTGCATGTAATTCAGTAGCCTCAAATGCGCTGAAACTGACCGGGACATTCTTACTGTTTGCAGGGAATGTTGTTGCCTGTGTCAAAGAAGCAACAGAGAACTATTAACTGATTCTCCACCACCCCCTCTTTTGCTAAAAAAAAGGGGGGGGGAGTTTGAAAGTGTTGGCCAAAGAAATTTAGATCGCGGAGGTGATTCCTACTTGTGGTTTCATTGTGGGGTGTAGTTGACCCTGAAAAAGTAGAGCGCGTTGGGTAAATAATAGGTGTCGATAAAATTATCTTCTAATTCATAGGGAGGAAGTTGTGTGGGTGGCATGCCTGCGTGCATTTTAAATAAATGAAAAGTCGATTACTAAGTGAGAAGAGACTTAAACGTAAGAATCTTCAGTCACAGTGGGTTGACAGCCTAAATCTACATTTAAAAATAGAAAGAAAAGAGGAAGATTTAAATCATAAATCAAGTTTCCCGCTGTTATGTAAACATTCCCCAAATTTTGTCCATGTATAGCACAGCTACTTAAGCTTGTGGGGAAAAAAACATCATGTTGTTTTAAATGAATTTACTGTGATGTAGAAATACACCTTGAGTAGAATACTCTGTTGCAAATATTTTATTTTTTCTACCTAGAGTGTATCTCTTTGATATACACTACTCTGTATTTTGTAGCCCTTTCTTTCTTTCTTTCTTTCTTTCTTTCTTTCTTTCTTTCTTTCTTTCTTTCTTTCTTTCCTTCCTTCCTTCCTTCCTTCCTTCCTTCCTTCCTTCCTTCCTTCCTTCCTTCCTTCTCAAAAATAATCCTATGAAATATTCCTATTTTTTACGATCAACTGCCATAACAGTTTGTAGCATAAAATTACAGGAACTGGTTATTTTAGTTTTGTTTCCTTGTTCGCTTTTCATTGTTGTTCTTTACTTTCTCCAACCACATTTTCACAAATAAGAAAAATTGTGAAATAAGGAAAAAAAAAGACATTCAAAGTTAATACCATGAAGAAAGTTACTACGGCGGCTTATTTATATACGAATACAATGCAGTGCAATGCTTATGTTTGATAAATGATACAACTGGGCTTTGCTTTCTAAAAAAAACCCACCAAAGTATATTTTAAAAGAAAGCTCCTTTCAATTCACTTAGTGAGATTGGAATTTAACTGAATGAGAATGCCTTGTAATAATCTCTTTTGTTATATAAGAGAACCCTTTTAAATATTTTTGCTAATTCGTAAATGGAATTTACATTCAGAATCTTCTAATTTAAAAATGCTAATGCATTTTATTTATTTCTCTTTTAAAATTGAGGCATTTTTAAAATGAAAATGCAACTGTTTTGGATAATCTTAATAACATTGGCAATAATGAATTGCTAATAAATGTTTGCTCCAGCAGTTTTCTTGGCAGATAAATTCAAAGAGGCTATACAAAATGCTTAAGAAGAAAATGAATATTTCACAAGGCATCTACTTATCTAAAGCAAACTCCCTATTGATCTAAGAAACAATCTTAATACTGTATTTTAATCACCAAAAAGTTTATTTTCTGGACTCTCCGTAATATCCCAGTACATGCTTTTGCATATAAATGGTCAGAATTCACTCCAATGCTGTTTATGTGTAAGCACGATACAGACAGAACTGCAATGATTCGCTTAACAACGGTGACAAGAAAGGTCGCGAAAGGGGGGGGGCAAAGCTCACTTAAACGTCTCGCTTAGCTACAGAAACGTTGGGCTCAGTTGTGGCCGTACAAAACAGACTACCGGTGCAAACTAGGATCAAAGAGTCTAGAGTTGAGTAGAGTCAACAAAATTCCCTTTTTATCGTTTCCCAAAATTTTAGTTTTGACTGCTCTTTAGAAGGCCAGATCCTGAAGAGGAAATTCAAATACTTGGGCCACCTAATGAGAAGGAAGGACTCACTGGAGAGGAGCCTAATGCTGGGAACGATGGAGGGCAAAAGAAGAAGGGGATGGCAGAGAATGAGGTGGCTGGATGGAGTCACTGAAGCAGTCGGCGTGAGCTTCAATGGACTCCAGAGGATGGTAGAGGACAGGAAGGCCTGGAGGAACGTTGTCCATGGGGTCGCGATGGGTCGGACACGACTTCGCAACTAACAACAACAATAAATAGAGGATAGATAGATAGATAGATAGATAGATAGATAGATAGATAGGTAGGTAGGTAGGTAGGTAGGTAGGTAGATCCAAGCGAGTCCTGTGAGTCCCTTGGACTGCAAGGCGATCCAACCGGTCAGTCCTAGAGGAGATCAACCCTGGCTGATCTTTAGAAGGCCAGATCCTGAAGAGGAAAAACTTTGGCCACCTAATGAGAAGGAAGGACTCCCTTGAGAAGAACCTAATGCTGGGAACAATTGAAGGCAAAAGAAGGAAGAGACAGCAGAGAACGAGGTGGCTGGATGGAGTCACTGAAGTAGTCGGTGGGAGCTTAAATGGACTCCAGAGGATGGTAGAGGACAGGAAGGCCTGGAGGAACGTTGTCCATGGGGTCGCGATGGGTCGGACACGACTTTGCAACTAACAACAACAAAGTTTTTAGGAACGCTTGCTAATTTTCAGTTCATGTCTTCGTTCCCAGAAGTCAGATGACCAATGTCTCTTCCCCTTCTGAGTCCACAAGGTGATGAGATCCTTCTCTTCATTTTCAGGATGAAGCTTGAGGAACGTCTAAAGACCACCCATTCTGGCCCCCGCTTCCAGGTTTACCTCATCCTTGCTTGGCCTGGCCACACAAAAGCTTCATTCTTTCTCACCAAGCCCAACTCACCTATGTAGGAAAACACAGATCTTCGCTCCACCACAACATCCATTTTCCATCAGGTTCCTTCTGACAGCTGTCAACACCCCGATGTTTATTTGTTCAACAGGAAGTGATGGGGTTGGGTGGGGAGGGAGGGAGGGAGGGGGAGAAGAGTGCCGGCAGATTGAGTGAGCGAATCAATGTCATATGGAAGAGAATCATCTCCTCCTCCAGTAAAAATCGACTTCTTCCCGAGTGTCACCGAGATTAGGACTTTCCTGGGAAACTTGCTGAAAAGAATAGAATAGAATCAGAGCTGGAAGGGATCTTGGAGGTCTTCTAGTCCAACCCCCTGCTCAAACAGGAGACCCTATACCACTGATGGTGAACCTTTTTGGCACCGAGTACCCAAACTCGAATGTGCATACATGTGCATGCATGTGCGTGTGCCGGAGTGCCGGAAACCCGGACCAGCTGGCCAGTGTGCACATACCTGTTTTTCGGCTGTTTTTCAGGCTGTTTTCAGGCCGGGTTTTGGTCCATTGTTTTGGGGCATTTTCAGGCCATTTTTGGCCCAAAAATGGCCCTGAAAACAGCCTGAAAAATGGCCTAAAAACAGTCTGAAAAATGGCCCGGAAAATGGCCTGGAAAACAGCCTAAAATGGCCTGGAAAACGGCCTGAAAAAGGGCCCAAAAAGGCTCGAAAAACAGCTTGTTTTGGGGAAGTTTTTCAGGCCTTTTTCAGGCTGTTTTCTGGTGCTCCGGCACCCATGAAGAGCATCTGGCGATGGCACACATGCCCATAGAGAGGACACTGCGTGCCACTTCTTGAACGCGTGTCAGAGGTTTGCCATCACAGCACTAAAAGATGGAGCTCAAGATCTACTCCTTGAGTAACCCAGCCATTGGGGGTGGGGGTGGGGAGATTTTCCTCCACACACATAAAAATATTGAAAGACTCGATTGTGGGTTCTCCCTCCGAGGATAATGCTATTTTCAGATGTTTTGGGGCTGCCAAATTAAAGATCCGGGCCTTTGAAAGGAAAGGCCTTAATGAATTGGGGAGATTTCGAATCCCCATCATCGTGTCAACGGTCCTTTCAGCTTGGAATTTGAGTTATTTGCACAGGAGCCAAAAAGAAAAAGAAAAAGAAATGGGGAGACGGGCGATCAAGGTGTTGAAATTTCTCAACGGTGGGAGAAGAGAGGCTTCTTTGAGGAAGCGAAGGAGAGAAAAGAAGGAATGGGCAGCTCGTAAGGGAAGTATCTTGGCGATTAGTAGATCATGAAAGACCTTTGAAATCTCCTGCGTTCGCCGTGAGACAGCTTTGTGAGGGGGAGTGAGAAGGGGCTAATGGGACCTAATAGTGTGTGGCAGATCCCGAGTCTTATAAACGAGATGACAACTCAAACCGGACAGAGGTGGGACTTCCCATTGTTCAGGGAAGAAGGTTAAGAAGGTTGAGACGACCTGAGTTTCTTCAGTTTCGTGTTTCCATCACAGTCAACCAACAGTAAAAACAGAGAGGAACAAAAGAAAACTTAAGAATGAACATCTTAAAACATTAGTTTTCTTTTCTTCTTTATCCCTTCATGTATAACAGAATAACAGAGTAGGAAAGGGACGCTGGAGGTCTTCTAGTCCAACCCCCAGCTCAGGCAGAAAACCCTACACCATTTCAGACAAATGACTGTCCAAGTCTCTTCTTAAAAACTTCCAATGTTGGAGCAGCTACAACTTAGTTTATTGTTTCATTCTCAGGAAATTTCTCCTTAGTTCTAGGTTGGTTCTTGATTAGCTTCTATGATTAGTTTCCATCCATTGCTTCTTGTCCTGATTTCAGGTGCTTTGGAGAATAGCTTGACCCCCTCTTCTTGGTGGCAACCCCTGAGATATTGAAACACTGCTATCATGTCTCCCCTAGTCCTTCTCTTCATCAAACTAGACATCCCCAATTCCAGCAACTGTTCTTCATATGTTTTAGCCTCCAGTCCCTTAATCATCTTTGTTGCTCTTCTCTGCACTCTTTCCAGAGTCTCAACGTCTTTTTTTATATTATGGAGACCAAAACGAGACGCAGTATTCCAAGTGAGATCTTACCAAGACATTATAAAGCGGTACTAACACTTCACATGAGCTTGATTCTATCCCTAGCACTGAGTTGGCTCTGTTGTAATTTATTATTTTTGTTATAACTGCCCAACATTTTAAAACCATGAAATAATCTTTAGTTCCTATACACTCTTAGAATGTTCAAGAAGTCTTGGCCAGGCCATCAAAGCTTGACTTGATCCTACCTTGACACTTTTCTCATATCTCTTGGTGTTTTTCCACCTTGTTCCTTTTGTGTTGTCTAGTTCAGGGATCCCCAACCTTTCGGATCTCAGGGACCATTAAATTCATAATTTTAAATCCCACGGACCACTAATATGATCTGCCTAACGACTGGCTAGCTAGGTGGACGTGGCTAGGTGATCATGTGACTGGGTGGGCGTGGCCAACTCAATGTCACTCATGTCAAGGGGTGCCTTGACAGCTTCTACTCGCCCCTCCCCTCCCAGCCCCTCCTCACCTGCCCGCCCGGGCTCCTTAGGGCCCCAACGGGAAGCAGTTGCTGGAGCTAAGCAGCCACCACAAGAAAGAGTTGGCAAAACAGCTCAGTTCAAATTGGATCTGACCAAGAAGGAGGCTCAGCAGAAGCACCTCACTGAGGACTAGCAGCATAGGCTTTCCAAGCAGAGGGAAGACCTGCGGGAGTGCAAGGCCAGGTACTGGTGACTGGAGGCTCAGCGGACTGAGATGTTCAGCCAGTTCCAGGCCATGAGGCAGTCCCACTGGAACAAGGCCCTCCGGCTCTTTGCCACCAGCGGCGCTTCCCTCCAGCCTTCGCCCAAAGCCCCACACCAGGAGGCCGAAACAGACCCCAAGTCGGAATTTCTTCCCCCCTCCAACATGCACAAAAAGACCCCAAAGGGGGAGACTCTCTGCAGCAACACAAACGTTCATTGCACGTATCTGTCCCAGTCTGAGGACCCCTGATTTAGTGCAATATAAAAAATGCAAATAATTTTTCTGCGGACCCCCAAAATTTTCTCATGGACCACCAGTTGGTGTCCGTTAGTCTAGTTCACATCTGTTCTTCTACATACATTTGTTTGTGAGAACCAGATCTTGCTGTGAGTTTTTCGAAATGGCCTTTCTCTATATGCTGTGTAGATTGAAATTCCAGAATCATCCCTCTCTTTTGACCTGATCTGTGCATTCCATCTTTTATGCCTCTCCTTTACTAGCTTAACTGGAACAAGAAGCAATGGATGGAAGCTAATCAAGAAGAGAACCTACCTAGAAATAAGGAAAAAATTCCTGAGAGTGAGAACAATTAATCAGTGGAACGACTCGCCTCCAGAAGTTGTGAATACTCCAACCCTAGATATTTTCAAGAAGAGATTGCACAACCATTTGTCTGAAATGGTATTAGGATCTCCGGTTGGATTAGAAGATTTTCCTTTTCCAACTCTTGTTATTCTGTTATTCTCCTCCTTTGACATCATGGCATGAAAATGCAAGGGACAGAGGCTATGATAGATGTATAGACAATACATACTACCGTTGCATGCTAAAAATAACATGCTGGTATATGGGTAAATTACAAGATACTATGGGTAATGGCGTGCTATAACAAGCATGACTTTGCTTATCCAGAGGATCTACAAAAAGCTCTGAACCAAAACAGAAGCTCGTATCTCTGCTTAGTAGAAAACCCCACAAGGAAATCTCTCCTAGTTTCAGGAAATAAACAAAAGACCTTGAGCTACTTCTGAGTTCTATCCATTTGGTCTCCTCTGTTCATCTCAGGTTATGTGAAGCACCACATAATATAATGACATAATGATAATTAGCTCAGCGGCTAAGACGCTGAGCTTGTCGATGGAAAGGTCGGCAGTTCAGCGGTTCGAATCCCTGGCGCCGCGTAACGGGGTGAGCTCCCGTGACTTGTCCCAGCTTCTGCCAGCCTAGCAGTTCGAAAGCACGTAAAAAAAATGCAAGTAGAAAAAATAGGGACCCCCTTTGGTGGGAAGGGAACAGCGTTCTGTGTGCCTTTGGCGTTGAGTCATGCCGGTCACATGACCACAGAGACGTGTTCGGACAGCGCTGGCTCTTTGGCTTTGGAACGGAGATGAGCACTGCCCCCTAGAGTCGGGAACGACTAGCACATATGTGCGAGGGGAACCTTTACCTTTATAATATAATATCTTCCTAACAACGAGGACAATTAACCAGTGGAACCGAAGTTGCCTTCAGAAGCTGTGGACGCTTCATCACTGGAGTTTTTAAAGAAGAGACTGGACAGTCACTTGTCTGAAATGATATTGGATCTCCTGCTTGAGCAGAGGGCTGGACTAGAAGACCTCCAAGGTCCCTTCCAGCTCTATTCTGATTGATTGAACTACTGCCTGAAATGGTATAGGGCAGGGATGGCGAACCTATGGCACATGTGCTGGAAGTGGCACGCAGAGCCATCTCTCGGGCATGCCAGCTGTCGCCCGTTGCTCTTTGGGGTTCTGGTGTGCACATGTGTGCCAGCCAGCTGGTCTTCATGCACGCATGCGTGCCAGAAACCGGAAAACCAGGTGACCGGCGTGCATGCACATGCCGGAACCAGGAAGCTCAGCTTCCCAGTGTGCACAGGCACGCCAGGGAGCTGCTCTTCCGGTTTCTCCCGTGTGCGTGAAGAGCAGGTGGCTGGTACACATCTGTTGTACCCAGAGAGATGGTTCTGCGTGCCACTTTCGGCACGCATGCCATAGGTTCTCCATCACTACCCTATAGCATTCCAGACAAGTGGCTGTCCAGTCTCTTCTTAGAAACCTCTAGTAATGGAGCATCCCCAACTTCTGAAGGCAAGCCATTCCGCTAGTGAACTGTTAGTCATTGATTCATGACCATAATTGAGCCCCTTCCGGTTTCTGGTGCTCCCACGCACGAACACCTTCCTGTTTCGGCATTCGAGCAGGGGGTTGGACTAGAAGACCTCCAAGGTCCCTTACTGCTCTGTTATTCTACCTATATACCATCTTCACATAACATTCACAAGCCACACTTTCCCAGTATCTCTGTGCTACATTTTTCTCTCTCCCCCTTTCTCCCCCCTCCCTACTCCAAGTCTCCTTAAACCTTCTTCACCCAGCTTGCAGTATATTTTTCACCTTCCCCTAGTTGAATATCTTCAGATCTCTCTCTCTCTCTGTCTGTCTGTCTGTCTCTCTGTCTCTGTCTCTCCCTCTCCCTCTCCATTTCTCTCTCCCTCTGTCTTTCTGTCTCTTTCTCTCTCTCTGTCCCTCTGTCTCTGTCTGTCTGTCTGTCTCTCTCTGTCTGTCTCTCTCTGTGTGTCTCTGTCTCTGTCTCCCCATCTCCCTCTCCCTCTCCCTCCCTCTCTGTCCCTCCCTCTCTCTCTCTCTGTCTCCCCCTCTCCCTCTCCCTGTCCCTCTCTGTCTCTCTCTGTCTGTCTCTCTCTCTCTCTCTTCTGTCTCCTCTCTCCCTCTCTCCATCCCCTCTTCCTCTCTGTCTCTCTCTCTCTCTCTCCCCCTCTCTGTCTCTCTCTCTCCTCTTCCCCTCTTCCTCTCTGTCTCTCTCCCTCTCTCTCCCCCTCTCTGTCTCTCTTTGTCTCTGTCTCTCCCTCTCCCTCTCCATTTTCCTCTCTTTCCCTCTCCCTCTCCCTCTCTCTCTCTCTCTCTCTCTCTCTCTCTTTCTCTCTCTCTCTCTCTCTCTCATACACACACACGTACACATACTATTCATAGTCTCCGTAGGAAAGAATGAAAATGCTCCAAGAATAAGCAACCGAGTTCCATTCATAGTCTTTTCCACGTGATTGAGAGAGATTTCCCAGAATCGTGGCTATTTAAGGACACAAAGCCTTGATTAAAATCCTGGTCTGAGATGCAGGAAGAACAAGAGAAGAGAGAGGTCCTAGTTAGCGGGATGTTAGTAAGTTGTGACCCAGGATGACCTGTCAGTCTCAGGTGACAGCTGTCATGCCCCTGAAATGGTGAGACTTTGTTGAATGCATTATTCCACCTGTTGCTCAATAGCCAGCCATAGTGGACACCATTCCTAGCTTTTGCCCCTGGTAAATCATTGTAGCTCCTTCCCCTCCTCCTCCTCCTCCTTCTCCTCCTCCTCCTCCTCTTTCTTGATTATGAAAACATCTTCTCCTTCTCTTTCTCCATTATTATGAAAACTTCTCCTTCTCCTCCTTCTGCTCCTTCTACTCCTCCTCCGCCCCCCCCCACTCCCACTTGCACTGATGATGTTACCTAGTTGGATCATAAATTGTCTGCAAGAAAACAGCCAAACACAGAGATCACCAAGGACCCAACAGTTCAACTCTGAGCTACAAATATTCTCTTCTATTAGTTGAGTTGGTGCCTAGTTACTCCTTCTCCTTCTCCTCCTCTTTCTGCTCTTTCTTGATTATGAAAATATCCTTCTCCTTCTCCATTATGATGAAAACATCTCCTTTTTCTCCTCCTCCTCCTCCTGCTCTTTCTCTTGATTATGAGAATATCCTTCTCCTTCTCCATTATGAGGAAAACATCTCCTCCTCCTCCTCCTTCTCCTACACAAAGAGAAATCCTTTGGATGGGTTGTTACGTATTTCCTGACATCCCAAGTGAATAAGCAACAGACGATATAGTTTACCTCTACATTTCCAAAATCTTCACCAATTTCCTCCTCCCCCCTCCCCCCCTCCCCGATCTGGAGCTACATCTGATCCTCCTTGATGATCAACCAAATCAGATCGCATCATAAGCAAGGTTCTACATTTAGGGAAGGAAAACAAAATGCACAGGTACCGTATATGTGGTACCTTGCTCAACAGTAGTAACTGTGAGAGGGATCTTGGAGTCCTGGTGGACAACCATTTAGATCTGAGCCAGCCGTGTGCAGCAGCTGCCAAAAAAGCCAACACAGTTCTAGGCTGCATCAACAGAGGGATAGAATCAAGATCACCTGAAGTGTTAATACCACTTTATAAGGCCTTGGAATTATACCACTTGGAATATTGCATTCAGTTTTGGTTGCCACGATGTAAAAAAGATGTGGAGACTCTAGAAAGAGTGCAGAGAAGAGCAACAAAGATGATTAGGGGATTGGAGGCTAAAACATATAAAGAACGGTTGCTGGAACTGGGTATGTCTAGTTTGATGAAGAGAAGGACTAGGGGAGACAGGATAGCAGTGTTTCGATATCTCAGGGGTTGCCACAAAGAAGAGGGAGTCAAACTATTTTCCAAAGCACTTGAGGGCAGGACAAAGAGCAAGAGGTGGAAACTAATCAAAGAGAGAAGCAATTTAGAACTAAGGAGGAAATTTCCTGACAGTTAGAACAATTAATAAGTGGAACAACTTGCCTCCAGAAGTTGTGGATGCTCCAACACTGGAAGTGTTTAAGAAGAGGTTGGATAACCATTTGTCTGAAATGCTATGTAGGGTTTCCTGCCTAGGCAGGGGGTTGGACTAGAAGACCTCCAAGGTCCCTTCAAATTCTGTTATTCTATTGTATTCTATTGTATTCTGTTCTATTCTATTCTATTCTATTCTATTCTATTCTATTCTATTCTATATAAGCGAAAGTGGGAAATAGGCACATAAAATAATTCCTGCTTCTCCGTGAGAGCTTTTCCCTCTTCTCTTTCCTTCTAAAACCCAAGAGGAGACCACCTACTTGTTTCAAACAAGCTTCTGAGCAGTTGAGGGCTGGGGGTGACCTTTGCTCACCGGTGAACTGAACTGGATTTGGAATTCGAACTCGAGACCCAGAGGTGAAAGGCATCCTATCCCATTACAAGTCCCTTAAGGCAGCCACATCCCTCGTCGAGGACAAGGGAACAAGGTGGGAGGTCTGCAGGACGGCATGGAGGCGACGGGGCAACGAGACGATTCCGCTTCCTTCGTTTGCATTCGTTGGTTAAGTGGATTTAGAAAAACATCACTTCCCTCTGGAAATGTCCTCACTGGCTGGAAATGCCAATTCCCGAAACATTCCGTATGGACTGAATCTCATTTTGTTCGACAGAGAAGAAATGGTGGTTGGCCTAGAAGAGTGGAAGTCAAAGAGATCTTAGCAAAAACATATGAGAGGCATATTTAGGATGATCTGGTTTACGTTGTTGTTGTTGTGGTTGTTGTTGTTGTTGTTGTTGTTGTTGTTGTTGTTGTTCTTCTTCTTCTTCTTCTTCTTCTTCTTCTTCTTCTTCTTCTTCTTACAGCGTTTGGGGGAAAAAAAGCAACCCCAGACAATGTAGAATTCGTCAGCTATCGGGGCTATCATAAAAATTCCTGCCTCCTTATGATGTCCAACCGAGCGTGCAAAATTGCTCCATAGGAAAGCAGGGCGGTGCCTGAGATAATATCAATATTTTTATTTTTTTTTTGTTTCTGAGTTGGAGATTGCACATGTTGTGGTCACTGGGAATTTTAATTGCTTTGGCTCTGGCTGCAGCTGTCATCACGGATGGTAAAAAGCAGGGCTGTTTCCCTCCCCCCCCCCAAAGAGGCAAATAAAGGAAACTGAGATGCTCCGACATTCCTGGGTTAATTATTCTAGAAATGGAAGCTAAGCTTGACTCCCGTCTTCAGCCGTTCTCCAGATCCATCTTTTGAATTCAGTTTGATGGATGTGGGGTCAGCTCAGAACTCGGATGTTTCCACCTGGCCTAGAACATGGGATCCTAGGACTGGAAGGGGCCTCCGAGGACATCTAGTCCAGCCCCCCCCCCCCCGCTCAAGGCAGGAGACCTTAAATCATGGAGATTCTCAGTCATCCAACATGGTTTCCAAAGATGTTTTTTTCAAGAGGCAACTGGACTTTCTGGGTTTTCTTTGAAGGCGTTTCACTCCTCATCCAAGGAGCTTCTTCAGTTCTGACTGTATGGTGGGGAAGGGAAGGATTGAGATTCCTTGCGGACAGCTGGTAAATTTACATCCTTTTAGAGAGTTGTTGAGGCCACTTAGAGATTTATCTGTGTCCTCATTGTCTCAAAGGTGCTTTTTCCAAGAGGCAACTGACTTTCTGGTTTTTCTTTGAAGACGTTTCGCTCCTCATCCAAGGAGCTTCTTCAGTTCTGACTGAATGGTGGGGAAGGGAAGGATTTATACTCCTTGCAGACAGCTGGTGTTAAGGAATTCGCAGAGTAACCCTTGAGCAGCAAGGGTGGTACATGAAAGCGATTGAGAGTAGGTATGAATAAACACACAGCAAAACGCAGATACACTGAGTTGTGTTTACTTTTAGGAAATAGCAATAAGGCACAGTCCAATAAACAGTGCAGGTCATACACATATAAAGCAGGAGATAACAAAATTACAGTCCAGGGATAATCTAATAACAAAGTCTTCTTACCAGTCGTCATAGTCATTCACAATAAAAAGTTCTTCTGGATTTGCAAACAGTAGCAACAGGAGGTTGGTCTGTGTCCTCAGGGCCACCTGAGTGGTACAAATGGGCGTGGAGCCTTCTTGGAACTGCTAAAAGGACCATGTTGTAGACTGGAAATAGAGGTTGTTGTATCCCCCCACCCCCCCACACCCTTGTTCAGGGAGGGCTGTTCAATTTTTGACATAGATGGCCTCTTCGACCCCTCTTTGAAACCAGCGGCCCCCTCTGACAAAATGGGGGTCATTTGCACCACTCAGGTGACCCTGAGGACACCGATACACCTCCAGTCGGAGTTGGAGGAAGAGAATGAGAGGGGAGGAGGAAGAAAAGAACTGTGAAGGTCTTTGATGATTCCTGAGCTTGTTTTTTTTTTTTTTACAGACATCTCTTTATCAAATTGGATAACATCTTCAGTGCTAGAAGGGAGGGGGTTGTGGGGTGGGGGAGGAGGAGGAAGGAGAGAGGAGAGGAGGAGGGAGGAGGAGAGGAGGAGGAAGAGAGGAGGAGGAGGAGAGGAAGAAGATAGGAGGGAGAGGATGAGGAAGAGAAGGAGGGATGGCAAATGTCTGAAGAGGATTGGTGGATTAATCTTTGTCACGACGGCCAAGTCGGATGAACAAGGACCCCACATGCCAGGATCCCCCTGAACCTCCTCCTTGGATCCTCCTTCTCCTCCTCCTCTCGGAGCTCAACCTCCCCCCACAGTTCCCCCCCCTCCTCCTCCTCCTCCTCCTCCCATGCACTGAGGATGTTAGCTAGTTGGGTCATGAAACGTCTGCAAGAAAACAACCAGGCTCAGAGAGCATCAAGAATCCATAGTCCTCTCCTCCTCCTCCTCCCCCACACCCTTTCTAGCACTGATGATGCTACCTAGTTGGGTAATGAAAGGTCTGCAGAAATCAGCCAAGCTCAGAGAGCGCCAAGAACCCCACAGTCTCTCCTCCTCCTCCTCCTCCTCCTCCTCCTCCTCCTCCTCCTCCTCCTCCTCCTCCCTCCTCCCTCCTCCTCCTCCTCCTCCTCCTCCTCCTCCTCCTCCTCCTTTCCACAAACTCCAACCCGGAGCTAACGAATATTTCCACTGTTGGCACCTCTGTCTCCGTTTAAAAGGGAGGAAGAGGAGGGCTGCCAAAGTTCGCGAGACTTTTCTCCAGCAAAGGGAAGTCCTGGTTTATTCCAAACCACAGATAATGGCGTCACAGAAACGAGATGGGGCCATCCAGCAATTGGCAGCCAAGTTTTCCTCCTTTTTTTTCAAAGGCCCCTCCGGAATTCCCCCAAGACAGAAGCTAACTTTGATTTCATTCCTTTTGAAATGCAATTAAAATCCAATTAGTGAATGCAATCGCTCCCTGACTGTGCCTTTAATAATAAAAATCCCCCGTTCGTGGCATGTTAAAAATCGGCATGGGCTGTGACCGGTTCAGAAGTGGGTCTGGAGCAGTGGTGAAATGTAAAATTTGTTACTACCGGTTCCGTGGGCGTGGCTTGGTGATGGGAGTAATGTGACTGAGTGGGCGTGGCCAACTTTTTCCCCCTTTTTTTTTTAATTAAATTTTATTAACATAAACAAACGTAAAACACAAATACATGTAAACACTTATACATTAACAAAAAGTCAATCGACTAACTTCTAGAAAACCTTTGCATCGGTGATTAATGTCCATTTAACCAATTTTCCTTAATCATACTATATTTTTTTTTTTAAATTTGATTTATATGCCGCCCTTCTCCGGAGACTCAGGGCGGCTTACAATGTGCTAAGCAATAGCCTTCATCCTTTTGTATATTTATACAAAGTCAGCTTATTGCTCCCACAAACTGGTCCTCATTTTACCTACCTTAGAAAGGATGGAAGGCTGAGTCGACCTTGAGCCTTGGCGAGATTCGAACCTGCAGTAATTGCAGGCAGCTGGTCTTAATAACCAGCTTAATAACAGGGTGCCTTAAACCCCTGTACTACCAAGGCTCTTTAGAAATTTACTTGCTTATGCCTTAATAAATTCATTGAAGTTCAGCAGTATCTTTCTACAATCATATTAACCCATTTATTTATACAATACTACGGCTCATCTCATGTATCTATTTCTGCAATTCTTGAGTTATGTTCTCCTATGTCCTATGTTGTTGGCCCTATCCTTCCTTCTAACCATGTGTACCATTTTTGCCAAACTAAATAAAAGTCACTGTTCTCTTTATCTTGGAGCTCTTTTGTGAGCCTATCCATCTCTGCGCATTTCATTTATTTATTTATTTATTATTTTTACTTTTAAAACCATTTTTTCTACAACCTCTTCGGCTGAAGAGGTTGTAAAAAAAAATGCTTTTTAAAGCCTCTCTGACGATCCCAGCTGAGTTGCCTGATCGGCAGAGGCTTTCTTTTTTTTTTTTTAAAACATTTTTTTTGGCTGAAGAGGTTGTAGAAAAAATGCTTTTAAAAATAAAAAAAAAAGCCTCTGATGATTGCGCGGCTCAGCTGGGCAATGGGGGGGGGCAGGGATTTTTGCTACTGGTTCTCCGAACCACCCACCGCCATCGCTACCAGATCGGGCGATCCGGTTCGAACCGGGAGCATTTCACCCCTGGTCTGGAGGCATCTCTGGATCGGAATGAATTCTTCACTTTTAAAATATAATATTTATTGAGTTTCCAAAAGTTAAAATACACAATACAAAAGAAAAAGCACAATACACAAAAAAACAAAAACAAACAAACAAAAAAACCCTATAAAACACACAAAGATAAACGCATCAAAATTACATTACTCATAACAGCTTTTCCTACATCGATATCTCTTATCCTATTCAACCTCTATATACAGATTCTACTTCTAAGTATCTCTATAAACCAACATTCTTATTTAAATTATTTTAACCTCTATTCAGAATTCTGTCTCATCACAAAAATCTCCCTTAAGTTTATGCTTAATCTCCAGCCAGGAATACCATCTATTCCATATTCGATGGTACTCAGTATCTTCCCGCTCCTTCATTTCCATCTGTCCATTTCTGCACATTCATATATATTTTTTATTATAATTTGATCCGGTGGGAAATCCGGATGTTTCCAATTCTGTGCTATCACAATTCTACATGTGCAATGTGATATATTGTATACTTCTTCCATTTTCCCTTCTAGAATGCTCAATAGGAATAGTTCCGGCTATTTTTCTATAATAATATTAATAATAATAATAATAATATAATATAATATAATATAATATAATATAAATATAAATATAATATAATATAATATAATAATAAAATTATTTTTATAAATAATATAAAAAATATCATTATTTTCTATAATAATGCCCTGTTATTTCATCCAGCCAGATTTTTATCTTCCCTCACAATTTCTTAATCTTAGGGAATGAATTCTTCAAATGGGGTGGGTTGGGATGGTGGGGGGGGGACGCAAAAGCATTTTCACAGATGCTCTGTGTTGGACCCTGAGACTGTAGGAGAAGGCGTGGCAAAATCTAGGAGGGTAGAGTCAAAACAGGCATCAGCCTAGCATCTCCATATAACCACAAGGGGACTGAGTTGAGAAGATTCCTCTGGATAGGCTGTTTAGCAATACATTTTTTTTTTTTTAATTTGATTTATATGCCGCCCTTCTCCGAAGACTCAGGGCGGCTTACAATGTGCTCAGCAATAGCCTTCATCCTTTTGTATATTTATACAAAGTCAGCTTATTGCCCCCACAAACTGGTCCTCATTTACCTACCTTAGAAAGGATGGAAGGCTGAGTCAACCTTGAGCCTTGGCGAGATTCGAACCCTGCAGTAATTGCAGGCAGCTGGTCTTAATAACCAGCTAATAAACAGGGTGCCTTAAACCCCTGTACTACCAAGGCTCTTAATTGGGTCTTTCCTTGCAGACCTGAACTTTCGCACCTGACTCTATTGTCTCTCTGCCTCTCTCTCTCTCTCTCCCCTCCCCCCTCTCTCCTCCTCCCCTCCCTCTCTCTCTTTAAGAGTGATAGAACCTCAGAGCAGAGTCAAAAGGGGAATCAACTAGAATTCCTATGTTGCCACAAGTGAAATCCAACCTCCCTTGAATGTCATTGGCTCTTATCTAACTCCAAGCAAGTGCTAACCATGAGTTGAGAAGATTCCTAGGCATAGACTTTTTAGTAATAAATCATTTTAATTGGACCTTCACACGTGCTCCTGGTCTTTCGTGCCTGTCTACCTATCAGTGGTTAAATGCAGTATTGCAAGCTACTTCTTCTGGCTGCTGGCTGCCTGTAGTTTTGGCAGTTCGATCCTCACTGATTGACTAACCGTCCTTCCGAGATCAGTAAAATGAGGACCCAGATGGTTGGGGGCCAGAGGCTGACTCTGTAAACCGCTTTAAGAGGGTTGTAAAAGCACTGTGAAGTGGTAATAAGTTTGAGTGCCATCTATATATGTCTTATCTCTCTCTATATATATATACACTGCTGAAAAAAAATAAAGGGAACACAAGCAGAAGACATCCAAGATCTGAATGAATGAAATAGCCTTATTAAATCCTTTGTTCTTTTACATGCAGTAGTTTATACACTGCTCAAACAACTAACACAAAACTATATATATATCTGTCTCATTGTTTCTCTTTGTCTCTGTCTGTCTGTCTGCCTATCTATCTATCTATCTATCTATCTATCTATCTATCTATCTATCTATCATCCATCCATCCATCCATCCATCCATCCATCCATCTCTATTATCTATCCATCTATCCATCTATCTATCCATTCATTATCTATCTATCTATCTATCTATCTATCTATCTATCTATCTATCCATCCTATCTATCCATCTATCTATCCATCTATCCATCCATCCATCCATCCATCCATCCATCTATTATCTATCTATCTATCTATTTATCTATCTATCTATCTATCTATCTATCTATCTATCTATCTATCTATCTATCTATCTATCTATCTATCTATCCATCTATCCATCCATCATCCATCCATCCATCATCCATCCATCCATCTATTATCTATCTATATCTATCTATCTATCTATCCTATCCATCCATCTATCTATCTATCTATCTATCTATCTATCTATCTATCTATCTATCTATCTATCTATCTATGTATAAAACATATATGAACATGTACCGTTTCCCCCCCCCAAAAAATAAGACCGGGCCTTATATTAATTTTTGCTCCAAAAGACGCATTAGGGCTTATTTTCTGGTTAGGTCTTATTTTGGGGGAAATACGTTACTAAAATGCATCCATCTGGCTGACAATCTTAACTAGGTCTTATTTTGGGGGTAGGGCTTCTATTACGAGCATCCTGAAAATTCATGCTAGGACTTATTTACTGGTTGGGTCTTATTTTCGGTGGAAACAGAGTGCTTGTTGTGATCCAGGACAAAAGTAGATGAAGTCAATTTGGAGTGTTGTTGCATCAAGAACCATCCGCGACACGTCCCTTTTTAAAGGCAAAGTGTCTGGACTCCAAATAAAGCAGCATCTTTTTAGCGGTATGACCTCCAGAAATGGGATCTGCCTTTATGCAGAATAACAGAGTTGGAAGGGACCTCGGAGGTCATCTAGTCCAGCCCCTCTCCCGCTCAAGCCGGAGACCTTATATAGAGCCGAGGTGGCACAGTGGTTAGAGTGCTGTACTGCAGTTACTTCAGCTGACTGCTAGTTCAGCAGATCGGCGGATCAAATCTCACCAGGCTCAAGGTTGACTCAGCCTTCCATCCTTCCGAGGTGGGTAAAATGAGGACCCAGATTGTTAGGGGGCAATATGCTATTTAGTATACTGTCTTTGGAGTAAGCCGCCCAGAGTCCTCGGAGTGTGGGCGGCATAGAAATATGACTAATAAAAAAATAAAATAAAAATATACAATTTCAGACAAATGACTGTCCAGTCTTTTCTTGAAAAACCTCCAGTGATGAAGCACCCACAACTTCTGGTGGCAAGCAGTTCCTCTGGTTAATTGTCCTCACTGTTAGGAAGTTTCCCCTTAATTCCAGGTTGCTTCACTCCTTAATTAGTTTCCATCCGTTGCTTCTAGTCTTCCCTTCTTGTGCTTTAGAAACTAGGTTGACCTTTCTTCTTTGTCTTTGGGGAACCCCTCTTCATGTGCCATATTGGCCATCTTAAAAAATGAAGTTTATATTGTAATAACCACGGCCGCTGTAACGAGGACTCGGCAGCACACAACGATAAAAACCTCTCATTATTGCAAATGTGAAGGCAAGAACGCCGTTTGCAGTAAAGAAATTCCCAAAGGAAACGGCCTCGAACAATCCTAGGATGTTGCCTTGAGGGACGCTTTTTTGCTTGGACTTCCTTCCAGGAGCTTAAGAGTTGGGATGAATGGATTGCCAGAAGGCTGATGGACCACAGGGGGGACTTTCCTCCTGACTCAAACCACAGGAGCCATTTATCCAGAGGAGTGGAAAATTCCAAAGATTTTTTTTTTTTCCCCAGAAGAAGTTGGTGACCTTGGAGATGACTTCTGCTGGGACATTTTTAACAGATTAACAGAGTTGGAAGGAAGGGACCTCGTAGGTCTTCTGGTCCAACCCTGCACCCAAGCAGGAGACCCTACACCATTTCTGTCCAGTCTCTTCTTGAACGCCTCCAGTGATGAAGCTTCCAGAACTTCTGAAGGCAACTTCTCTTCCATGGGTTGATTGTCCTCACTGTCAGAAAATTTTCTCCTTATTTCCAGGTTGAATCTCTCCTTGATCAGTTTCCATCCATTGTTCCTTGTGTGGCCTTCAGGTGCCTTGGAGAATAGCTTGACCCCCTTCCTCCTCTCTGGGGCAGCCCCTCAAATATTGGAAGATGCTATCGTGTCTCCCTGGTCCTTCTCTTCACTAGACTACCAGCAACTGTTCATCGTACGTTTTAGTCTCCAGTCCCCCAATCATCTTTCTTGCTCTTCTCTGCACTCTTCCTAGAGTCCCAACATCTTTTTAATAGTGTGGTGACCAAAATGGGATGCAGTATTCTAGGTGTGGTCTTACTAAGGCTTTATAGAGTAACTAGGTAGCTCAGTGGGTAAGACACTGAGTTTGGTGATCAGAAAGGTTGGCAGTTCGGTGGTTCAAATCCCTAGTATGGGTCTCCTGTGTGAGAAAGGGGTTGGACTAGATGACCTCCAAGGTCCCTTCCAACTCTGTTACTGTTACATATTGTCTCCCCTGGTCCTTCTCTTCACTAGACTAGCCAGGCCCAGTTCCTGCAACTGTTCATCGTACGTTTTAGTCTCCAGTCCCCTCATCATCCTGGTTGCTCTTCTCTGCACTTTTCTAGAGTCTCAACATCTTTTTTATAGTGTGGGGACCAAAACTGGATGCAATTTTGTGAACCTGCCCAACAAGTATAAGGTAAGGAAGCATTAAAACCAGTGATGGGATTCAGCCAGTTCGCACCTATTGGGAGAACCGGTTGTTAAAAGAAATCTTATTTTGTTTTTTTTCCATTTTACAGGCTAATCCTGTAAGGAAGGCAGGAAGGAAACATTCTGGTGTTATTTCTAGCCTAATCTTTATTGCCCTGCTTATAGAAACTGCCTCTCTGCTTAACCCTTGTTACATTGTAACAGCTAAGGCACTTCGCCCATAGACGTGAGTGATGTTGGATTGGCCACGCCCACACAGTCACATGACCACTGAGCCACACCCACCCAGCTGGTCATTAGGGCAGAGAACCGGTTGTAAAATTATTTGAATCCCACCACTGATTAAAACCAGTGACTTTGAAGATACAATGGCATTTTAAAAAAAGGGACTTACGAATGTTTTTCATGTTGAATGACCATTGCAATATCACGCGATCAAAAATTCGGACGCTTGGCCAACGGCTCCTCTTTATGACGGGTGCAGTTGTCCCGGGTTCATGCGATCGCCATTTGCCATCTTCTTGACCACGGGGAAGCAAGACTCATTTAACGACCGTAATTACTGACTTAGCGACCGTGGGCGAAAAGCTTGTGAAATGAGATGCTAGTCTCTAGTTCACAAACGGCTTTTTTCAGTGGCTGGATTAATTTGGTAGAGGGTGTGGGTGTGTGGGGTGTGAGTGTGTGGGTGTGTGTGGGTGTGTTATACAATGGGTAATTGTTTGAACTAGAAACATAGAAACACAGAAAACTGACAGCAGGAAAAGGACCTAAATCAGTGTTTTCTCAACCTTGGCCGCTGGACGATGTGTGGACTTCAACTCCCAGAATTCCCCAGCCAGCCAGCTGGGGAATTCTGGGAGTTGAAGTCCACACATCGTCCAACGGCCAAGGTTGAGAAACACTGACCTAAATGGTTTGTGAAATCTTTCCCTTGGCGTTAAGCTGTGCTTTACTTTTCTTTTGAATTGAATTATTATTATATTATTATTATTATTATTATTATTATTATTATTAGTTAATCTTTAGTGAGATTCACAGCCTTTGAGGCTGGTTAATAGCTCAGCAGCTCGAGTTATTATTATTATTATTATTATTATTATTATTATTATTATTATTATTATTAAAAACATAAGTTATAACTTATAATATTATTGTTGTTGTTTTATTTACTTGGGAGTTCATTTTAACCTCCTCCTGTAGCCTTTGTGGCTGCGTAAAATCCACGCACGGATTTCAAAGATTACAACTCACAAAGTGAGTTGGCTTAATAAACGACGTTTTTTTAAAAAAACAAAGCCCCCGATTCTCCACACCCTCCTTTTGGTGTGTGTTTGTGTGTGTGTGTGTGTGTTTGTGCGATGCCAAACTTTTTCTTCTGGTTGCCATTAATAACGTGACATTTACTGGGGCTGCTCCAGATGTTTGCACCAGCCGTGTCCTTTTAGAGGAATGTCTGCCTCTGAAGCTTTCGTAAGGAGGGTTGCGGGGGTCTTCTTCTTCTTTTTTCTCTTTTTCTTTTCTTTCTTCCTTTCTTCCTTTCTCTCTCTTTCTCCTTCCTCCCTCCCTCCCTCCTTTTCCTTTCTTTCTTTCCTTCTTCTTTCTTCTTCTTTCTTTTCCTTTCTTCATTCCTTCCTTCATTCCTCCCTCCCTCCCTCTTTCTCTTTCTCTCTTTCTTTTCTTTTCTTTCTCTTCTTTCCTTTCTTCCCTTTCTTCCTTCCTCTCTCTTTCTCCTCTCTCCCTCTCTCCCTATTTCTTTCTCTTTCTTTCTTTTCTTTCTTTTCTCTTTTTCCTCTTTCCTTTCCTTCCTTCCTCTCTCTTTCTCCTCTCTCCCTCTCTCCCTATTTCTTTCTCTTTCTTTCTTTCCTTCTCTTCTCTTCTTTTCTCTATTCTTTTCCTTCCTCCTTCCTTCTTTCTTCCCTCCCTCCCATTTCCTTTCTTCCTTCTTCTTCTTCTTCTTCTTCTTCTTCTTCTTCTTCTTCTTCTTCTTCTTCTTCTTCTTCTTCTTCTCCTCCTCCTCCTCCTCCTCCTCCTCCTCCTCCCTTCTCCACCCTCCTCCTCCTTCCTTTTCCTTTTCCCCTTCTCCTCTTTTTTCCTTCTCCTGATTCTCCTTCTCTTCCTTCTTCTCCTTCTCCTTCGCCTCTTCCTCCTTCTCCTTCTCCTCCTCCGTCCTCCTCCTTCCTCTTCCCCTCCTCTTTCTCCATTTTCTCCTTCTCCTTCTCCTCTTCCTCCTCCT
>NW_026844101.1:3462835-3499150 GCF_029531705.1 Pantherophis guttatus
TTCTCCTTCTCCTCTTCCTCCTCCTCCTCCTTCTCCTTCTCCTCTGTCCTCCTCCTTCTGCTTCCCCTCCTCCTCTTTCTCTGTTTTCTCCTTCTCCTTCTCTTCCTCCTCCTCCTCCTCCTCCTCCTCCTCCGTCCTCCTCCTTCCTCTTCCCCTCTTCCTTTTTCTCCTTCTCTTTCTCCATTTTCTCCTTCTCCTTTTTCTCCCCTCCTCCTCCAAAATATAAAAATCCCCTTCTCTATTATTGGGAAAATATCTTCTCTTTCTCCTCCACCTCCTGCTCCATCATCCCACCTTTCTTCTCTACCATTGAAGGTGTCAGATATAATGCTCCCCACTCCTATTTTTCCCCACAGCAGCAACTCTGAGAAGTGGATTGGGCCAGTCCCCTTTTTTCAGCCCAAGTCACCCGACCACGTTTCGTGCCTAAGGTAGGATGAGAGCTTACATCTTCTTTTTTCCAATATAGCATCTTAAGCCCTGCACCATGATTCTCATTCTGCTTGGAAACATTTTTGTGATTGCCATTCCTTCTTTGGATGGCTTTTCTTTCCCTTGTATGGCAAGGGAGCTAATTCAACCAATTGTCTTCTATCCCATCTCTAATTGTTCCAGATGTTGCATTGGTCCATGGCCCTCTGACAGAGTGAACAATGACCATTTCCATTGGAAGGTTCCATTTTCTCCCTGATTTTCTCAGAATGCAATGTTTGGAGGATTCTGGGAAAATAATGGCAGCTGTCCTCAAAATCCATTTTCTTCTAATCACAATAGTTCTTCATCTTTTATTTGTTGTTGTTGTTGTTAGTTGCAAAGTTGCGTCCGACCCATCACAACCCCATGGACAATGTTCCTCCAGGCCTTCCTGTCCTCTACCATCCTCTGGAGTCCATTTAAGCTCCCGCCGACTACTTCAGTGACTCCATCCAGCCATCTTGTTCTCCGCCGTCCCCTTCTTCTTTTGCCCTCCCAGCATTAGGCTCTTCTCCAGGGAGTCCTTCCTTCTCATTAGGTGGCCAAAGGATTTGAGTTTCCTCTTCAGGATCTGGCCTTCTAAAGAGCAGTCAGGGTTGGTCTCCTCTAGGACCGACTGGTTGGATCGCCTTGCAGTCCAAGGGACTCGCAGGAGTCTTCTCCAGCACCAGAGTTCAAAGGCCTCCATTCTTTGGCCTTCTCAGCCTTCCTTATGGTCCAACTTTCCCAGCCATCCATTGCAACTGGGAAAACCATACTTGACTATACACACTTCATCTTTTATAACTATGTATAATTCTATTCATTCATTGTATGCATTACCGTATATTTTTACTGGCTTGATTTTAATCCTCTTACTTTGATATTTTTATCCCAAGAAACCCTCCGAGATTAGAAAAATCAGCATTAATAGCGCAGCGCAGTTACATTGTACCATTGTAATCAAAACATTATCATTGTAATTGCGCTGGACTTGGAAATTGTACAAATCATACAATTTATGCCCAATGCATTAAAAAAAAAAAAAGATAGTAATCCTCATTCTAGCAACAACTGAATTTCTCCCCAACTTTGAAAGCTCCAAAGCTCAAGAATATTTCAACGCCATGTGCACAAAGAATTTCAACACTTCTTGGTGGCATTGGTTTGTTATGTGGGAATTAAGCTACACTTCCTGTTGTTGCATTCTGCAGTTAGCAGCAGACTGTTGATGGAGACACAAGTCAAGCTTGTTCCCCATTAAGCCTGTTCCCCAAGCTATTGAACCAGTCTTCAGAATCTGGTTTTACAGCAGAAACGTAGTGTCATAACACGGAAATGTAATCTCAGGTTGTTTTTCAGTGGTCATCGATAGGAATTAGATTCAGAGTTAAGAAAGTTAAATTCCAGTATTCAGAAGCACGTGGTGTAGACATCTGGGAGGTGGTACCACCTCCAAATACATATGGAGCCTCTCTTACTTCAAGGTCTTATCCGTAATAAAACTGTCCTGCCTATAGACAAGCTTGTATCTCAGAGGAGGTTTCTCTCTGTTGTATAAATCGGTTGAAATATAGTGCAGAATTGATATCACCATCACCAAGATTGCAAAATCAAGAAACATTCCAACTGGTTTTCATAGATAAAATAGGTTA
Source organism: Pantherophis guttatus (assembly GCF_029531705.1). The sequence goes on from NW_026844101.1 coordinate 3,464,944, forward strand.
ATATCCCCTTAAACTTAATTAATCCAATTATTTAACCAATGTAATAGAAACATCCTACTCCTATTCCTATTCCGGGCTGGCTTGACCCCCATCCTTGCAGTTTTAAATTTATAATTGGTTTTAATTGGGTTATTTTAAATTGATGGCCAAAATGATTTAATGTTTTTTAAATTTTTAAATTTTATATGTTGTGTTTTTACCATGGCTGTTCACCGCCCTGAGTCCTGTTGGAGAAGGGCGGTATACAAATTAAATAAATAAATAAATAAATTCCTATTCCTATTCCTATTCCTATTCCTATTCCTATTCCTATTCCTATTCCACTCTACTCTACCGTACCCTACCCTACCCAACTCTACTCTACTCTACCCTGCCCTGCCCTGCCCTGCCCTGCCCTACCCTACCCTACTCTACTCTACCCTACCCTACCCTACTCTACTCTATTCTCTAATCTAGTCTATCCTATCCTATCCTATCCTATCCTATCCTATCCTATCCTATCCTATCCTATCCTCCCCTCCCCTGCCCTGCCCTGCCCTGCCCTGCCCTGTCCTGCCCTGCCCTACCCTACCCTACCCTACTCTACTCTACCCTACCCTACTCTACTCTATTCTCTAATCTAGTCTATCCTATCCTATCCTATCCTATCCTATCCTATCCTATCCTACCCTACCCTGCCCTGCCCTGCCCTGCCCTGCCCTGCCCTGCCCTGCCCTGCCCTGCCCTGCTCTACTCTACTCTACTCTACTCTACTCTACTCTACTCTACTCTACCCTACTCTATTCTATTCTCTACTCTATCCTATCCTATCCTATCCTATCCTATCCTATCCTATCCTATCCTAACACCATCAGTGCTAGAAGGGAGTGGGGCTTTCTTTCATTTTATATCCTAGTGGTTTGCTCTGTCCGTGTTCCCTTTTGTGAGTAAGATAGACTTATACCTAGCTTGGCTTTTACTAGGTTTTACAAATGACCTTGAAATTGCAAGAGTTCTTACTCTTCCGTACAAATGAGATGCATTTTGCCCAGGGGTGGGCTTCAAAAATTTTAGCAAGGGGTTCTCTGCCCTGTTGCTGGGTGGGCATGGCCATAGTGGGTGTGGCCTAGTCGGCCTCCTGCACCACGGCGGTGGGGGGGTTTTGCCCTCTCTGGGCTCCGGAGGCTTTCCTCCGGGAAGGGAAAAACGGCCTCCCCAGGCTCCAGAGGCCCTCCCTGAACTTCCTGAACTTCCGGTAGGCCAGTTTTTCGCCTTCCCTGAGCCTCCGCATGAGCCTTGCACTTACCTGCATTCAAAACGGGCTGCGTGGGGACTCCTGGGAGGGGTGGGGTGGGGTGGGAAGGGTCAGCCAGTAGTGGGATTTGGGGGTTCTCCGAACTGCACAGAATCTTAGCTAGACCCCCTGAAAACCCCCAGCAGCCCACCCCTGATTTCGCCGCTTGGACATGCGAGTAAAAGTTACACAAAATTAGCATCCTACCTCTGAGATTGGCGTATTGTTGAAATCACAGGGCTGACCGACGTATTTGTTTCCGCTGCTTGTGCAGAGATCCAAAATACTCCTGAGTGATTCATCCTGGAGGCCATCCAGTCTGAAGCCAAGGAGCTTGCCTTGAATCTGTTCTAAAATTCAGCCAAACAGATAAAGGGGGAAAAAAATAAAGAATAGTTTAACCAACTGGAGAATTCAGATTAGAAGATTTTTTTCCAAAGAAAACAAGCTTAGGAAAACACAGCACATATCTCGGTAACTGGTTAGGAGTTTGCTCAAACGGTACGGCAGTCAAACCCCCACTGCTGCTATTATGGGATGGCCTCAATTTTGGCTTTGATTCTTTGATTCAATTTACGGAATAATTATTACCACCCTACACACGGTGCTGCTAATTTGCAGGATCTAAGAAGCAGAAAGCATCAATTTTCAGAGCATGGAGCTGTTGGGATGATTGCAAAGCCAGAATGGGTTAAGGTTGGGCATGTCAAACATCCTGGATCAAGGAATCTTTTGACTTGAAGCTTTGATTGATTGATTGATTGATTGATTGATTTTCTACGTTGCTCAGCTCACTTGTACTGCGACTCCGGGAGGCTGATGCGATAGTAAAAAGGTTTAAAAGTATTAAAACTGGTCCAGAAAGCAATATTGGTAGTCCTCAACTTACAACAATTTGCCCGGTGACCGTTCGAAGTTACATCAGCACTGAAAAAATGACTCATGACCATTTTTCACACTTACGACTGTGGCAGCCTCCCCGTGGTCAAGGGATCAGCATTCAGATGCTCGGCAACTGGCATGGACTTATGACAGTTGCAGTGTCCTACCACAAGATGGTAGCAGAAACATTTTTAAAAAATAGCTCAGTGCTGCTACCTAGTGGACGCTTGAATTTCTGCACCCCAGATATGATAGCCTATATTCAAATCCCGCACAAATTTTCACTGGCTCATATTAGGTTACTAATTATTATTTTATTCTACTTTGCTATGTCTCCTGACCCCAAAACTAATGGGAAAATTTTTTTTGCAAAAGGGAGAAAGGTGTATTCATCTGCGGTTTCCTTTTAAGTCACAGAAAAATCAGCAGAAAATCAGAATCAGGACTTGTTATTGTGTTGTGTTGTGTTGTGTTCTCCTTGTTCTGTTCTGTTCTGTTCTGTTCTGTTCTGTTCTGTTCTGTTCTGTTCTATTCTATTCTATTCTATTCTATTCTATTCTATTCTATTCTATTTATTCTATTCTATTCTATTCACATTCCAATATTTATTCTATTCTATTCTATTCTATTCTATTCTATTCTTATTCTATTCTATTCTATTCTATTCTATTCTATTCTATTCTATTCTATTTCTTCACTCCTCCTCCTCCTCTTCCTCCTCCTTGTATTCCATTCCATTCCATTTATTTACGGCTAGATTTGAGCAGGGCAATCTTTGCAAACTCTCTCTGCTACCTGCCTAATAAATTGATTAATAAACAAGCGCAGCAGAAGCGCGTCAGTCATCAGCATTTGCCCAATGGTAAATCCGTTGGATATCAATGGAGCCAATGCTTTCGTAATGATTTTACAGGCCTATCCCGTCAATTGTTTGCAATTCAGCTTTTTATTCTCCTTAGGGAAATAGATCCTGAGAGAGAATTATCCCGCGAAGAGATCACACATTTCAACATTTCATTGCAAGGCTCACTTGTCGACAATTGAGATTCCAAACAGGTTCCAAGTTTGCACACGGGGTTTTTTTTTTTGTACATTTAATTTCAGCTGGGAGCCAAAATCTAGGCAAAGAAAGGAGCTTCTCCACTAAACAAGGGGCTACCCCAGATCCCAAAACTATGATGGTTTAGAACAGTGATGGCAAACCTTTTCGACACCAAGTGCCCAAGTGTGTGTGTGCATGTGCGCGCGCCGGAGCACTGGAAACCCGAAGACCAGCTGCCTGTGCACCAGCCAGCTGGTCTTCCGATTTCTGGCATGAGCATGTACGCTGGCACCGGAAACCCGAAGATCAGCTGGTCGGCGCTCGCATGCCTGTTTTTTGGCAATTTTGGGGGCTGTTTTCAGGCTCATTTCCAGGCTGTTTTCAGGGCATTTTCCAGTGCTCCAGCACCTGCAAAGACCAGCTGGTGCACCAGAAACCTGAAGACCAGCTGGTCAGCGCTCACAACTATCTACATCTATCTATCTACCTACCTGCCTGCCTGCCTGCCTGCCATATCTATCTATCTGTCTGTCTGTCTGTCTGTCTGTCTGTCTGTCTGTCTGTCTGTCTGTCTGTCTGTCTATCTATCTATCTATCTATCTTTCCCCTTTATTTTTCTTTTTATTTGTATATTTATTTATAGAATAATAATAATAATAATAATAATAATAATAATAATAATAATAATAATAAACCACCTTACTCGGAACAGCTTACATCCTCCGACGATACCTTAACTTCCTAGGTCCTTGGTTAGGACTCGAGCTGCTGAGCTATTAACCAGCCTCAAAGGCTGTGAATCTCACTAAAGATTAACTACTACTACTACTACTACTACTATACTACTACTACTAATAATAATAATAATAATAATAATAATAATAATAATAATTGAAGATAAGCAGCAAGAAAAAAATCACAAAGTACTGGGACTTGAAGTTGAGCGACTGTGGAAAAAGAAATTGTGTGTTGTCCCCATTGTAATTGGAGCCCTTGGAGCAATACCCTAAGGGCTACCCCGCTATTTAGAAATTCTAAATTTGCCGGACTTGAACATTTTGACTCTACAAAAAAACCACCTTACTCGGAACAGCTTACATCCTCCGACGATACCTTAACAGTTCCTAGGTCCTTGGTTAGGACTCGAGCTGCTGAGCTATTAACCAGCCTCAAAGGCTCTGAATCTCACTAAAGATTAAATAATAATAATAATAAATAATAATAATAATAATAATTGAAGATAAGCAGCAAGAAAAAAATCACAAAGTACTGGGACTTGAAGTTGAGCGACTGTGGAAAAAGAAATTGTGTGTTGTCCCATTGTAATTGGAGCCCTTGGAGCAATACCCAAAGGGCTACCCCGCTATTTAGAAATTCTAAATTTGCCGGACTTGAACATTTTGACTCTACAAAAAAACCACCTTACTCGGAACAGCTTACATCCTCCGACGATACCTTAACAGTTCCTAGGTCCTTGGTTAGGACTCGAGCTGCTGAGCTATTAACCAGCCTCAAAGGCTGTGAATCTCACTAAAGATTAAAATAATAATAATAATAATAATAATAATAATAATAATAATAATAATACACAGCTATGGATGAAACATGTAACAGTGATACCCATTGTCCTCGGGGCACTTGGTACCATGTCCAAGAATTTTACAAAACACATCAAGAAATTGCAGCTTCCTGCAATAACACCAGTGGAATTGCAAAAACCTGCGCTACTCAGAACATCGTATATTTTAAGAAGATACTTGGTTGATACCTAGGACACTGGCAGCAAAACATATCAACCACTAGCACCAGTCCATCATATTTGTGACACATTTGTAAATGTTGAGTTGACTGAGTTTCATGTTGAATAAATAAAAGAGATACTAATAGAAGAGAAAGAACTGGAGAAGATAACAAAATACAAAGACCTACGAATAGAAAAAGAACTACTACGGTAAAAGGGGAAAAAAAAAAGGTGGTACCAATAGCAATAGGCACTTTGCGTGCTACCCCAAAATATTTGGAGCACCACCCTTGAACACCATCAGCATTGACAATATCACTGTCAGTCAATTGCAAAAGGCAGCTCTACTCGGAACAGCTTACATCCTGCAATGATGCTTTTAATACCATCAAACAACCACCTCTGCCTACCCCAGATCCTTGAGAAAGACTCGATAGGTGGAGAAAAATGCCAAATCCAGTCTGAACCAGTGGTGGGTTGCTCCCGGTTCGGACCGGTTTGCAAGAACCGGTAGTAAAACTGGCGGAAGGCTCCGTCCACCGATCCTGATGTCATCAGGAAGCATCTGCACATGCGCCATTGCGAACCGGTAGTAAAGGTAAGTACAACCCACCCCGGTCTGAACATCTGGCTGACTGTGCAACAAACCATCATAATATAAAATAAATGTTCTGCCCCTTCCCCATTCCAACCTCCTTTCCTCAAAACCCTGATGAAGTTCACATCTCATCCCGCTTTCCCATTTTTCACCACACGCAACAAGGCTTGGTTTCCAGAGCCCATCATACGCACATTTTTCTTCGACCTCCGTCACAACAACGAGCCATTTCTGAACCCTGAGAACAAAATTATTCTCAGGCATCCCTATGCCTTGTGTGACAATTTGCTTTTCCTTCTGGCCTCAGGCCAAGTTTAACATGGCTGTGACCGAAACTCCGCGCCAGGAGTGCAAGGTAGCAGTGGCCCAGAATAGAAGAATGATGGATTTGAGCTTTTTTAGAAATGTATAGCTCCTCTGTCATTCTGGCAGCGATAACTCTGTAATAAAAATCTGATGTATGGGCCCAAAAGCCACTCCAGAAAATGTCGTATATTCTAACTGCCTCTCCACCCCGGCTTCATTTTTTTCAGCTCGGAGAGCACAGCTTGTAAATAAATCTACGGTCTCGCACAGCTACTAACCGGCCAGCTAAGCTGTGCCACGAAGTTATTTATTTTACACTCCGGACTCTGCTTCTGAGCCATGGAGTAGAAAAACAATCAGAAGGACAAAGTGTAAATTCTGCCCGCTGATTTATTTACTGTTGTGTTTTCACAGGCCCACACGGCTCTCTCTCGGAGCTGTGCACACTGAGTCCGCTCGTTCAAGCAAAACTTCCACTGTACGCTGGCTGCTAGAGGAATGAATGACTTTATAAATTCTCTAGAATAATAATCCCACGTAAAAGGAATGCGTGCAGAGGAACACCCAGATGGAGCTGGAATGTTTTTAAGAATATAAGATTCTGCTTTTTTGGTTAGGGAAGCACATTTCTCACCGAGGTTTGTGGTACAGCTCAGGCTCCAGGCCTGTCTGCTTACCACCTGTAATGGATCCTTTGGGAGAACTTAATTGGGGCCACCCAAACTGACAGGAGGCCATAGAGACAGCGACGCTTAGATGTTAACAATCTTCCCTAAGACCTGCTCTAGTTGGAGACTCCAGACAGCCATGTTGGTTTTCAAAAGAAACACCGACAACACCAGCCCGGTCTCGTTTCCCTCTTTCTGTCTCTTTTGGAGCTGCTTTGCAGATGTCCGTGGTTTTTGAAGATCTGGACTGCAGGACTCTAGAGGACACTTTTGAAGGACAGTGGAGAGAGTCAGGGAAAGTCAATGCTTCTTTGCTTTCTACTGGTGGTGGGTCAGTTTGAAGAGTGGGCTTCAAAAATTTGAGCAAGGGGTTCTCTGCCCGGTTGCTGGGTGGGCATGACTATGGTAGGCGTGGCCTAGTTGGCCTCCTGCACCACTGGGGGGAGGGTGTTTTTGCCCTCCCCAGGCTCCGGAGGCTTTTCTTGAGCCTCTGGGAAGGCGAAAACGGCCTCCCCAGGCTCCAGAGCCCCTCTGGAGGCTGGAAACAGGGCTTCCCGAACTTCCAGTAGGCCCGTTTTTCACCTTTCCTGAGCCTCTGTGCATGCCCTGCACTTACCTGCAACCAAAACGGGCCGCGTGGGAACTCCTGGGAGGGGTGGGGAGGGGTGGGGAGGGGTGGGTGGGGAGGGGTGGGTGGGGCCAGCCAGGAGTGGGATTCTCCAAACTGCACAGAATCTTAGCTAGGTAGTTTTTGATTTGCAACCAAAATAGAGCACACCCATCATGGTCATAGGTCATGATGGGTGTGAAATGGGTCGGTGATGAGACCTATCCAGTTTTATGACCAGTCCAGCTACATTTTCCATCTTCAGATAATGTCGAAGGCATGTACTTCCAAAGAGAATTATTTAAGGCTAGGGAGATAAGACCCTGATCTAAAAATTTAATCATGGATGGAAAAACTCTGTAATCTCCCTTCCTTGAAGGACACATCAAAATAGCATCTGGTGGATAAAGAGCTGATAAAGAGCTATCACAGTCACGGGGTCTAGGCCACCGTGTCCATCGGATGCTGGCATTTATAATGAAGATAAAAGCAGTTATCCTAGCCACAATGCAACTGCGGAAACGATAGAACTGTCATGTCTCCCATTAAACCATGTTGATGCAAGGAGCTGTCCAGGGAACGGAGTGAGAAGTTATCCCCTTTCCTGGACTAATTCCAAAGCAGAGATTTGGTCTTTCTGTATACAGGAAAAAATTCTTCTTTCCCTTTTGGACCTCAGAAGCTCATAACAGCTGTTTGTAAACACCCGCGAATCCTAAAATTAGCAGGAGGTTGAACCGGCGCGTCGTTTATCAACGTCTGCTCTCTGGAGCATCTTAAAAATGTTGCAGATCCATTGGCACTTTGGTTAGGGATTTAAGGAGTCAACTAAAGCAGCCAATTGCCGGCAGGGTGCCCTCCTCCCCATCACGGGACATGCGACGGTCCCCTGGAGAATGTCCATCTGGCCGCACGGATCAAGACGGTGGGCACTTGTGAAACCCAAGCTTTGGGGAGCAGCAAATGATTTTTCTCTCACTGATCATGCTTTGCTTCAGGAGGTCCATGTTGAGAAGACGGTGTAGTCTTCTGGTCACCACCTCTCAAAAACAAAGGATATTTTAGAGCCCAGAAGGGCATGATGAAGGTATACTGTAGGTGTCATAAAATTGCAGCATAGAAGATTTTTTCAAAGCTATGGAGAAGAATTTAGGGACGCAGTGGCTCGGTGGCTAAGATGCTGAGCTTGTCGATCAAAAGGTTGGCAGTTCGGCGGTTCAAGTCCTGAGTGCCGCATAACGGGGTGAGCTCCCGTGACTTGTCCCAGCTTCTGCCAACCTAGCAGTTCGAAAGCAGGTAAAAAATGCGAGTAGAAAAAATAGGGACCACCTTTGGTGGGAAGGGAACAGCGTTCCGTGCGCCTTTGGCATTGAGTCATGCCTACCACATGACCATGGAGATGTCTTCGGACAGCGCTGGCTCTTCGGCTTTGAAACGGAGATGAGTGCCGCCCCCTAGAGTCGGAACGACTAGCACGTATGTGTGAAGGGAGCCTTTACCTTTACCTATAGACAAGAATTTAGTCAACTAATGGTCAGCAGTAAATTGGCACTAGATAAGGTCCCACAGAATTCGAGGAGGGCTGAACTTGGATCTCTTGTGGCAACACAAAGACGCTAAACTAATGATGCATTTAACTCCACCTTCCAGTTCTGTCTACTCTTCTCCTGCAATAGGAGACCATTCATTGCATGGAGATCATGGATGAAACGTCTTCTTGTCTTCTTTTGCTTTTATTAGAGGGTGGGGTGATCCATTGGAACTAAGAGTGAAGACGTTCAGAGCTAAGAAAAATGATACTTTTTGATCTATTGTATACTGTAGAATTTGATGATGGCCATTTATTTAGACAGAGTTGAATGGAGAAAACTAACAACAGTTTGCTACCATTAATCTTGAGGGCAGCATATGATTTCGAGCATCAAAGAGCATATAAAGAGCCTGGTGGTGCAGCAGACTAATAGCCTGTTATTAACATTCAGCTGCCTGCAATTACTGCAATTACTGCAAGTTCGAATCTCCCCAGGCTCAAGGTTGACTCAGCCTTCCATCCTTTCTAAGGTAGGTAAATTGAGGACCCAGTTTGTGGGGGCAATAAGCTGACTTTGTATAAATATACAAAAGTATGAAGGCTATTGCTTAATGCATTGTAAGCCGCCCTGAGTCTCCGGAGAAGGGCGGCATATAAATCAAATTAAAAAAAAAAAGCAGGGGTGAAATCCAGTAGGTTCTGAATGGTTTTGGAGAACCGGTAGCGGAAATTTTGAGCAGTTTGGAGAACCGGCCAAATACCACCACTGGCTGGCCCCAGAGTGGGGTGGGAATGGAGATTTTGCAATATCCTTCCCCCAGGAGTGGGGAGGGAATGGGGATTTTGCAGTATCCTTCCCCTGCCACACCCAACAAGCCATGCACAACAAGCCACACCCAAAGAACCGGTAGTAAAAAAAATTTGGATTTCACCACTGCATCAAAGTCATACATTCTTCATATCACCTGCTAGGAAGCCCCAGCAGAAGAGTTCCTCTTGAAGAACATCACAAGAGCTTCACGTTGCTCTTGTGATATTCTTCAAGGCATTACATGGCATTCTGAGACACAAAGCACTTCCATATGGAAAAGCCAGCTCAAATGCACTGGGATTCACCATGGTTGGCCGTTCCCCTTTCCCTAGCTAGTTGTTCAACAGGAAACCGGATGATCTAGAAGGGAGCAATGGAGAAGCGATCTTGGTGGAAGTTGGTGGAAGCAGAATGGTCATGAGGTCTTCTGCTAACTGCTTTGGAGGGATTGCGGAAACAACATCAAGTGATGGTGCCATGTTATGGTCTACTGGGTGAGGCATTAGCTTGATCCAGAATGACTCTTTTTCAATATTGCAATTCTTCTAATTTCCCCTTGAAACATTTTTGGACTTCATCCTCCATCTGTTCTGCCCCAGCTACGGACCCCAAAGAACGCAGCGCACACAAAGACTGTACAAACCTTAGTTTACTAAATTAAATCAGTTTTTTTCAAACAAAGGCTGTTAATTAACTTTCTTAACAGCCTACAAGAATCCAAAGAATAAATAATTGTAATCTTACTAGGATTGCCAGAAAGCCCAGAAAACAATTTGCAGGAAACTGATAAGAGAACTAAAATCAGGACATGAAGGAGAGTGAATGAAGTTGTTCCCTGCAAATTGCCTCAGTTGTCGTCCTTCCTTTTTTTTAAAAAAAAAAAAAAGTCTTTCCACAGTTGAGCAAATGCCATTCTCACTGCTGTTGAGACATGGACAAATATATACCAATCCTTCTTATCAATGTAGTAGTCGTTGTCGTCCTTCCTTAAATAGGCTAAGGGAGTGGCCAATTAGCCCCAAGCCTTACTCTCAAGGAGACCTCCTCCTGAGGAGCCACTCCTGCCTTTTGGCAGCTCTGCACGCCTGTGCATCGAGAAGAGGGTCCTCCTCTTCTTCCTCTTCACCCATGGAAGCTTCTGGAGGTTCTGAAGGCCCTGGCTGAATCCCCGCCTCTGGCACCACATCTTCTCCAGCCTCCTCATTGTCCGACTCGAGTGCCAGCTGCACAGGCTGCTGATGCAGCACCACACCAGCCTCCTTGCTGTCGGAATCAGCTACCAGCTGCACAGGCCGCTGACGGGCCACACCACCATCACAATTCCACCGTGTGTTTGCTTTGGAAGGTGATTTTGAGGAACGCTACTAAAAATTAGGATAAAATTGAACAGCAAAGGTGAGCAACAAGCAAGCATTGGAGTAGATAACATCAGACAGGTCACCAGAAGGCAAAATCACGAAACTGCATCTCACTTAACTTTGGCCGTGTCATGTGAGGGAATTCACGGGGGGGAGAAAGCAATTATGCTAGCAGTAAAAGGAAACCACCAAAGAACACGTTGGTTGGACAACATCAAAAGTGACACCAGCCACAGCATACAACAACTCAAAGACGTAGTGCAAGATCGGAAGATGTGGAGAGACCTTGGTCCATAGAATCTCCAAGAGATGGACACAACGGAATGGATAACACCATCGCTAAAATATATAGAGTAGAATAACAGAGTTGGAAGGGACCTTGGAGGTCTTCTAGTCCAACCCAACTACTTAGGCAGGAAACCTTATACCATTTCAGACAAATGGTTGTCCAATATCTTCGTAAAAACTCCCAGTGTTGGAGCATTTACAACTTCTGGAGGCAAGTTGTTCCACTGGTTAATTGTTCTCAGTGTCAGGAAATTTCTCCTTAGTTCTAAGTTGCTTCTCTCCTTGATGAGTTTCCACCCGTTGCTTCTTGTCCTGCCTTCAGGTGCTTTGGAGAAGAGCTTGACTCCCTCTTCTTGGGGCAGCCCCTGAGATATCTGAACACTGCTATCATATCTCCCCTAGTCCTTCTCTTCATCAAATTGCTTAACACATTGTAAGCCGCCTTGAGTCTCCGGAAAAGGGCGGCATATAAATCGAACCAATAAAGAAATAAATAAATAAACAAACTAGACATACCCAGTTTCTGCAACCGTTCTTCATATGTTTTAGCCTCCAGTCCCCTAATCACCTTTGTTGCTCTTCTCTACACTCTTTCTAGAGTCTCCACATCTTTTTTACATCATGGTGACCAAAACTGAATCTATTGATGACATTCTGAGTTTTCCAATTCACAAACAATGCTTTTGGAGCATCTTTGCCCAAATTTAATGGGTGGGTTTCCTTGCGTGGTGTGGCATCAAGAGAGACCTTCAGCCAACATCTATTTTTCTCTTGTGACTGATTCTTTTCCTCCCATGTTTTTGCCTTTCACCATTCAGACAGATTGTTGGGGGCTTTTTTAACCATCCTGATCCTCCTGTAATGAGGGCTGTTCTGCTTGGCTGTACCCCCTCCCCATTTTTTTCCCTCCTTTTTGACACATCAGCGAAATGTTTTCCCGGATTTGATTGATGGGTGTAATGCTTCAGTGGAGCGTGCAATTTTTCCATCCAACTTTTGCCGGAGTGTTACAAGGAGCCTCGGAGACTGCTCGTAGTCTCTCGGTTTACTCCCAACTCCCTTGCTCTTTTTTCCCCCCACCCAAAAAAAATTCACACAATTGCACAGACTCACACACTACATCAAGGGATGATACTTGGCAAAACCGAGCCAGAATATGCGACATTTTCCATCTTCAAGGAAGAAAGAGATGGCAATAAAGGAGAGTATTTGTAGATCAAGGTTGAAATGAGGGGTCCTTGGTGCTTTCTCAGTTTGGTTGTTTTCTTGCAGACGTTTCATGACCTAACTAGGTAACCTCATCAATTCTATAAGAGAGTGGGTTTGCGAGGAAGAGGAGGAGGAGGAGGAGGAGGAGGAGGAGGAGGAGGAGGAGGAGGACTATGTGGTCCTTGTTGCTCTCTCAGCTTGGTTGTTTTCTTAAAGACGTTTCATGACCTAACTAGGTACCATCATCAATACAAATCCCACTCCCTCCTAGCACTGATGATGTTACCTAATTTGGGTAATGAAACGTCTGCAAGAAAACCACCAAACTCAGAGAGCACCAAGGACCTCTCAAAAGAGATTTTTTGGGGAAGACCTGATTATGATCCAATTTTTAGGGGTGGAGAATTGTGATGGGTAGGAGGTGGTTTAGGGGTTGTTTAGGGATGGGGAATTTGTGGTGGGTGGGAGTGTGTTTGGGGATTGTTGTGTGTGTTGGACCTGGTCTTTGGGTGTTAAGTGAATTTCGTCGTATGGGTATACTGTGTCTACACGTACAATGACAAGAAAGTTATTTATTTATTTATTGGTTTGATCAATTCAAGCTTCTGAAAAGATTTGTGGAATCCAAACCAACTATTTCTATTCCTCTGCAATCAGGATTATTCTCTGGCCATTTAGGGAAAGACAGCAGAACTGTAATATCCACCAGAAGGCGTAGCAAAGTATAATTTTCAGCCGGGTGGTTTCCCCCATTTTGGGGGATACGGGAAGCCAACTTGAAGCTTCTCGGGTTTCTTCTCTTCCTTCTTCCCCACAAAAATCCGGTGAGGAACGGTGCTGTTATTCAATATTGGCTCCCAAATTTTAGTAGCATGAACTGGAGGAGGAGAGGGGTGGGTGGGTGGGTGTCTCATATACTTCAAAAATCACAGCAAGAGGCCCTGTTGGACTACCCTTTCTTGAAGGGCCACCAGTTCCCCCATTACCTTCTCCAGGACTTTGAAGGTCAACCTTAGCGCTGTAATTAGCCTATCGCCCCCCCCCCCGCCTCCCCCCTCCCCACCAGTCTTGCAGGTGGCAGAGAAGTGGTGTAACACGATCCAAGCTTCTAACTCCAACAAGGCTTAAAGCAGCTGCATTCTGTACCAGCTGAAACATGTAAGCTGTCTTGAAAAGCAGCACCATGAAAGGGGCATGGCCATCATTCCATCTGGATAGAACCAGGAGATGCAGAGCTGAGGCGAGGCCCGTTTTTTCCTTGCTCGGGCCTACATTCGTATCAAAATGTGGCGCAGGATAACAGAATAACAAGAGTTGGAAGGGAACGTAGAGGTCTCCTAGTCCAACCCCCTGCTCAACAGGAAACCCTATACCAGTGATGGCTAACCTTTTTGCCATCGCGTGCCAGGAGGGGAGGGCAGGGGGGGTCGCGCGCGCGTGCCCACACCCATAATTCTATGCGCCCCGCCCCTGCGCACATGCCCCCCCCGCTCCCCTCACTCCTGGCACGTGATGGGCCCGGTAGGCCTGTTTTTCTCTCTCACCAGGCTCCAGAGCCTCTCTAGGAGTCTGGGGAGGGTTAAAACAGCCTTCCCCACCCCCCTGGAGGTCTTCCAGAGGCCAGAAATGGCCCGTTTGCCAACTTCTGGTGGGACAGGAAGGCAAGAGCAGCTAAAGCAAAAAGGACGACTCGGGAGTAAGGCCAAGAGATTATTGGCCCCTCCCATAAAGCTTAAAAGACCAGCTCTTTGTCGGAAAACAACGTTGATAGATTTGTTTCTTGTCTTGCTGCATTTATTTTTTGTCGGCGTCTTCTTCTTCTGAACTTTTGCCTGAAAGTTCGGCCAAAGAGGTTGCAGAAAAAAATGCTTTTAAAAGGCTCTGATTATCTCAGCTGAGCCGCGCGATCATCAGAGGCTTTTTTTTTTTACTTTTAAAAGCATTTGTAGAAAAAATTCTTTTAAAAGTAAAAAAAAAAGCCTTTGATGATCATGTGGCTCAGCTGGGAAGGGTGGGGGCAGGGATTTCTGCTACCGGTTCTCCAAACACCCACCGCCATCGCTACCAGATCCAGCGATCCGGTCCGAACAGGGAGAATTTCACCCCTGGAATGCAGTATTGCAGTCTGACTCTGCCCATTGCCGGGAGTTCGATCCTGACCGACTCAAGGTTGACTCAGCCTTCCATTCTTCCTAGGTGGGTAAAATGAGGATCCAGATTGTTGGGGGGCAATAGGCAGACTCCGTAAACTGCTTAGAGTAAAGCACTGCGAAGTGGTACCTAAGTCTAAGTACTATTTTGCTGCCCTGTCCTCACCCCCAAAAAGCTAACACAATCCTTGGTAAACAGAAGTATCACATGAAGTATTAGTACCGCTTTATAAAGTACCTTAGTAAGACCACACCTGAATACTGCATCTAGTTTTGGTCATCACATTACAAAAAAGATGTTGAGACTTTGGAAAAAGTGCAAAGAAGAGCAACTAAGATGATGAAGGGTCTGGAGACCAAAACATATGAAGAACAGTTCCAGGAATTGAGTTTGGCTAGTCTACTCTAGCGAAAAGAAGGACTAGAGTGGGACATAAGAGCAGTGTTCCAGTATTTGAGGGGCTGCCACAAAGAGGAGGGGGTCAACTTATTTTCCAAAGCACCTGAAAGCAACATAAGAAAGAATGGATGGAAACTAATCAAGGAGAGAAGCAACCTGGAATTAAGGAGAAACTTCCTAACAGTGAGGACAATTAACCAATGGAACAGCTTGCCTTCAGAAGTTGTGGGTGCTTCATCACTGGAGAGCATACTAAAAAGCAGAGACATCACCCTGCCAATCAAAGTGCGTATAGTCAAGGCGAAGGTTTTCCCAGTTGCAATGAAAGTTCGACCATAAGGAAGGCTGAGCGCCAAAGAATGGAGGCCTTTGAACTCTGGTGCTGGAGAAGACTCCTGCGAGTCCCTTGGATTGCAAGGCGATCCAACCGGTCAGTCCTAGAGGAGATCAACTCTGACCGCTCTTTAGAAGGCCAGATCCTGAAGAGGAAACTCAAATCCTTTGGCCACCTAATGAGAAGGAAGGACTCCCTGGAGAAGAGCCTAATGCTGGGAACGATGGAGGGCAAAAGAAGAAGAAGGGGACAATGGCAGAGAACGAGGTGGCTGGATGGAGTCACTGAAGCAGTCAGACTGAGCTTAAATGGACTCCAGAGGATGGTAGAGGACAGGAAGGCCTGGAGGAACGTTGTCCATGGGGTCGCGATGGGTCGGACACGACTTCACAACTAACAACAACATAACTGGAAGTTTTAAAGAAAAAACTGGACAGTCACCTGTTCTGAAATGGTATAGGGTCTCTCCTGCTTGAGCAGAGGGTTGGATTAGAAGACCTCCAAGCTCCCTTCCAACTCTATTCTGATTGATTGACTCTATCCATCAATGTTTATCAGAAGAATTGGCTGGGGAGGACTCAGCTCATGGCTTGATGGGAAATGAATTAGCCACCTTGTTTATTTTGTTAAGGCCGGATTCTCCGTGCCAAACAGGCAACGGTTACCTCTTGTCGTGCCTCGCTCCTTCCTGCATTTGGGCCAGGTGTCAGTCAAAGCCCGACAGGAGAGGGAAATCCGCCCCGGGGAAGCCGGATGTATCCAAAGCCTTTGGAGACCCCCTCCTCTCTGTGCGTTAAGTCTCCTGGGTTATGGGAAATGGACTCAACTCTTCAGGAAATGACAGCAGGACCTCTTCCTGTTATCTCAATGGATGACCACTCAACAGGAAATAACATCCTTAACACGGAGCGTGCGGTTGGATGGCTGGGCGAAAACACCTCTTTTTCGAAAGTTTTGTTCTGCAGGTGACCGATCTGCGTTCGTCCCATCCTGTTGGAGACATTTTTGCTTTGATCTTCCCAAAGGGATGCTTTACCAATTTATTATTATTATTATTTTTTGCAGGTTTGATGTCTCCTCAACACAGGTGCGCATCAGATCCATTGGTGGAAGGTACCTTTGGATTCTGACTTTATTTTCCTGTTCGGGGCTCTCCGCTCAAAAAAATGATCCATATTTTCCACCAGGAAAATACCACAAGGTATTAACAAGAGATGTTAAAACAAGACGATAGATATGAACGCCGGAACTCTTCCTTCTGGGTATAGTAAGGGATAATTACAAAAAAGAAGAAATATATTTTATGGTGCACATATTAACGGCAGCGAGGTTGATATTCGCACAAAATTGGAAATGCAGAGAGAACCCACAAGAGGTAGAAATAATTAACAAAATATTGACCTGTGCAGAAATGGATAGGTTAACAATGGAGCTCAAAGATAAAGATGAATCGGAATTCTATGTAACCTGTAATACGTTTTATAAATGGCTAGAGAAAAGGAGGAATGTAAGGATAGAGAATTAGAAACAGAGTGAAGAAAAGGGGAGAAAAATAAATAAAATTAAATTAAGAAATATTAGATAGGAATAAATTGGATTTGAATAGAAGCAAAGGGAATATGTATGCAATTGAAGTGTGATTGAATCAGGGGTGGGTTCTAAATTTTTTTACTACCGGTTCTGTGGGCGTGGCTTATTTTGTGGGCGTGGCTTGATGGTCATGTGACAATTATTTAGGATTTAGCAGAGGTACTAGTCTACCAGGCTTTTAACTGCTTGCAGAGCTGTACCGATCTACCCATTTATATTTTGCAGGACTGGTCTACCCATTTATTTTTGCAGGCACTGATCTACTCAAGTATTTTTGCAGGCACTGATCTACTCATGTATTTTTGCAGGCACTGGTCTACCCATTTATTTTTGCAGGCACTGATCTACTCATTTGTTTTCTTTTAACACTGATCAGCTGTAGGGCGGCCCTTTGAAGCCCAGTGGCAAGAGTTTAAACAGTTTTTTTCCCTCTAGCCATCAGCTGGGACTCAGGAGGCAGCAATAGATTGGGGGTGGGGCCAAATAAAAGGTAAGAATAATGCGGGGGGTAGAACCAGTTCGGTGACATCATATTGTCACCGTTACCGGCTCGGGAGAACCGGGCCGAACCGGGAGGAACCCACCACTGGATTGAATGTACAAAAAGTATATATGGAATACGCATGATATTATATTGTAAAATACACGAAAGAAAAAGTGTTAGAAAAGTATGTATCAGACAAGTCGCACCAAGTCTAAAGTTTTCAAATTGTATACTTAATAAAATTTATTAAAAAAGAAAAAGAAAATACCACAAGGTCCGTACAAGCCTAAAGCAAGCAGGAGATCCAAAGGGACATCTAGTCATGGACCGAAAGGAGAAGTCACAAGAAGTGAAATTTTAGAAATTTTTCCTAACAAGACAGGCAGGAGCAATCGAAGAGAATATTTGTTGCTCGGGGTTGCACCGTGGGGTCCTTGGCGCTCTCTGAGCTTGGTGGTTTTCTTTCAGACATTTCATGACCAAACTAGGTAACATTATCAGGGCCAGAAGGGAAACCTTCTAATGCTCCCTTCGAGCACTGATGATGCTACTTCGTTTGGTAATAAAATGTTTGCAAGAAAACCACCAAGCTCAGAAAAGCACCAAAGACTCTACAATCCTCCTCCTCCTCTCCTTCTCCACTCTACAAACCCCACTCCCTTCTAGCACTGATGATGTTACTTAATTTGGTAATGAAAGGTCTGCAAGAATTTATTTTCCATCATTCTTTCTTTCATCTATTGTACTTTGATCTTCAACATTTTTTCTCCCCTCTCTCCTTTATTCCTCTTTCTTGTTTTTCCTATTCTCCAACCATTCATACCACCTACACCACACTTTGTAATATTCTGTATCCTCTTTCTCCTTGATTTCTTTTGTTAATTTGTCCATCTCTGCACACTCTAAGATTTTCCTAATTAAATCTTCTTCTGATGGTTAAGTTTTCCTTCTTCCAATTTTGTGCATAGAACTATGCGGGCTGCTGTCCATATATGTAATATTAAATAATATATTTCCTTAGTATAGTTTTCTACGGAAATCCCTAGTAGAAACTGCTCAGTAATAAGATAAAGTTAAAATGTGTGTGAATAGATGTAAATAGTAAGAAAGGATCCCTTCGAAGTAGCTGTAGGGAAAAGTGATATGTATATAAATGTTGTGTGTTTGTGTCTTGTTTTTAATGTTTTCAAAAAAAAAAATTTTTTTTAAAAAGAAAGGTCTGCAAGAAAACAACCAAGCTCAGCACCCTACAATCCTCCTCCTCCTCCTTTCTCCTCTTCCTCCCACATCCCACTCCCTTCTAGCACTGATGATGTGAATTAACAAAATGTCTGCAAGAAAACTACTAAGCTCAGAGAGCAACCAGGACTCTGCAAAGGACAGAAAGTTCTTGGAAACAAGGTAGAGATATTCCAGACATCTTCCTTCACCTTGGATTCAAAGTCTAAGGCATTCTTCTAAAATAGCCCACGGCAGGGAGAAAAAAGCAATCAGAGAAAAGTTGGTACAATTATTACGAGAACCTTTTGACTGAGTTGTCAAAATATCTGCAGGTTTTCTTAAATAAAAAAAAAACACCAACAGAACAGTTTTGTGTTCTGATTTATGATCCAACCGTGGTGTAAAGTATGTGTCTAGCTTGGGTTAACAGATGTTCGCTGAATTCCCAGTTTCTCCCATAATCTGTATATTTTGTCCCATACGTAGGCATATGATGGAGTGCTGGCCCATTAATCATTCCCAAATGGAAGTGTGAGCCAGTTTTATTCGCTTTCTGGCGCACCGAGCCCGTCTAAATTAAGCGGAACATGAGCTGAATATCTCTTCAGCAGATTCACTCACCTCTTGGTGGGACAAGGTAGCTTTCAAAGGAATGATTCGGGGCAACCAAACCGACGTTATTTTTAAGAGCGATGCTTAATACAGATGGTCCTCGATTTACCGCCACCATCGGGCCCAACATTTCCGTTCGCTAAGGGAGAAAGTTGTTAAGTAGCCCCATTTTATGACATTTCTTGTCAGACCGAATCACTGCAGTTGTCGTAAGTTAGTCACAAGGTCGTTAAATGAATTGACTTTGCTCGTCAGAAGGTCACAAAAGGAGATCACGTGACCCCCCCCCGGGGAGACTGCAACTATCATAAATATGAACCAGTGGCCAAGCATCTGAATTTTGATCCCGTGACCACGGGGATGCCGTAATGGTCGTACATTTGAAAAATGGTTATAAGCAGTGGTGGGATTCAACCGGTTCGGGCCAGTTCAGGCCGTAGTTAAGTTGCTGGCTGGCCCCGCCCCACCCTGTCCCTTCCAGGAGTCCCCACGTGTCGCATTTGGGCTCCCAGGTAAGTGCAGGGAGGCCTAAGGTAAAGATAAAGGCTCCCCTGGCACATATGTGCTAGTCGTTCCTGACTCTAGGGGGCAGTGCTCATCTGTTTCAAAGCCGAAGAGCCAGCGCTGTCCGAAGACGTCTCCGTGGTCATGTGACTGGCATGACTCAACGCCAAAGGCGCACGGAACGTTGTTACCTTCCCACCAAAGGTGGTCCCTATTTTTCTACTTGCATTTTTTTACCTACTTTCGGACTGCTAGGTTGGCAGAAGCTGGGACAAGTCATGGGAGCTCACCCTGTTACGCGGCACTAGGGATTCAAACCGCTGAACTGCCGACCTTTCAATCGACAAGCTCAGCATCTTAGCCACTGAGCCACCACATCCTCACAAGGAGGCCTACTAGGCCCAAAACAGGGCATGGGGGGGGATGCAGCCCCCTCCGCCCCATGGTCCATTTTCATTCCCAGGAGGCTGCAGGGAGGCCTACTAGGCGTAAAATGGGGTGCAGGGAGTGCGTGTCTTCCCCCCGCAGCCCGTTTTTGCTCCCAGGGGGGTGTGGGAGACCGAATGCTGCCTGTCACACACCCCTGGCCACGCCCACCATGGCCACACCCACCCAGCCGTTCATTAGGGCAGACAACTGGTTATTAAATTATTTGAATCCCACCACTGTTTATAAGTCACTTTTTTCAGTGGTGTTGTAACTGTGAACAGTCGCTAAATGAACTGTCGTAAGTAGAGGACCACCGACTAAACTTTAGGGAATAGTGTTGGGGAAAACACGTGTATTTCGCTACCGTTTTCAAATTTTCAAGAATCTGAACTACTAATGGTCAAAGCAAATTAGCAATAGATCAGAGTCTACGGAATTCAAGGTGGGCTGCACATCGATCTCTCGTGGGCGCGAAAGGATTCGAGACTGGTGACAAGTTTGCCCCCTCCTTAAGGCTCAGCCTGGTCAACTTCTAACAGTGAAGACTGTACACAATTGTTCATTTACCAAACGAAGAGTGAAAACGGGTTGATTATTGTTCTCATACAAACCTGTTACTCACTTCCTTGTTAATTCAGTGGATATGAATGTTTGAGAGAGCAGCTTAGGAAGAACCTCAAACTCCTGCTTTAAATCGCTCCTGCAAATACTGAGATAATAGCTTTATTTGGCCCAAGCCAACTCAAGGTCATCGCCTAGTTCGCAAGCTTTGAAGTTCTTGAGAACTTGTCATCAGGTTCGGAAAACAAAGGGAAAATAGGAGGAGGCTGACATACATATAGTCAGCTCGGTGTCACGGATGAAATGTGAGAAGATGTTAGAGACATGCAAATCAAGTCCTATCAAAGAGTTGTCAGACTGGTTTCAGGTTGCGGCCACATAGTTTGAACATTCAGGTGCTTGAGTTGAATTCCTCCAAGAATGTGTAAGTTGTCTTTCTGGTGTGTTGTTTAACGTGGCAATAGTAAAGGACTGGGGAGACAGGATAGCAGTCTTCCAATATTTGAGGGGCTGCCACAGAGAGGAGGGAAGTCAAGCTGTTTTCCAAAGCACCTGAAGGCCAGGCAAGGAAGAATGGATGGAAGCTGACCAAGGAGAGATTCAACCTGGAAATAAGGAGAAATTTCCTGACCGTGAGAACAATCAACCTATGGAACAGAAGTTGCCTTTGGAAGTTGTGGGAGCTTCATCACTGGACACTCTCAAGAAGAGATTGGACTGCCATTTGTAGGAAATGGTGTGGGGTCTCCTGCTTGGGAGGGGGGGTTGGACTAGATGACCTACAAGGTCCCTTCCAACTCTGTTAAATCTTTCAATATTTGAGAGAGAAGAGGGGTCAACCTATTCTCCAAAGCACCTGAAGTCAGGACAAGAAGTAACGAGTGAAAAATCATTAAAGAGAGATCCAACCTAAAAACTAAGGAGAAATTTTCCGATAGTGAGAACAATCAATTATTGGGATGGCTAATCTCTGAAAGTTGTCGGCGCTCTATCACTGGCGGTTTTCAAGAAGAGACTTTTTTTCCTTTTAAAAATATTTTTTCTATAACCTCTTCGGCCGAAGAGGTTGTAGAAAAAGTGCTTTTAAAAGCCTCTGACGATCCCAGCTGAGCCGCACGATCATCAGAGGCTTTTTTCTTTTTTCTTTTACTTTTAAAAGCATTTTTTCGGGCGAAGAGGTTGTAGAAAAAATGCTTTTAAAAATGAAAAAAAAAAGCCTCTGATGATTGCGCGACACAACTGGGCAATGGGAGGGGGGGAGCAGGGATTTTTGCTACCGGTTCTCCGAACTACCCGCCTCCATCGCTACCGGATCGGGTGATCGGATCCGAACCGGGAGCATTTCACCCCTGGTGCACCCTGAAAAACAAAATCCAAAGAGGGAAATCCAAGGCAACTCCAAATTATTCTATTCATGAGCTTTTTCTCCAGCAGAGCCAAGAAAGAGAAAAAGTGTGAGCGGCAGGTATATGGCTAGATGTGTTTAACATACCCCACCATATTGTCGGCAGAAAGGTGTTTTCCATCCAACTGGATCCATTTTTCAAGTCTTTTGTTTTCCTAAGAACAAACCATCTGCAGATGGGAGAGATCATTTTATGGACAATTAAAGATCTTGTGTAGGTGCCAAGCATCTGTAGTGCAGCGAAATCAAATTAATTACCCCAAGCAAGATTTCCAACAGGTTTGCTTCACTAAGGGGGATTTGGCTGGATCCCTTAAGGCCAACGGTATTTCCTTTCCCCCACTCAAAATCACCCCCCAACTCTCTTTTATCACCGTTCCTCTCTCATCCCTTTTTTTTTTTTTTTTTGCTTTGAGAATGGGTGGAAGAGGCCAACCAACTGTTGACTCAGCTCCATCCTTCCTTTTGGCCATCCTTCGCATCTTCGCATGATTCCATCATCAGAGATCCACACGAGAGCCCATTGCAACGTTTGCCAAGAAAGATAGACAAAGGGGGATGTGAATACGGATTTTGCAAGCTCATCTCTCCCTGCCCAGGGAGTACCAAAGGGATGCTGATGAAGAAGCAATGACTGTTTTGGCTAGCTTCACCTCCGCGTGATCGATGGTTCCTTCCTTTCTTCTCTCTTCACATCATTAGGAGCCAGAATGCATGAGCTACAAAGGCTGAATGATGGGAAATGGGAGGGTTCCATTATTGTTGTAGGGGAAATGAACGAAAGAGGGAAAGGGGGTGGGATGGGTGGGATGGGATCATAAGGAGGGACCTCACAAGTTCAAATTATTTGCAAGGTGTTGGTTGCGTCTGTATCAGAATAGAATAGAGTAGAGTAGAGTAGAGTAGAGTAGAGTAGAGTAGATAGAGTAGAGTAGAGTAGAGTAGAATAGGAATAGGAATAGGAATAGGAATAGGAATAGGAATAGGAATAGGAATAGAATTAGAGTAGAGTAGAGTAGAGTAGAGTAGAGTAGAGTAGAGTAGAGTAGAGTAGAGTAGAGTAGAGTAGAGTAGAATAGAATAGGAATAGAATTAGAGTAGAGTAGAGTAGAGTAGAGTAGAGTAGAGTAGAGTAGAGTAGAGTAGAGTAGAGTAGAATAGAATAGAATAGAATAGAATAGAATAGAATAGAATAGAATAGAATAGAATAGAATAGAATAGAATAGAATAGAATTCTCTTATTGGCCAAGTGTGATTGGACACACAAGGGATTTGTCTTAGGTGCATATGCTCTCAGTGTACATAAAGGAGAATAAAATACATTCTTCAAAAATAAAAAGACACAACAGTATAATAAATTGAAAGATACAAGCCACACGGTTATAGTCCTAAGTGGGAAGAGATAGATACTAGCAAGGAAGAGAAGAGTAATAGTAATACAGTAATAATAATAAATCAACTTTTTATTTATTTATATAAATATTTATTTGTTAAATAAATATTTAATAAATAATCATAAATAAATAGTAATAATAGTAAATCATCTCAACGTTGCAGGTTTGGTGGCTACGTCTTGAATACATCCTTCCAAATTTTGGTTCCTGAACGTGAATTAGAACATAAAATAATAGAGTTGGAAGGAAGCTAGGAGGTCTTCTAATCCAACCTCTTAGTCAAGCAGGAAACCCTATACCATTCTGGACAAATGGATGTCCAGGCTTTTTTTTAAAAAAAAAAACCAGTCATGGAGCACCCACAACTTCTGAAGACAACTTCTGTTCCATTGGTTAATTGCTCTCACCATTAGGAAATGTCTCCCTACTTCTAGCTTTGTTCTCTCCTTGGTTAGTTTCCACCCATTCCTTCTTGTCCTGCCTGCAGGTGCTTTGGAGAATAGGTTGACCCCCTCTTCCTTCTGGCAGTCCCTTAACTTTTGGAACAGTGCTATTTATTTATTAAATTTATTTATTTATTAAATTTGTATACCGCTCTTCTCCTTTCGGACTCAGGGCGGTGAACAGCCAAAATAAAAACATTTGTACACAAAAGTTAAAATAATTATTAAAACTAATTAATGAAATTTGGCCCATAATTTAAAACATATCAATTAAAAATCAGTATCAAACGTTAAAATATCATAAAAACACTATCCTATCACCCCTAGTCTTTCTTTTCATTAGTCTAGACATACCCAGTTCCTGTAACTGTTCTTTGCATGTTTTATTCTCCAGCCCCTTAATCATTCTTGTTGCTCTTCACCGCACTCTTTCTAGAGTCTCAACATCTTTTTTTATATCGTGGAGACCAAAACTCGATGCAGAGTATTCAAAGTGTGGTCTTACTAAGGCTTTGTAAAGCGGTACTAATACTTCACGTGATCTTGATTCTGTCCCTCTATTAATGCAGTCTAGAATGGCGTTGGATTTTTTTTTTGACTGCTGCTTCACACTGTTGGCTCTCATATTTAAGTGATTGTCCTCTTAAATACGAGTCAACAGCGAAACGGTGAACTTTAATATGAGCCAACAGAAGAATTTTTGCACCCCAGAATAAATTTTGTGCATAGCCCTTGAAGTCAAGATTCCCAATTTGGTGAAGGCAACTCCCCATCGTTCTGATGATGCTTAACTTCAGTGCTCAGTTCACACTGTTCGGTCTTCTGAAGTTCTTGGTGAACATCACAGAAGTCAGAGATTCAGTGAGGATGACAAGGCAACAGGGGCTTTGTGTCGTCTCTTCCTGGCCCTCCAAATGAAATTGGGTAGCCCCAGTGAATCCTCTCAATTCCTGGCAAATAGATGGGGAAGAAATGGAGGTAGTGACAAATTTTGTTTTCCTGGGTTCCAAGATCACCGCAGACGGGGACTGCAGCCAAGAAATTAAAAGACGCTTGCTCCTGGGGAGGAAAGCTATGGCAAATCTAGACAGCATGCTAAAAAGCAGACACATTACCCTGCCAACAAAAGTGCGTATAGTCAAGGCGATGGTTTTCCCAGTTGCAATGGATGGCTGTGAAAGTTGGACCATAAGGAAGGCTGAGCGCCAAAGAATTGAGGCCTTTGAATTCTGGTGCTGGAGAAGACTCCTGTGAGTCCCTTGGACTGCAAGGCGATCCAACCGGTCAGTCCTAGAGGAGATTAACCCTGACTGCTCTTTAGAAGGCCAGATCCTGAAGAGGAAACTCAAATACTTTGGCCACCTAATGAGCAGGAAGGACTCCCTGGAGAAGAGCCTAATGCTGGGAAAGATGGAGGGCAAAAGAAGAAGGGGACGGCAGAGAACGAGGTGGCTGGATGGAGTCACTGAAGCAGTCAGCGTGAACTTAAATGGACTCCAGAGGATGGAAGAGGACGGGAAGGTCTGGAGGAACGTTGTCCATGGGGCGATGGGTCGGACATGACTTCGCAACTAACAACAACAAAAGTGAATCCTCAAAGTGGAGAAAATAGCTTTTTTCCTGAATCCGTGTTGATTCATGCACTGGATTTTCTAGTTTGGCAAACAGACCAAGTCAATATTTAATGACCGCTTGTGGGAAGAGTGAGGACAGAAAGAACAGAAAAGAAAATCCAATGTCACGGCTCGGTTGGTGGTACAGGTAGAATGGACTCGTTTATTTAAATACCTTTTCTTTTCTTTTCTTCCCCTTGTGTTTCTCTCTTTCACACGCTTAAAAGCAAACAGGAACTGAGGGAGGAAACAGGACCCAAAACTGTTTATGCAAAGACCAGGGTGGTGCCAAGCATTCTGCCAACTTCCTTGCCCCCCCCAACCCCAACTGGGGCTTCATTTATTTATTTATTTCCAACTTCAGCCACCATCTCTTCTGCAGACTCTGTCATTCACTTTCAGTTTGTGGAATCCAGCCTGCAGGGAATCCATATTCAGCTTCTCGAAGCTAGACTACAAGGCACCCACTGTCAGATTGTTGAGCCTAGACTACAAGGCACCCACTGTCAGCTGGTTGATCTTAATCTACAAGGCACCCACTGTCAGCTGGTTGATCTTAATCTACAAGGCACCCACTGTCAGCTGGTTGATCTTAATCTACAAGGCACCTACTGTCAGCTGGTTGAGCTTAATCTACAAGGCACCCACTGTCAGCTGGTTGAGCTTAACCTACAAGGCACCCACTGTCAGCTGGTTGAGCTTAATCTACAAGGCACCCACTGTCAGCTGGTTGAGCTTAATCTACAAGGCACCCACTGTCAGCTGGTTGAGCTTAATCTACAAGGCACCCACTGTCAGCTGGTTGAGCTTAACCTGCAAGGCACCCACTGTCAGCTGGTTGAGCTTAACCTACAAGGCACCCACTGTCAGCTGGTTGAGCTTAACCTGCAAGGCACCCACTGTCAGCTGGTTGATCTTAACCTACAAGGCACCCACTGTCAGCTGGTTGAGCTTAACCTACAAGGCACCCACTGTCAGCTGGTTGAGCTTAACCTACAAGGCACCCACTGTCAGCTGGTTGAGCTTAACCTACAAGGCACCCACTGTCAGCTGGTTGATCTTAACCTACAAGGCACCCACTGTCAGCTGGTTGAGCTTAACCTACAAGGCACCCACTGTCAGCTGGTTGATCTTAACCTACAAGGCACCCACTGTCAGCTGGTTGATCTTAACCTACAAGGCACCCACTGTCAGCTGGTTGAGCTTAACCTACAAGGCACCCACTGTCAGCTGGTTGAGCTTAACCTACAAGGCACCCACTGTCAGCTGGTTGATCTTAATCTACAAGGCACCCACTGTCAGCTGGTTGAGCTTAACCTACAAGGCACCCACTGTCAGCTGGTTGAGCTTAACCT
This sequence comes from Pantherophis guttatus, assembly GCF_029531705.1. The sequence continues at coordinate 3,491,753 of NW_026844101.1, forward strand.
ACAAGGCACCCACTGTCAGCTGGTTGAGCTTAACCTACAAGGCACCCACTGTCAGCTGGTTGAGCTTAACCTACAAGGCACCCACTGTCAGCTGGTTGAGCTTAACCTACAAGGCACCCACTGTCAGCTGGTTGAGCTTAACCTACAAGGCACCCACTGTCAGCTGGTTGAGCTTAACCTACAAGGCACCCACTGTCAGCTGGTTGAGCTTAACCTACAAGGCACCCACTGTCAGCTGGTTGAGCTTAACCTACAAGGCACCCACTGTCAGCTGGTTGAGCTTAACCTACAAGGCACCCACTGTCAGCTGGTTGAGCTTAATCTACAAGGCACCCACTGTCAGCTGGTTGATCTTAACCTACAAGGCACCCACTGTCAGCTGGTTGAGCTTAACCTGCAAGGCACCCACTGTCAGCTGGTTGAGCTTAACCTGCAAGGCACCCACTGTCAGCTGGTTGATCTTAACCTGCAAGGCACCCACTGTCAGCTGGTTGAGCTTAACCTACAAGGCACCCACTGTCAGCTGGTTGAGCTTAACCTACAAGGCACCCACTGTCAGCTGGTTGAGCTTAACCTACAAGGCACCCACTGTCAGCTGGTTGAGCTTAACCTACAAGGCACCCACTGTCAGCTGGTTGATCTTAACCTACAAGGCACCCACTGTCAGCTGGTTGAGCTTAACCTACAAGGCACCCACTGTCAGCTGGTTGATCTTAACCTGCAAGGCACCCACTGTCAGCTGGTTGAGCTTAACCTGCAAGGCACCCACTGTCAGCTGGTTGAGCTTAACCTACAAGGCACCCACTGTCAGCTGGTTGAGCTTAACCTACAAGGCACCCACTGTCAGCTGGTTGAGCTTAACCTACAAGGCACCCACTGTCAGCTGGTTGAGCTTAATCTACAAGGCACCCACTGTCAGCTGGTTGATCTTAATCTACAAGGCACCCACTGTCAGCTGGTTGAGCTTAACCTACAAGGCACCCACTGTCAGCTGGTTGAGCTTAACCTACAAGGCACCCACTGTCAGCTGGTTGAGCTTAACCTGCAAGGCACCCACTGTCAGCTGGTTGAGCCTAGAATTCAATTCAATTTTTTTTTTACTACCGGTTCTGTGGGCGTGGCTTGGTGGGCATGGTGTGGCTTGGTAGGCATGGCAGGAGAAGGATTCTGCAAAATCTCCATTTCCACCCTACTCCAAGGGAAGGATACTGCAAAATCCCCATTCCCTCCCCACTCCTGGGTGAAGGATATTGCACAATCTCCATTCCCACCCCACTCTGGGGCCAGCCAGAAGTGGTATTTGCCGGTTCGCCAAACTACTCAAAATTTCCGCTACCGGTTCTCCAGAACCTGTCAGAACCTGCTGGATTTCGACCCTGAGCCTAGATACAAGACCCCCACTGTCAGCTGACAGTTGAGCCTAGACTGCAAGGCGCCTACTGTCAGCTTGCTGAGCTCAACCTAAAAGGCACCCATTTTCAGCTTCTTGAGCCTAATGTACATGGCACCCACTGTCAATTTGTTGAGCCTAGCTTACTGTCAGCTTCTAGAAGAGAAGAGAAGAGAAGAGAAGAGAAGAGAAGAGAAGAGAAGAGAATATAGAAGAGAAGAGAAGAGAAGAGAATATAGAAGAGAAGAGAAGAGAAGAGAAGAGAAGAGAATATAGAAGAGAAGAGAAGAGAAGAGAAGAGAATATAGAAGAGAAGAGAAGAGAAGAGAGAGAATAGAGAATAGAATAGAGAATAGAATAGAATAGAATTGAATCGATTAGAGAATAGAATAGAATCGATTAGAGAAGAGAAGAGAAGAGAAGAGAAGAGAATATAGAAGAGAAGAGAAGAGAAGAGAATAAGAAGAGAAGAGAAGAGAAGAGAAGAGAATAGAATAGAGAATAGAATAGAGAATAGAATAGAATAGAATTGAATCGATTAGAGAATAGAATAGAATCGATTAGAGAAGAGAAGAGAAGAGAAGAGAAGAGAAGAGAAGAGAATAGAGAATAGAATAGAGAATAGAATAGAATAGAATTGAATCGATTAGAGAATAGAATAGAATCGATTAGAGAAGAGAAGAGAAGAGAAGAGAAGAGAAGAGAAGAGAAGAAAGAGAAGAGAGAATAGAGAATAGAATAGAGAATAGAATAGAATAGAATTGAATCGATTAGAGAATAGAATAGAATCGATTAGAGAAGAGAAAGAGAAGAGAAGAGAAGAGAGAGAAGAGAAGAGAAGAGAGAATAGAATAGAATAGAATAGAGAATAGAATAGAGAATAGAATAGAATAGAATTGAATCGATTAGAGAATAGAATAGAATCGATTAGAGAAGAGAAGAGAAGAGAAGAGAAGAGAAGAGAAGAGAATAGAGAATAGAATAGAGAATAGAATAGAATTGAATCGATTAGAGAATAGAATAGAATAGAATCGATTAGAGAAGAGAAGAGAAGAGAATATAGAACAGAAGAGAAAAGAATAGACTAGAATAGAGAATAGAATAGACTAGAATAGAGAATAGAATAGAATCAATTAGAGAATAGAATAGAATAGAATAGAATCGATTAGAGAAGAGAAGAGAATATAGAACAGAAGAGAAAAGAATAGAGAATAGAATAGAATAGAATAGAATAGAATAGAATAGAATAGAATAGAATAGAATAGAATAGAGCTGGAAGGGACCTTGGAGGTCTTCTAGTCCAACCCCCTGCTCAAGCCACAAACACTATACCATTTCAGACAAATGGCTGTCCAGTCTCTTCTGAAAAACCTCCAAGGATGGAGCGCCCATGATTTCTGGTGGCAAGCCGTTCCACTGGTTAATTGTCCTCACTGCTAGGAAGTCTCTCCTTAATTCCAGGTTGCTTCTCTCTTTGATTAGTTTCCAACCATTATTCCTTGTTCTGCGCTTTGGTGCTTTGGAGAGAGACTGAATGTTTGCTGGATTTTCCTGGCAGAATGCTGGAGCGTGAGAGGTGCTGAAAAATTACAGAGAAGTAGTTTACCTAAGAAAGTTTGAATGACTGAGCAAATCCAAGCAAATGCTTCATTCCTGTGGAAAAATACAGATTGTTTCACTAAAATGTCCTGGATAGAACCGTGATTTACTTAATATTACTTCAAAGGAATGCTGGACAGAGAATCGAGAGAGAACCTAGAACTAAGGAGAAATTTCCTGACAGTGAGAACAATTAATCAGTGGAACAACTTGCCACCAGAAGTTATAAATGCTCCAGCACTGGAAGTCTTTAAGAAGAGATTGGATAACCATTTGTCTGAAGTGGTGTAGGATTTCCTGCCTAAGCAGTTGGGTTGGACTAGAAGACCTCCAAGGTCCCATCCAACTCCGCTATTCTAATTCTAACTTTCCTCTCCCGAATTTAACTCAAGTTTGAGAAAGGGCCTTCAATATTCTTTCATAGAAGAAGATACTCAGGGAAGGGCTTCAAAAATTTTAGCAAGGAGTTGTCTGCCCGGTTGTTGAGTGGGCGTGGCCATGTTGGGCGTGGCCTAGTCGGCCTCCCGCACCACATGGGGAGGGGCCTTTTTGCCGTCCCCGGGCTCCAGAGGCTTTTCTCGAGCCTCCGGGAAGGCAAAAATGGTCTCCCCAGGCTCTGGAGGCCCTCTGGAGGCCCTCTGGAGGCCCTCTGGAGGCTGGAAACGGGCCCATTTCCAGCCTTCCCAAACTTCCGGTAGGCCTGTTTTTCACCCTCCCCGAGCCTCTATGTGCCCCCTGCACTTACCTGCATCCGAAACAGGCTGAGTGGGGACTCCTGGGAGGGCAGGGCAGGGTGAGCAAGGCAGGGCCAGCCAGGAGTGAGATTTCAGGGTTCTCTGAGCTGCACAGAATCTTAGCTAGAGGTTCTCCCGAACCCCTGCGAACCATCCAGCACGCAACCCCTGAAGATTCTAATAAGATGACATTTGCATCCAGTTTTGGTCACCAAAATACAGAACAAGATGCTGAGACTCTAGAAAGAATGCAAAGAAGAGCAAGAAGGACGATTAGGGAGCTGGAGGCTAAATCATACGATGAATGAGGGAATTAGTTTTGTCTGCTCTAACAAAGAGAAGGACTAGGAGTGACAGGATAGCAGTATTCCAGTATTTGAGGGGCTTCCACAAAGAAGAGGGGGTCGACCTATTCTCCAACACACCAGAGGGCAAAACAAGAACCAAGGAGAGAAGCAACCTAGAACTAAGGAGAAATTTCCTGATAGTTGGAACAATAAACCAGTGGAATGACTTGCCTCCAGAAGTTATGGGTGCTCCAACACTGGAGGTTTTCAAGAAAAGACTGGGCAGCCATTTGTCAAAAATATTATAAGGTCTCCTGTTTGAGTAGGGGGGTAGATCTGTTATTCTGCATTCTGTTAACACCCTAATTTTGCATCCTCCATTACTCAGTGCTTCTCCTGCATGGAGGACCAAACCAGGATTTTTAGAGGACTGGAGACTAAAACATACGATGAACGGTTGCAGGAACTGGGTGTGGCTAGTCTAGTGAAGAGAAGGACCAGGGGAGACATGATAGCAGCCTTCCAATATTTGAGGGGCTGCCACAGAGAAGAGGGGGTCGAGCTATTTTCCAAAGCACCTAAAGGACAGACAAGGAATAATGGATGGAAACTGACCAACCTAGAAATAAGGAGAAATTTTCTGAGAGTGAGAACAATCAACCAGTGGAACAGGAGTTGCCTTCAGAAATTGTGGGAGATTTATCACTGGAGGCTTTCAAGAAGAGACTGGACTGCCATCTGTCAGAAATGGTGTAGGGTCTCCTGCTTGGGCCAGGGGTTGAACTAGATGACCTCCAAGTTCCATTTCATCATAATTGAACTGAAAAAGGTGTTGGAAGGGAAGATTAGGGGACTGGAGACTAAAACATACGATGAACAGTTGCAGGAACTGGGCCTGGCTAGTCTAGTGAAGAGAAGGACCAGGGGAGACAGGAGAGCAGTCTTCCAATACTTGAGGGGCTGCCACAGAGAGGAGGAGGGGGTCAGGCTATTTTCCAAAGGCCAGACAAGGAATAATGGATGGAAACTGAACAAGGAGAGATTCAACCTAGAAATGAGGAGGAACTTTCTAACAGTGAGAAGAATCAACCCATGGAACAGAAGTTGCCTTCAGAAGTTGTGGGAGCTTCATCACTGGAAACTTTCAAGAAGAGACTGGACAGCCATCTGTCAGAAATGGTGTAGGGTCTCCTGCTTGAGAAGCGGGTTGGACTAGATGACCTATAAGGTCCCTTCCAACTCTGTTAATCTGTTCTCTGTTCTCACGAGTGTATTTAAGGTTGCAGGCTGTTGTACTAACAAAAAACCGTCTATCTTTTCTACCACATTTGTGTTCACTTCAGAACACCGCGTTCCCTCCTTCTCCTTCTCCCCCCGGTTTCAATCACAGGAAACTTGAAAGTTTAGAAGCTTATCAACCCATTATTAAAGACTCGAATAAACAGAGCTCAGTTTCCACTCTTGTTTATTCTGGGCTGATAAAAAATTTTTTTAGCTTTTCCCAACTCTGGGTTTATAATCCCCAATCCCATATTCTATTCCCAGACAATACGGTGCGTGCTTAATGAGACCTATTTTTCTTGGCTGCAATTCGGCAGGAAGCTGGGTAAAAATGAAAATTGTTTGCACAGGATTCAGGCCTGTTGGAAAGACGGGGAAAGGGAGAGGGGAGGAAAGATGGAAAAATATTGGAAGAAAATGCCCAGCTAGTTGTAATTTTCTTTTTCTTTTTCTTTTGGGGGGGAAAAAGTGTTTTGCCATATGCACAGCTGCTTCCTCTCTGTTTCATTTTTATTGCAACAAGTGTAATGCTTACAGGAAATTCCATTTCAGAGACAATACGCCTTGCTCCTAAATTTGAGCTGTGGGACAGGAAAAAAAAAATTAACATTTCTGTCGGCGATCCTGTGGGTTTGGGCTTTCCTTGGTCCCAGACAGAACCAAAGAGATCATCGGTGGAACTCCAGTCCACTGTATACAGGTAATCCTCGACTTACGACCACAATCAACCCCAACATTTCTGTTGCTAAGTGAGACATTTGTTAAGGAGCAGTCTTGCCCCCACTTTAGGACCTTTCTTGCCACAGTTGTTCGGTGAATCACTGCCGTTGATAAGTTAGTTAACCCGGTTGTTAAGTGAATCTGGCTTCTTCCCCACTGACTTTGCTTGTCGGAAAGTTGCAAAAGGGGGAATCACGTGACTTTGGGAGACGCCAACGGTCGTAAGTACATGCCAGTTGCTAAGCCTCTGAGTTTTGATCCACATAATCATGGGGAGATGCTGCAAAGGTCGTAACTGTGAAAAATGACCGTGTCATTTTTTTTCCACTGGTGTTCTAACTTTGAATGGTCACTAAGCAAACTGTTGTAAGTTGAGGACTACTTATATTTGGAGTCTTCCATGGATATCCATGGATCCTATGGATAACCTACACTTGGAATATGGCATCCAGTTCTGGTCACCATTGCTATAACAAAGATGTTGAGACTCAGGAAAAGAGTGCAGAGAAGAGCAACAATATTGATTAGGAGATGGAAGTTAAAGTCCAGGGGTCAGCAACCTGCGGCTCTGGAGCTGCATGTGGCTCTTTCACCCCTCTGCTGCGGCTCCCTGTTGCTCAAAATATGCATCACAACCGCCAATGTGCGACACCCACCGGCACACAATTTATTGAGCTTTTCAACCCCCAGTAGGCCAACCATGGATAAATCCAAGAAAAGAAAAGTTTCCGAAGAAAACAGAACATTTAATTCAACTACATATGCTAGTTTTGTGGCCGCTCAAGAAATAGTCAGGCACGGGAAGGGTTTTGTGGCTCCTGGTGTTTTCTTTTCTGTGGGAAATGGGTCCAAATGGCTCTTTTGAGTGTTTAAGGTTGCAGACCCCTAGTCTTATCTAACAAAGAGAAAGACTAGAGGTGACATGATAGCAGTGTTCAGATATCTCAGGGGCTGCCCCAAAGAAGAGGGAGTCAAGCTAATCTCCAAAGCACCAGAAGGCAAGACAAGAAGCAACGGATGGAAACTAACCAAGGAGAGAAGCAACTTAGAACTAAGGAGGAATTTCAGTGGAACGACTTGCCTCCAGAAGTTGCGAATGCTCCAACACTGGAAGTTTTAAAGAAGATGTTGGATAACTATTGATCTGAAGTGGTGTAGGGTTTCCTGCCTAAGCAGGGGGTTGGACTAGAAGACCTCCAAGGTACCTTCCAGCTGTGTTATTCTCTACCCTGTATATCTGGAATGTGTTCATTTACACAATACCTGCGTCTACCAAACTTGGCAACTTTAAGGTGGGTGGCCTTCAACCCCTGGATTGGTTGGAAGGAAGGAAGGAAGGAGAAGGAAGGAAGGAAGGAAGGAAGGAAGGAAGGAAGGAAGGAAGGAA